>JAFEMH010001819.1:332500-415546 GCA_022495995.1 Adenophora triphylla var. japonica | reverse complement strand
ATTAAAACTCTTCTTTTAGTGAAAAATGTGATCATTTTTTCTAAACATATTTATTATGGAATCCTCAAAAGTTACGAAGAAAATATTTAGTCTATTAAATTACAAGTAACACTTCTTTTATAATAGCTACACGAATTAGTTAAACAAATTAGGACTTTATATATACTCCCTCCGTCCCATCGAAAGCTTCCCACTTTTTGCATTGCACGCAAATTAAGAAAATGAGTGAAAAGAAAAAATGTTGTGAGTGTAATTTGAAAATAGAAGAGAGAATGATTGAAGGAAATATTAAATTTGAAAAATGTTGTGAGTGTAATAGTGAATTAGGAGAGAGAATGAGGGGAGAAAATAGTAAAGATTCTTTGTAAAAAAAAAAAAAGAAAGCTTTTAACAGGATATCCAAAATGGCAAAATGAAAAGCTTTGACTGGAACGGAGGGAGTAAATTTTAAAATGAAAATAATATATAATATATTTTCGATTATGCGTACCAACTTATGTAAAAACGCTTTAATATCATGATAAATTATGGAGAACCCAAAACAATGGTGAAGCTAGGAAATTTGTCAAATGGGGGGAAGACTATTTTGGAATAGTTATTATAAGGAAGAGATTCAATTTTTGCATAATACAACGGGTCAAAATAATAATTTAGTACTCCCTTCGTTTCATTTCAAGAGTTCTAATTTTTCTATTGATTCGTCTCAGACTAAGAGTCTCATTTCATAAATGACAAATTATGAACAGTGTTTCGAACATTTATACCCTTATAATGTAAATATATTTACAAAAAAATCATTCATTATGCCTTTCTAATGTTAACATATTTACAAAAAAAAAAACCAATCAAAAAGAGATTTTATCATAAATGTTTTAACTTTTACATTCTCTCCTCTAATCTTCTACCCACTTGCAATTCTTTATTCATTTTTTAAAAATTTTCTTAAGAAGCGTGAATACTACCCTAGGACCCTTGAAGTGAGATGGAGGGAGTACAATTTTTATCAAAATTAAGGAGGTCAAAATGTATAAATTCATCACTTTTAGTAGTAAAAAATCATTTTAAAAAATTTAAAAGTGCTAAAATTGACACATTTCAAAACAGAAGGGGTCACCTCGCCACTGACCCAAAATATATTATGTATTATTTTCGTCTTAAATCAAAGATTACGTAAGCTAGAAAACTCATATTTTTACACAAATCATATACTCCCTCCGTCCAAGTTAATACTTCACAGTTACTGTTCACGCGTGGATTAAGGAAAAAAATAATGATATAATGTTGTGAGTGTAAAAGTAAAATAGGAGAGAGAATGAGTGGAGAGAATAGTAAATTATAATGGTGTTGTGAGTATTAAAATAATGTAGGAGACAAAGTGTGAAATATGTAATTGAACGCTCAAAATAGAAAGTGTAAAGTATGTAACTGGACGGAGGGAGTAAGTCTTTATTGAAAATATAATTCTAACTAAGGTATTGCTCAATACCAACTTAAGAAATGAAATGCTTTATTGTGTATCTTAAATTAATTATCATTTTGTAACTATAATGTTTATGTTAATTAAAAAAAAAAGCTCGCGTATTCTCAAACACGGACATGTACTAGTACTTCTATAATAGAAGATTAGCCTATTGAGAAATAGGTCACGCTTGCTAATTAATATCACGTGGGTTTCTGGTGACAAAAGTAATGAAAAATAGCTTGTAAATAAACACTTGGAAAATAAAATAATCTCAACATTTCCATAAGCTCTGATTAATTAATACTTATCTCTAATCTACTCCGCAGCCGCAGACATGGTTTTTAGACATGGTTTTGAGGGTTCGCATCGAGCTGACCCAAAATTTTAGAGGGCCTCGTATTTTTTCTCACTTCAAAAATCTAGCTCAAATGCTAGTAATAATATATAAATTTAAATGTGATAATGTAACACGTAATGCATTTAGCTTGATTGAATAACTTTATTATTATGTTACTTGAGGTGCCTCATCAAATCACCACACACGTTTTTCTTGAAAATTTGAAGCCTATTTTTCCTTTATCGCACCCCACATGATTTCATGAAAATTTGAAGCCTATTTTTCCTTTGCCGACCTTTGTTAACTTTCTTTCTTTCCTTTTACTTGTTTCGTTATTATGTTACTTGAGGTGCTGGGATCAGGGGCGGACACATGACTAATTGAAGGGGTGGTAGTGACCCCCCAAGCTAAATGATGTGTATGGTTTAGTGGTTAAATTGTTGAAATGTTGTACAGGAGGTTGTGGGTTCAAGTCTTACAACAAGCTATATTTTTTCATACAAAGTTTTTACGGTGTGTTTGTGCACCCCCTCACCAAATTCTTTGGATCCGCCACTGGCTGGATCAAATCACACCACACGATTTTCATGGAAATTTGAAGCCCCTATTTTTCCTTTGCCGCCCGCCTTTGTTAACTTTCTTTATTTCTTTTACTTTTTCAGAAAATTTTACTTTACTTTTATTTTTTTATTTTCTTATATTATTATCAAAACTAAATTATCCTATACTATTTTTTATATGTATATATTAAGAGCACTATATTCACATTTTGATACATGCCCCTAAAAATATTGAGACGACCTGTACGCAGGTTAAATAGAGGACAAGAAGCTCCTTCCTCTTCGTTTTCACTCTCTCTCTCTCTCTTTCTCTCACACACACACAGTGTGTGTGCCTGTGAAAAAAGAAAAAAAGAAAAATGGGAAGAGCACCATGCTGCTCAAAGATAGGATTGAACAGAGGACCATGGTCCATTGAAGAAGACAAGTTGCTCATTCACTATATTCAAACTCATGGTGAAGGCCATTGGCGATCTTTGCCTTCCAAAGCTGGTAATTAATTCTTCCACCTCTCTGTATTATTTTTTTTTTATGAGGATTCATGTTAGCTGACCCCAAATTATTTTGGGACTAAGTCATTGTTGTTATTGTTGTTGTAAATGTAGGTTTGCTTCGATGTGGGAAGAGTTGTAGATTGCGATGGGTGAATTATCTCAGGCCCGGAGTAAAGAGAGGAAACTTCACCTCCGATGAGAACGACACCATTATTCGCCTTCATTCCCTCCACGGCAATCGTTGGTCCTTAATTGCAGCTGAATTCCCCGGTCGAACCGACAATGAAATCAAGAATCATTGGAATACTCATCTCCGAAAGAAACAAATACTTGTCCACCATGCCAACCCTACTCAACCAACAACTATGGCTCCTCTTCATACCAAGATCAGTTTGACCCAATCACAAGTCAAAATCGACATCCCATCGACCCCGTCGAGCGAGGATGATCAAAGAATAAACATGATTACAAACAATGTTATTGCTTATGATAATCGCTCGACGGAGCAAATTAAGGCGGAGTCGAAGATGGTCAATGATAATATTGGGACACCTACAAGTAGCGGGGCATCATATTCATCTAGTGTAATTACGGAGGGAGAAGTGAATATGAATATGAATACGAATACGAATGCGAATATGAATACGAATATGGCGGATACGTTTTTCTATGAGCTAGATGATTTCATAGACGTTGATCAGATAATGAAGGGTTGTGATTATATGATCTCTAGAGATGAAAAGTTAGAGAGGGTGTACATGGAGTACGTGCAATTACTCAATTATGGAGGAGAATGAAATGAATGAATCAAAGTCACGAGCAAAGAAATCATTCATCGTCCTTGACGATTGATTTTGTGGGATTTCTTTTTCATTAATCTACTTTTAGCTTCTTTTTTTTTATTACTACCTTCGTCCCACCCGAAATGTACTATTTGATTAATTCAAGTTAAGTTTGACTTAAACATTAATGCAAATCTAATCATCCTATTGAAATTTTAAAAATTGTTACTGATAAATTATTTAATTATTTATCAATAAAAATTTTTAAAATCTCATTAGGATGATTAGATTTTTATTAATGTTTGAGTCAAACATAGCTTAAATTGATCAAATGGGACACTTCGGGTGGGACGGAGGTAATATTATTTTGGCTTTTTTAACCATGATTTTGTCATGGGCGGAAATGATATGTTGAGTTTATATTTCACGTTCTTAGTTTAACTTAATAAAGTGTTATGTGCTCACTGAAATTTACGTCAACATCTTTCAATTTTCCCTCCTTTAATTTTAATACCATATGTAAAAAACAACAACGAACATTTAATTTCAAAATGATTCTGAATCGACTAACAGGAATCGCTATATGCAATCATAAAAAAAAATTTTAAAAAAATTAATATAAGAAGTGATTTTGAGGAAAAAGGTGGAATGAAAATTTTGAAAAAAGAAAGAAAAATAGAAAAAAAAAGAAAAGGAAAAAGTAAAATAAATAATTTAAAAAATGTAAAAGTTAAGGAAAAAAGAATTTAAAAGAAGAAATATATATGAATATTTTATTTGGAAAATGAAATAAAAAATAGATGATTTATTTTAGGATGAAAATTAATACTCCAATTGTCAAAACATATTCTTAATACAATATTGCCACGTGAACACCTTATTCTATTCTGTTGATGATCTAAAAAATACTTCCTCTCTTCCACTTCAAAGTTTCACTTCAAAGGATTCTTAGTAGTGGTTGCACGCTTATTAAGAAAACGTTAAGAAATGAGTGAATAATGGCAAGTGAGTTGGGAGCATAATTGTTCAAAATATTGTTTATGATTCAAGTGGATAAAAAGTAGTGTAGTAAATATTGATTTATTTGTAGTTCTATGAAAAGAAGAGGGTATAAATGTCCAAAATATTATTCATTGAACGGTATAAACCGAGATACGAATATGGGCTTGTTCGAGCTGGGCCCAAAGGGATTGAGCCATAAACATAATCCAACACACAAGTATCAGGGTCGAGGAACACTTTCCTCGTATGACGAGGATCATTCACCTCCACCTCATATCATCATGCTTGTGCCATCGTACTCCGAGATAGCATCAGGTGACGAGGAAAGAAAAGTTCTCACCTCGGCATATCATAAAATGCCGAGGAGATAGATTTGTTTATCCCGGCATATTCCTTTGCCGACCAATCACCAAATGACGAGGAAGTAGAATCATTCACCTCGGCCTACTTGTAAAGGCCGAGATAAAACATTTATGTTCCTCGGCGTTCCGGCTAGCAGATTATACAGTCCTTATCAAACAAGGATTTTACAGTCATGACTCATTTCGGATTACAATCACCAACACCTATTCAAGTCAAACAATGACTCTTTAGAGATATAATTCTCTTGGGATTATATCTTATCTCTTTACAAGTTCACTTCAACATGGATTCTATCAATCCATCCCTATAAATACAAGTGCCCATGGCTCATTATTTTGCACGTTACTTTTTACACGTTGCGAAACTCTGTCAATTTAGTTTCTCACATACAAACCGTGAACTTACTCTCACGCCGGAGGGCCTTTAGCCGGATCCGCCCCGGCTTAGTTTACGTGTTTTCTCTTATTTTCAGGCCTTGCAATCACCGGAGCATTCATCGCTTGGATTTGAGCTGGTTTGACGATTTTGGCATCATCATTCATTATTTGCCATTTTGGGAATAAAACAAAGTAGGACTCTTGATTAGTCTGAGACGGACTAAAAAGAAAAGTAGGACTCTTGAATTGAAGTGGAACGGAGGGGGTAGAATATTACTGTTTTAATAATATATTATATGGAATAAACGAGTCCATTGTTTTCAAGTCTCATGATATATTGAATCAAGTATCTCTCCATGTTAATTATGACTTTCACTGGGTTCGACAAATTAACAATTTTGTATATAAATCATTATTGTTGATTTTGCATGTATAATGAATGATGCCCTTTTACGTGTCCAATACAATACTTTAGGCATTGATGAAAGCTCCTAACCCTAAGATTAAAAAAAAAAACTTCAGATAATCTATAATACATCATTTAGCTTTCAGGGTGGTATAATCCAACTGTACGCAGGTTTAGATCGTTGTGTTGTATAATCCAACTGTACACATGTTTAGATCGTTGTGTTGTATAATCCAACTGTACACAGGTTTAAATCGTCAAGTACCGAAACTCATGGGGTAAAAAAGAAAGAGAAAACAGACTTCACGTGTTTACATTACCTATGCATAAATTTACTTGGTCAAAACGGTACATCCATCCTAGTTTGGGTAAAAAAAAATAAAAAAATCATACTGTAATTTTTCTTTTATTGTTATAAAGTACTGTACTAAAATAATCAAGAGGTCCACCACCCTGCAACTTTCACTAAAGATAACTAGACTTTAAAATACTGTAATTATTTTCGTTTACATGCAGATGATAACATTCGCGTGATCTTTTATATAATACCATTACCATTTATACACTATAGTAATGTCAATCATAAATGAAAGAATCCATTAATTAAAGGGTTTATTTCTGATGATGAGACCGAACATTTTCGACCGGGCCCAAAGCAAAGCTCGATCTGGTCCAAAAGACAAGTCTGACGTGGCATACCTTAGACCGCCAGAGTCAAGACCACGGATAGATAGACCGTCAGGGTCAAGTCAAGACCGCGATCCTCTCAGACCGTCACAGTTGTGACCGCAGACAACCTGACCGCCAGCAAGGTGACCGCGCCATTCATGACCACGTCAACCATATTGACCGCAGACTCATACCAGGCTCCAGGTTAAAGCCAAAGCTTATTGACTACATTATTCAGACACCCTCAAATACGTGGCATCATCAATTTCAGAGTTTATTCCTCCCTTGGAATCATTTATAATGTTTATTTACTACCTACGTCCAAAATGAATGTCCAAAAAAAATATCAAATTTGCTCTTTAATCAATCAAGAGCAAATTTGAAAATTTTCTAGACATTAATTTGGAACAGAGAGAGGGAGTATAACATATAAAGAGGAGAAAAAGAACAACTTACTTTCGGCATGATTCACAATATAAAGTTAAAAGTTGAGACCCTCGACCCCATCGCTTCATAATGAGATAACTGCCAGAGGTCCGAACAAGAAAAGGACTAGTGAACGCAAACTTGGAAGGAGGCCTCTGCTTCTCATGAGGTTGCTACTTGCACATATATTAGATCCTTCACTTCACGCACACAAACGGTCCAAAACCATAAGGGTCTTGAGAGAGCTCATGGGCCGTTTTGTAAATTAACAATGGAATTGTTGCTCTAAAAGGGCCACAAGTCGCCCCAAAGAGATTTGCGGGCCTGACGATGTAATGTGGGGTTCTTACTCTGAGTCACAACCACCCTCTCAAAACATCCCTCGGAACCTTCACGATTGGTTGCTTTACAAACATCCATTTCAACCAGCTTCCCTCTACGTACTGGACTATACACAATTCTTCCCCAACCACTCCCAACATCAGCATTTACTCTCTCCTCTTCTTCTTCATTCTCTTCTTTATCATCATCATCATCTTCCTCTTCATCATCAGTAGCAGCATATAATCCAGTCACCCTATCATCTTCATCTGGAAACTGTTCGATTTCTGTCTCGAATTGGTCGTCTGTCAGGATAACTAAAATTTAGAAACTTAACTATTCCAAAATAAACAAAAGTGTATATTTACATGCTTGAAACAGTCAAATAAATAAAAATAAAAAAAAAAACCCTTAGCCACAGATTTTTATTTTTCAATGAGATATTGATGTTTAGTATGTCCACTGGACTTACCATCGTCAATCTCAATATCTTCTTGATTTCTTTTAGCACGCTGTTCTTTTGCAGTGTCAAACTTCATACCATCAAGTGGCCAAGGTTCTCTGTTTGACATACATAATAAAGATTTCTCATGAAAATCGCAGCTAGAATCAGAATAATGCAACTATAGTACTTCCCTACCTCCCAAAATGATTGTATATTCATATCATGATCATGATCATGAACAAAAGTTGACACTCATTTTGGGATGGAGTATCGCAAATATTAATGAAATCTACTCCCTCCATCCCGATACAAACTACACACTTTCCTAAAATGGAAATGTTTTATTACTTTTATATTAATAGGACCCACATGTCATACTCACAACAACAATTCAATTACTATTCCCTTACCTCACTTTCTCTCTCCTACATCACATTTCATACTCAAAACACCTACTCCACTAACACTTTTCCTTGATCCCCGTGCAAATAATAAGTGTAGTTTGTAGTGCAACGGAGGGAGTATTTTGTATCCAGTTGTTGTTAGAAAGAAGAGTGTTTCATTGAGTGTTTCATTCTTATTATTTTAGATAGTTCACAATATGTAGCTGAATAAAGCTGCTAGAAACTTGCCTTGGTCGTGGTCCTCGCCTGAAAACGACAAAACAAAATTTCTCATCTTCAAATCCACGTAGAGGCATCCCCTTGGACCTCTAGAAAACAATACCAATACCAAATATATATACATATATAAAGACATGATATAGAATAACTGGTTTGAAAGAACACGTTAGAGAAATAAACCAGCTTAATAAAAAATAGAACTCCCAGTAGGATCACTGTCTGAAAATCAACGAATAAAAATGGTTCGAACATTTGGCAGCCGTTATATCTGGCAGGCAACTTTAAGGGTGTTGGATAGTTTCAATATGTTTGATATTCCAACAGATCTGTGCTATCCTTGCTTCCAGAATGGGGGAGGGTTAGTAGGGTTTCTAATAGTCCTGTGATGTCTATCTCTTAAGAAGAGATGGGTTAGTGAAGGTACTTGTTGTAACGTGGTTGGTCGCCAGCTAGTTCGGCTGCAGAGAAACGACGGTCGTCGTTGTCTCCAACCAGGTTATAGAAAGGGTGCCCCTCTCAACTTTATATCAGACCCCACATGTTTGTTTTTTTACTATATTTTCCATCAATCTAGTTCTTAAGGTCAGAGTGGGGTTAACTTATGCTATGCTTGTACCTTTAGTGAAAAGAAATCAAGAGCAAGGTAATAAAGTGGCAAAGATCGATTGCTAGGGTGCTGTAACTGGTTGACTCTTCAAATGATACAAGTTAAGACACAAGTTGGGTTAAATCCAGGATTGGGCAGTATAACTTGGGTGTTCTATTTTGAATTTAGTATTTTTGATGATTCCTCGAGTTTCTCCTTTCTACAGTATCATGGGAATGCTGCAGGACTCCTAGAGACATGAAGCATGTGGATATTTAACCCTCTACATTTGATAAGTCTCTGATATGTTGCGGGTTCCATGGTACATTCCAGAGGGGTGGCAATTTCTGACCAATGGGTATGCCCATTAAGATTTTATCATGCTTTAAACTATTGTACATTGTATCATGTACAATGATTTAAAGCAAATATACAATAATTTAAAGCATGATATTCTCAATGGATAACACACGGAACCGAAACACCCATTTTGCCACCCTTAGGTCGGGGTATGGACTCTTTCAAGAGAAATGAGCTACAAAACATACCGATGTTATGATGGCTTAGTTGGATGAGACAAATATTAAAGCAGGGTATTTATTTCCAGCATAGAAGTATAGCAAACATGCTTTACATAAAAACCTTGTATATGCGCTGTGATGTCGTCCTCTCCAAGCGCTGAACAAAATGACAATATTTTCCGGTATTATCCAATGGACAGGCACCGTCATGTGGACACTGCAATTGTATCATTATTATTATAAAATGCATCCAATAATGGAAAAATCTGAAAGAATTGCTATTAATCGAAGCAACTGAACTCACAGGAGCAACTATATGTGCACCCATTTTTTCTGTACTCAAATCCTTAGAAACAACTTTAGATGCGTTCTCCAATTTGGCGCACTTCTAAAAAGATGGCAAGATGAAAAGGATTAGTTGGCAGTAGAAAGCAGATATTGACTCGTTGGGGATAGACAGAATTCATGTGAAATAACTCCCGACGTAATACTTGTAACGATATACTCTTACCCTTTTTTCCATCCAAAGAATATGTGATCGTAATTGAGAGATAATATTCGCACCATTAGGTGTTCCAGGTTCTACCAAAACCTGTGCCACAAGTGCAATTTAATAAAGTGGTTTATCAATAGGATTAGTAATTATATGATTCAATACAAATTATCTTCAAGGACATTTATCAAAAAGAAAAAGTAGGCATGCAGAGAGTAAAATATGAAACTCATCCAGGGGCCTCAAAGTTTACCAAAACATCTCGCGTAAGATTCCAAAGCTGACGCACGATAGTAAATCTGTCCTTCAGTGATGGTATCTCTCCGAGTACGTAGGACTACAAATGGAGAAACTTAGCTTCAATAAATAGTACATACATCTCGAAAATTTGCAAGTACGATGATCTTCCACTAAATCCCTGTGATTATATTGTAGCAGAGCAAAAAAACATCGACAGAAAGTAGCAGTATTCAAAGAACAAAGCTTACAGCAATGACAAGATCGTGCTGTCTTTCAGACTTGTTGATCTTCCGAGCTAGTGCTAAAAGGCTATCATAGCTGTGGATAAGTGGCAAGTTTTTCTGATCTGCACAAATAAGATAGAAGTAATTACTTGAACACACAGCTCTTCTTATTGTTTTACTTTTATGGCCCAGAGTTCAGCGGAATTGTGTGAAGAATCATTCGGGTAAAAATAACACTCGGATATCTGTCTCCAAAAAATCTCAATTAGCAACATGACGTATCTGACAAGAAATGATGGATGGAAACACCAGTCAATCTGTCTACATACAAACTTCAAAATGCATTAGCGCCATCCGAGGAGCTTACTCAACTAGGATTGCCTTTCACACCATTTTTATGCTTGTTTTGTATGGTTCAACAAAACGGTGCAGGCTGTGAACCAAATTTTTAATTTAAATTTGATGTTTCTATGTTTCTTTTACAGTAAGAAGAGGATATATTACTAAGGGGAACATGATTTTACCGACCTTGACAAACTAAAAAGGAAGTACGTATTGGTTATGCAGAATATACTTGTACGTCGCCAGCCTATGCAATTCAATGAATCACAAATTACCTTTTATAAGACTCTGACCAGCCCGCTGCATAGACTGAGATGGCTCTACCAAATTAATTCTCTCTAAAGACTGTGGCCACACCTCACGCAGTGCCCTGTATGGTTTCGTTCAGAGACCTCCATAAGGAAACAAGAACACTGTCTCTATCCAATAACCATTAGATAATAGAACTAAAAGCATATCCTCACCAAAAAGCAGAGCCAGTACCCGCACCAAAATCCAACACTGAAGTTGGCGAAAACCCAGGCAGCCTTCTTCTTACCTAAATTCAAAAAAAAAATTAAAATAGATAAAGAAAACAAAAGGTTTGGATATTACCTTGTATCCCTAATAAAACGAACCATAATTATCCATGCCCAACACACAAACTTTATAAAATAATGAATTCTATTTTTATCCACCCCCACAAGTTCATTAAATTTTAGGAACTTTCAGATACAAAAATGTGTTAGTTAGTACTCTTTCAATCCCTATCAAAGACTATGTTATTAAGTACTCCTTCAATCCTTCTCAAGGAATCTACTTTCATAACAGGATGCTCCAGACTCTTGTATCATAGGAAATTCCACTGATATGAACTTCCAACTTCACCCCTCACCCAGTTTGATCCAATAAAACAGTGTTTGTTAATCACTCTTTTCCATGATGATCACTATTCTGATTCGGGGAAGTTCCATTCAAAGAGCCCATTTCCAGAAATTATGCATAGTCTTCATAACCTTTCAACACTACCCTCCAATATATTTAAACATCCCCTCTATGCTCAGTTTTTTTTGGTAATTCGAACAACTCCACGCATACTAATATGTCACTCAATCATTAGCACATTAAAATATGGACTCTTTGACTTTCATGGTCAACTCAATCGAAATCGAAATCGAACTTTAACCATGATTTTATTAAAACCAAATTATCCCTATGCAATTCTAAAAATTGTGATTGATAATATTCCTAATAGTGAATCAATAACAATCTTTAGAATTGCAAAGGGATAATTAGGTTTTCATAAATTTATGGTCAAAGTTCGATTGAGTTGACCATGAAAGTCATAATGGGACAAAATTTCCGGGACAGAGGGAGTATAAAGTGTACTCCAAGCTGTTGTGAATATAGCCCTCCACTACCAAGCAAACCTACAAGAACGATTAGAGCACACAAAACCAAGCACAAGAAATAAATCACAAAGAAGAACGCAAGAAATTGTTAACCTAGTTCACCAATATGTTTGGCTACGTCTGGGGGCACTACCAAGCCAGGATCTTGCACTATAATATGTAGAATTTTTGTTACAATGAGAAAGGGGGCGAAACTTTACTTATATATGACCTAGGGAAACAAACCAAACCCTAGACAAACAAGAAAATCCGGATTGCTGAAAACGGGCCCAGCGCGGCCGCCCTCCGCAGAAGCGCGGTCTCGCTACCATCCAGAAACTCCAACACCTTTGAACAATTCTCCAGCGCGGTCGCCCTAGTCCCCAAGCGCGGTCGCCCTCGAAGAATTTCTCCCGAGCATCAGTTTCTGTCCAAGAGCGCGGTCGCGCACACTACCTGCGCGGCCCCTGCGACTCCAAAGAACTCTGCACGAATTTCTTCCCTTTTGCTCCGAAGTCTAGTCCGGTTGGTCCTCTATCCCAACAATCTCCCACCTAGAGATCAACCGCATATACAAGCCCCGTATCCATTCTTCAACTCATCCTTGGTGTCCTCCTAGTGCTCACCTCGATCATGGTAGTGCCATCCTCCTCTCCTATTCTCCAAGCCCAATTGAAGTTTTGCACAGCTTCAATTTCTCAAGGTTCACAACCTTTGTCAACATGTCAGCCGGGTTCTCCGATCCCAATATCTTCTCTAGCCTTAAGATTTTCTCCTCCAAGAGATGCCTGATGTAGTGAAACCTCAGTTCAATGTGCTTCGTCCTGGAATGAAACGCCGGATTTCTAGCCAAGTGAATTGCACTCTGACTGTCGCTGTAGAGAACGTTACCACTTCGCGTCTTCCCAAGTTCACCCAAGAAGTTCTGCAGCCATACCATCTCTTTACTTGCTTCTGTCACTGCTACATATTCTGCTTCTGCAGTCGACTGAGCCACGATCTTCTGCAATTTGGAAGTCCAGGAGATTGTCGTACCACCCAATGTGAACACATAACCCGTAGTACTTCTCCTCTTATCAAGATCACTTGATGCCAAGTCCGCATCAACATAACCCGCTAACACCACCTCCTTATTACCCCGAGCGATCTCACAATCCTCCTTGGTAATAACCCAGTTCCTGCAGCCGAATGTCACCTTGTAACCTTCTTCGTCCAACTGCCCAACTGAAAGTAGGTTCTTTTTCAAACCCGGAATGTGTCTGACCCCGTTCAGATGTAAGACCTTCCCGTCCGATGCTCCTATTCTGACATCCCCCTTCCCCTTGATTTCCAAAGGCTCGCCATCCACCAGATAGACCTTACCGAAATCACCGGAAGTGTAATTCTCCATCTCTTCCTTATGCCCGCAAGAGTGGAATGATGCCCCCGAATCCAGCACCCATGATTCTAGTGCACTACTAACACTCGAATCCGCACATCGTCACCTTCGACCGTCACATTCACCGAATTGCCTCTTACGATTTGGACAATCCCTCTTGTAGTGTCCCAATTCCTTACAATAATAGCACCGAGCAGATCCCTTTGCAACCTTTGGTTTGTCTTTGGTCTCCCGGCTTTGCCCTTACCACTCACCACGTTCTCCCTAGATTCGGTTCTCCACTTGTTTGCTAGTACCCGGCTTCCCCTTGCTAGTAGTAGCTAAAGCCGATCCCGAAGCACTCGATGTCCCCAACTTCTTTATGCGATTTTCTTCGGCCAACAGAAAGTCTTTAACATCATCATACTTCAATTTCTTCTTACCTGCTGAAGCATTGATCGTTGTCACCGTTCCGCTCCAACTTGCTGGTAAAGAAGCTAGCAACAAGCACGCATGAACCTCATCATCGAACTTGATCTCCACCGCGATCGATGAGTCTATAACATCCATAAACTCATCGATGTGCTTAGCGAGGATCCACCCTCTTGCATCTTGAGACTACCCATCTTGCGTATCAAATCAACCTTATTTGCAGCAGATGGAGTTTCAAATCTCTCAGTAAGATAATCCAATAGCTCCTTGGTGGTTGTCGCCTTCTTAGTAGTCTTTGCAATCCACTTTGACAAAGTAGATCTGACCACCCCTAGGGCTTTCCGATCCATGAGTTCCCATTCTTCCTGATCTTCTTCTTCCGATTTGACACCCTTCAGAGGCTTATAGAGGTCCTTGTTGTACAAAAGATCCTCAATCTGCATCCTCCAATATCCGTAGTCAGACCCATCGAATTTCTCAACCGCCTGTTTGTCCTTGCCCATTCTTGATTGCTTGACAACTCCCTTGATCTCGGAACCAAGAGCTCTGATACCAGTTGTTGTGAATATAGCCCTCCACTACCAAGCAAACCTACAAGAACGATTAGAGCACACAAAACCAAGCACAAGAAATAAATCACAAAGAAGAACGCAAGAAATTGTTAACCCAGTTCACCAATATGTTTGGCTACGTCTGGGGGCACTACCAAGCCAGGATCTTGCAGTATAATATGTAGAATTTTTGTTACAATGAGAAAGGGGGCGGAACTTTACTTATATATGACCTAGGGAAACAAACCAAACCCTAGACAAACAAGGAAATCCGGACTGCTGAAAACGGGCCCAGCGCGGCCGCCTCTCGCAAGCGCGGTCGCGCTACCATCCAGAAACTCCAACACCTTTGAACAATTCTCCAGCGCGGTCGCCCTAGTCCCCAAGCGCGGTCGCCCTCGAAGAATTTCCCCCGAGCATCAGTTTCTGTCCAAGAGCGCGGTCGCGCACACCACCTGCGCGGCCGCTCTTGACTCCAGCAACTCCAGACGAATTTCTTCCCTTTTGCTCCGAAGTCTAGTCCGGTTGGTCCTCTATCCCAACACAAGCTAATTTTCTACGTCTGGAATTCTTAGTTATATACTTAAATGTATTAGACTATAAATAATACTAAAACATAAGAGAAAGAATGCTTTGAAAAAGTATTTCAACACTTTAATGCATTTGGAAAAAAAAATGATGAAATGATCACCTCACTAAGAACTCTAAAGCAAGCACAGAAGACAGCAGGCATTCTTGAAGCAACATAAGCAATCGTTTGTTCATCGCTGTACTTGAAACCAATGTCACCATAAGAGCTCTTGATTTTCCACCTCTTCGAGCTCTCCAATGATTTCAACGGATCTTCGAAGAGCTCCTTTGATGTATTTGCCGCCAGCTGCAGGTTTACGTCCTTGATTTCACTGAGCGATTGTGACAAGCTCAACACATTCCGCCTCATGTTTGGTGCTTCCTGATCTTAATATTCCCAAACACTAAGATTTAATCGAAATGAGAGTATTAACTTAATCAATACGAAAAAAAAAAAAGATTATTTATTTGAGTATATATATAGATAGAGGTGGTGGGACCTCGAAGGTATTTTTTGATAGCGCGACGGAGACGGACTGGGACAGTGTAGCATCCTTCGGATTGCTTGGCCGCCATGCGGAGGCTTTCCGCGGTGAATTTGGGTATGGTTTCATAGATCAACGACGCCATTTCCGGTGAAATTTGGGATCAATTTGAGCTGATGGCGGATCTAGGAAGTCCTGAGTATTTAAACAATCAAGCCGTAAATTAGGAAACAAAAACTGAATCCCTAAATCCTAAATAGAATCCAATTTCTAATCTAATATTGAAGCTCTAAGTCATGGGTGAGAGAGTGAGAGTCTTTACCAGTTACAGAGATAGTGGCGAGTCGAACTCAGCAATTGGGAATCGGAGTCGCAACCTTGGCAAGAAGTGAGTGTCCGGCTGGGGCTGGCGATGGTGACGGAGAGCAGAGAACAGTGGAGAAGAGCGCGCCAATTTGGGGGGTTTCGGTTAGAAGGGTTTTACATTTAGGCTAGGGTTTAAGGACTGGTTCGTTAAGATAAAGAGCTATTATAAGAATGGGCTTTTTTTGTTGTTGTCCAAGGCCTATTATAGATATGTTTCGCTTTTAATTAAGTGGGCCCCCTTCAAAAAAAATGATTTGGGTTGGGCCCAATATTTCCTATAATTAACAAGTGCCTAAATGGAGGCCATATAATAATGGGCTTTTATTTCTGATGTCCAAATAACAAATAAGTTGGGCTCTCAATAAGATTGGTTATTAATGCATATCTGGTGGGCTATTTGGTTGGACGGGATTGGATAAATAATCCCATACATACTTCCTAATTTTGTTCCGACCCAGATTTAGAGTCCCATTTCATAAATGACAAATTTTGAACAGTATTTCAGACATTTATACCCTTATAATATAAATATATTTACAAAAAAACCATTCATGTCCTTATAATAATAATAATGTTAACATATTTACAAAAAAACCAATCAAAAAAAGGTTTATCATAAATGTTTTAACTTTTGCGTTCTCTCTCCTCTAATTTTCTACCAACTTGGAATTCTTTATTCATTTTTTAAAAAAAATCTTATGAAGCGTGAAATACTACCCTAGTACCATTGAATTGAATGGGAGGGAGAGAGTAAAAAATATGCTATGATTTCTTACTTCGGTATTTATGCTGGCCAATCCTGCCGCCTGGCTATCAAACGAGACCTAGGTATATAAAAGAGATAACGATATTTTTAACCATCAGGAGTCTTATTTATTTTAGCTTTTTCAATCTGACTATTGTACTTTTAAGATAATAAAAGTGATCATTGTACTATTAATTTAATAGCAGTATGGTTGATAGATATTAATTTTCTTAACAAATTTTAATTTATATTAACAATTGCTAGATTTATTAATGTACGTTAGATTTCGTTGATACAGAGTGCCTAGTAAATTTTTTAATTGAGTTCAAAAATGTTTATAACTGTTGCAGTTGACAACCTATTTAAAATCTGTGCTTAATTGTATATTGAGAGAGAGAGAGAGAGAGAGAGAGAGAGAGAGAGGATGGTGGAACAATGAGAGAATGAGCATATTGTGTAGCATATAGTGATACATTACATGTGCAACAAGCCAACAACAGCAAAATTTGAAATGAAAATGAAACATCAGTAAACTTTATGCTTTAATACTGGCCAGGCCTGGCCTAGCCTAGCTAGTTGTTTCCATGTCAAGGTTGAGTGGGTTGGGGTTATAAGATAGATGGATGGTCCTCCATCTCCATTTCCATCCCATCCCTTAAAAAAGGTGTCTTCTACATGAAAGAAAAAGGCCCCTTACTTTTTCAATTCGATCTCCTTTTTTATCCCTTCTTCCACCGTCATATTCATGGTCCTCATCAAGATTGGGTTTGTTGGCCATTTTTTCAGATTTCTATTTTCTGACTAAGCTGTAACTTGGAAATCAATATTAATCCTCTTTAAAAAGGTAAATAAATGTTGTAGTACAGTGGTCTCTTAACAAATACTCTCTCCGTCTCACCCGAAAATGAACAAAGTTAACCTTTCACGAGAATTAAGCAGAGAGCGTGTAGTGGAGTAACGTTGTGATTATGAAAAGTGACGTAAAAAAGAGAAAGTGAGGTAGGGAATAGTTAGTGGATAGTTATTGTGAGTATGACAAGTGGGTCCAACGAAAAAAAAAAGTATTAAAAATTTTCCAATATAACACATGTCACCCAAAGTGAGGTAGGGAGTATTCATTTTTTATTACCTTTGTTTCAAAATGAATACCAATTTTCATTATATATATACAAAAAATAACAGTCATTTTGGATGTAAAAAAACATAGTTTGGTTTATATAAGTAATTAAATAACAAATTAAACAACATATGCACGTTAGTAGGGCAAGTCAACACATAAAGATTCCCTCCGCAAAATAGAAATAGAAAACCACATGATAATGAACCAATCCATGTTCTTCATCGCCAATTTGTTTTTATTTTTTTTTCTTCATATTTCTCTTTAGCCTCACAGTAAATACTATCACCAAAAAAACACGAAGTAATTATAAATCCCATGCATATTTATATTATGTGTATTTTACAACTACCAACAACTTACACCAGTATAATTTTCTACATTCAAAAAAGGCTGTACTAATGTATACATATAAGTACAAATACAAGCTCTCGGTAGACTTCTTTAAACCTTAGGGTTTTTCTAGTGAGATATGAAGCTTAATTAATCTAAGCCATTGAAGAAGGAATCAAAAACTGACTTTGAACGGCTGCTGTCGGAAGAGACCATGATTTCAGAGAGGGACCATAGCCTTGCTGCTTCATTGGAGTTGGATCCTAGCTTCGATGTACAAGTTTCATTGCAGTCCGAGAAGTACTTTCCGCTCACGCTCGCAACTCTGGGGTGAGTTGCAACGTAGCACGTTGTTGCAGCTGCCTGCATTATACGATCGATCAGCATTAATCAAACATAATGTACATAGTTAGTTAATTAGCATGTACGTACACACGGAAAGTTAATAAAATACCTGAGGAATTGTTTTCAAGAGCTTTGAAGCGAGAAAAAATACCAGATCTGCACATTTTTAACATAACAGTCATTCGATCAGCAACAATACAATATAAATATGATAAGTATCCATTATTAATTATACAAATCCCCGAAAAAACGTAAAAGGTTAATAAAAATGGGGTGAAGGATTGTGGAGATAGACCTGTAATGAAGCCTTCACGATCTCTTGTGAGTCGAGTTCTAACAATTCCTGGATGGACACAATTCACTGTGACATTCACCTCCATTTCCTGCCATTATTAACCGAAAATTAAATTGCATAGAGGTACATAATATGATTTTCGTATAGGTATAATCAAAGTTCGATTAAATTTAACACAAAGATTATATTGAAACTATATTTTATGGACGGAATAGTATATTTTAAGACGAAAATAATACTCCCCATTATCATAAATAAATGTCGAAAAAAATTCAATTGATGAATTGATATACAACAAAGATGCACTATTTTAATTCAGCAAAGTACCTTCAATCTATGAGCAAGTTCCTTGGTGTGCAAAACGTTAGCCAGCTTGGAGATTGCATACGCACGTGTCGCATCGTACTCACTGTACAAACCACAATTTTTTATAAACATCAAAGTCAATTCTTTCATTTCAAATCTTTACTGACTCAACACTAAAATGGATCTATTTCCCGATTTTATTCTTACAGTCTTACCTTCTGTTTCGAGTTAATTGCTCCAAAGAACGAATTAAGTCGCCGGAAAACCAGCTGTGTATCGCCGATGACACGTTCACTACCCTTCCCTCAATTCCGGTTGCTTTTGCGGTATCCATCATCTTCTTCAGCAACAATTTCGTCAGCAGAAAGTGCCCTAATCATAAATGACCAAACTTATTTTTGAAATATTATTCCTTTAGACTCAAAATTAATCTGCCAACCGGAGTAATTATTTTTTATTTTATAATACAACATTTATTTTAATAATATAGTACAAAATTAAAATTTTCACCTATTTTCATGCTGATGAATTGAGTGTCTTATTTATTAAATGATTTGTTAGTTAACAAATAAATTTATCCACTACTCCAAAAAAAAAAAAAAAACAATTCACCTAAATAATTTATGGAACTTTATTTACCATCCTTAATAAGACTCCTACAAGTACATTTATAGATAGAAAAATTCACCTAAATAATTAGTGGCAAACGTCATCTCTATGCCATCTTCAGAGATGCCATGATCATGTGAAAACTTTCCGGCGTTATTTCTGCCATTAACAACAGAATAAACTCAAATTAAAATGATAATAATCAATACCTGTATACATTATTATACACACACACACATATATTTGATTTGCCTAATGGAGGAGTAGCTATAGCTTACATGAGGAGATTCAAGGGCAAATCCAAAGCTTCGAATTCCGAAACGAAACTCCGAACGGAACTGAGAGAGCTAAGATCGAGAGGCATAACGAAAATCTCCGAATCCGGAACCTCCGACAAAATACGCGCCTTAGCGTCCTCGGCAACTTTCAGATTCCGAGCCGGCAAAACAAGCCTCGCACCACGCTTAGCCAAAACTCGAGCCGTCTCCGCTCCGATTCCCGACGTCGCACCTTTATTTAGAACATCAACAATTACAGCCGGATTTAACAAACATTTCCGGCAATAATTATTTGCATGTGCATGGAGGAGAGAGAAAAACAATAAATGAATTACCAGTGATGATGGCCGTGACGGAGCGTAAATTGAAGCAGGTTTTTTCCGTGACTTGTTCGGCGGTAGATTTCGATCCATAGCCACTCGGTCCGGCGGCGCCGATCAGGTACTTTATCGCTTCAAGCATTTTGCCGTTCCTCTTTTCCCTCTCTAGTAATTTTAGCATTCAATGCTCAATTAATGCTTTTACTTTACATAAATCGAAAAATAAAATAAAATCGAGGGAGATTGAATTTGTGTATCAGCACGGATGTGGACCGGAGTCAAATTGAGTCAGGCACCTTAACTTCCTCCATGACTGTGTTGACTATTGATGAGCAAGCCTAGACTAGAGATAGCGCCGTATAACTTTTCAGGCTAGCACCGCACTGCATTTACTGTGTGTGTGTGTGTGTGTCGGAGGTGTGGCTCGAAGGGGGAGGGGAGGGGATGAGGGGGTTATATAATGGTCCTGGTTTAGGAATCAAGTTAAGGAGAGAGGGGATTACAGATTTGTCTTTAATTGACAATACAGATAAAAATGTTTGCATGATTGCTTTCATTTTTTTTTTTTTTTATGTTAATTAATTAGCCATTTTATTAATAGCTTCTTAAATTCAAATTGGACCAAACATACTCCCTCCGTCCCACTATACTTGACACTTCTTTCCATTTTGGGCCGTCCCACTATACTTGACACCTTCCAAAAATAACCAAGTTTTTATATTTTTATATTCACTCTACCCCACCACTCATTCTCTCTCTTCATTTTCTACCACACATTTATTCAACCAACACTACTATTTACCCCACTCATTCTCTCTCTTCATTTTCCACTACACATTTTTTTTATTTTATTCTTTTTCCTTTGTTTTTAAACCCATTCCTTAGGTGTCTAGTATAGTGGGACGGAGGGAGTATGTGATAAGTGAAATTGTTTTGGTAAGGGATTAATTTAATAATGGCCACTAATTGGGTTTTAAATTTTTAATTTTATTGTAGAGTTGGTCTTACAAAAAACACATTTTTTTCTAAGCTTAGGAAAAATGATTTTTACTCTGGCACTTAATAACACTAACACCGACACTTTTTTACACTGGCACTTTGTTACACTAACACTGACACTTTTTTACACTGACACCTAATATACATGCACTGACACTTTTTTACACTGGCACTTTGATACACTTACAATGACTCTTTGTTACACTAACACTGACACTGGCACTTAATATACATGCACTGACATTTTTTTACACTGGCACTTTGTTACACTAACATTGACACTTTTTTACACTGGCACTTTGTTACACTAACATTGACACTTTTTTACACTGGCACTTTGTTACACTAACACTGACACTAGCGGAAAAAACAAAACACGTTTTTTCTAAGCTTAATGAAAACACATTTTTTTTTTTTTTTTTTTTTTTTTTTTAAGATGTTGGCTTTATTGAAGTGGTGTGTTGACGTTTTTAATTGACAAACTAGTGCTACACCCGTGCGATATAACTCCGTCTCACCTCATCTTAATTATTTTGCTCATCAATTTTTATTTTTTAACAAATTTTGCTCATTTCTCTCAAAAATAAACTTTGCTCTATAATGTACAAGGCTCATGCTTCAAAAATAAATAAATGAGGACTCATGCTTAAAAATAAATAACGAGGAGGGTTCGTGAAATGAGGAGGACTCATGCTTTAGAAAAAAATAAATGAGAACTCATGCTTCAAAAATAAATAACTAAGTGGGCTCATGCTTAAAAAATAAATAAATGAAAATCATTGACATAATTTTTGTATTTATTACATCTTATAAAAAGGTTGAGAGAATGTATTTGATAAATAATCTAGCTAGGGGAAATTTGGGTGGAAAAAGTATTTCAGAAATTCAGCTTTTATATATAGTTATAGATTTACATAAAAGTGAGTAAGATTAATGACTGACAATTAAACCATTCGACCTTCGGTCTCAAATAACTGTCAATTTTTAGCAAATATTGTGGTTCAAAATAATTGTCACTTTTGAATTAAAAATATAAGACTTTCATTTTTACACTTGCATTGAAACTTGTACAATTTATTAGTTGTTTTATTGAGTGGAATATTGTAGAAGAGAGAAACATCTAATATGAGCAAAATTGGTAATTTTTTTTTTAATTAAGTCATAGTAATAATTTCTTTTATTAAAATTGATAAAAACAAAAAAATGACAGTTATTTTGAATAAAAAGAAGTAGATTTTGCAAACAATATTTTGTGGATAATTACTCTTTGTGGATAATTTATTCTTGTAATATTATTCAAAGGGCTGGTTAATTAGTAAGATAAAAATAATCAGTAGTATTATTAATGAGAAAATTATTAAATCCCTCATTATTGGTGAACGGAATAAAAGGGATGGGCTAGACCCAACGAGCAAAGTCTAATTATTCAAGTATTATTGCCACACATTCTTAGTAGGTCGGCCCAATTATTATAAGGCCCAAGGCCCATTAGTCAAGATCAGTCGACCTAGCTCATTGACCTCCATGATCCCGACCTAGCTTTGTCCGACATACGATCCATATCTCATACGGGCATTAAGCATCATCCAGTCAGATCGACCTAGACCCATGCAGGCGACCTCGACCTACAAGGCGTACGTCGACCTACAAAGTCTTAAAACACCTACAACTCTTTTCATAACGGAAGTCCTACAAATCAGTAGGTATTTACGTACAAGATCTCATCAACAATTTTGAGGTAATTGTTATTTGTTATTTTGAATACATCTTGTTCATTATAATTTATCAGCTCTACACACCATACTTATTCTCACGTCCGAGGGTCTTCACCGGAGATCATTTCGGCAAGTCGTGGGTTACTTGTTTCAAATCAATTAAAGCCAGTGAATCAACCTAATTGCTGGTTGTAGGCTAATCAACACGTTTTTTGCAGCATCAATTGGCAAGAAGAATTAATAATTCTATTTTCAGAATTGAATGATTTTCCAAATAGTAACCATGTATATCATAAAAAATATTATTAATATAATATTTTTACTAATATAATTTTTGTTATCGGAGTCGCACGTGACTGACGGGAGAGCGAAATAGCCTCGCCCTCTCTTGAATTTACAAAACAAATACTCCCTCCGTCCCGCTCGAAAGGGCAATTTCGTCTTCTAGCACGTAAATTAAGAAATGAATAAAGAAAGTGATATAAGAAAGAGAAAAATGTTAAATGTTGTGAGTATGAAAAATTAAATAGGAGAGAGAATGAGTGGGAGGAATAGTTAGGAGAGAGAATGATGTGAGTGTAAAAGTAAGTAGGAGAGAGAATGAGTGGGGTAGGAAGAGTATAAAAATAATAAAAACTTTCCTTTTTGGGGTTGTGCCCTTTTAAATGGGATGCCCAAAAAGGAAATTTGTGCCCTTTCGGACGGGACGGAGGGAGTATAATTAACCGGTCAATCATTCTCTACCCTCATTACTACTAAACCAACTTACCCACACACATGACAATGTGCTACTTTATGAATTTTGACTTGTATTTTCAGTCAAAACTTCGTAACCCCATCCATACATCTTTCATACTAGGGAAATGAGATAATATTGATACCAAAAAAGTTTATTGCCAAATTGTATTGCGTACGAATGAGTATGAGTAGAGTTAATGTTATACACGTACTTTTTAAACGTAAAATATTACATGTATACTTTACTTTTGATTTAAACTAGACCACTTTTCTAACATCGATTAAAAAATTAACAAAGCAATACATTAGAGTTAACAATTTAACAAATCATTAAAAGAAACTCATTAAAATATCAACTTCAAACTAACTGATTTGTTAAATTGTTAACTATAATGATTTGTTAAGAAAGATTTTATGTAAATTCATGTTTTGTTTCTCTTTTTCCTTTTCAAATTACTATATACTCCCTTCGTCTCGGCCGAAAAGCCACAAAACTAGCCATGCACGCAAAATAAGAAATGTGATATAGGAAAGAGAAAAAATTTAAATGTTGTGAGTATGAAAAAGTTAAATAGGAGAGAGAATGAGTGGGATGTGATGTAGGAAAGAGAATGTTGTGAGTGTAAAAGTAAAGTAGAAGAGAGAATGAGTGGGTGGAATAGTAATAAAAAATTTCCTTTTTGGGAAAGTGCCTTTTTAAATGGGACGTCCAAAATGAAAATTTGTGGCTTTTCAGCCGAGACGAAGGGAGTATATTTCTAGTTTTGTGTGTACTTGGTACTTATAATACACTCTTACTTTTCAATCATGTATCAATCTGTTCAAACTTAATACAAAATTAACTAATGTATTATATTCCTAATAATGAATTCATAATCTAATAGTATAATGTAAAGGCATATATGGTGACCATACTCCTTTAAGAAAAAATTGATCGAATTAACAACAAAAAGGAAACTTCTTTAGCAGATGATAGATTTCCTTAGCAGATTTCCAATTAGAGAGAGAGAGAGAGAGAGAGAGAGAGAGAGAGACTATTCAAGAGGTAGCATTAAATAGCTTGCATGTATGGACACTCCATTTTGAAGCTTTGATTAATCAAAATGTAACTGACGGAGCTCAAATATTCACTAGTTTTACTCCCGTGCGATGCACGGATCATTATATGTTACTCTAAGACAGAAATTAAAGAAGAACAACAAAAAAAGTGAAATAGATTTATACATTATGGAAAACTTCATTAAACACTACATTATCAGTACATAGATCAGATTGGCCGGGCTTATCATCATTACAAATCAATATTTTAAGATCATCGGTTGCTACTCCAAACAAATCAAATCAAGGTATAAACTCCGTCTCACTTTAAATTACAAAATAATAATTATTAATAAAGAATACTAAATAGAAATATTATTTTTCCATCTCAAATAAATACTTTAAAAAAATATACTTCTATAAAAAAATATATTATTCATTTAAAAAATAAATATTATTTTTGACTCAAAATGAATAACCAAAAATCATGTTATTGTATTTAACAATTAAAATTTAATATGTAATAGATTATTTTTCTCCACTTGTTATTCTTACAACATTTTCTCATTCAAAATATTTTTTTTAAAAAAATATATTAAAAAATAATGACAATAAACTAAACATGAAATAGTCAATTTAACTATCTTTTAATATAATGAAATTAATTTTAATTTTATTAGTCACATAAAATTTATTCATAAAAAATGAAATTATTTTTTTAAAAACGAATAGAAAAGTTTTAAAGTGCATCGACTATAATTGTTAAAGGGAAACAAATCCCACAAAATAAGGAAGAAGAAGAGAAAAGAAAATATATCATCACTCAGCATCAGTAGTGCATCGGCTAGTGCGTGCATCGGCCGCGTAACCATTTTTTTTTCAACACACCAATTGAACTTGCACAAATAGGATGAATTCAACTTTAATTCCCAATATGTCATTTCTTTTAAAATCCCAACTGGTACCAATTTTCATCAATAAGACAGTAGCCATTTTGCAATTGGTAATTCATATCGGTAATCAACATCAGCAACACATACAAATCAGTCACACAGGTCGCTACACCATATAGCGAGTTCTTGGTCATTTTGGAAAATAATTTCAAATATAATTTATTTTGGGATTTATAATTTTAAAATAATTTCATTTTAAAAATCTAAATCCCAAAAACTCACAATTGAAACTATTTACCAAAATGACCAACTTTGCGAATTTAAATTTTCTCAATTTTATTTAAATTTATGCTATTAAAAAAAATTTAACTCGCTATATAGTTTAAAATTATATTTTAATAGTAATTAAAATAAATAAATTTATAACTACTTTAAAATTATAACCGGTTGATGAATTCTCTCTCCTTTCTCCGCCTGGTTTGACAGTCCACCTAGTATAGAGCTTTAGGAATAGAGCTCACATTTTGGCCCATTAATGTTGCCCTGAACCAACCGTTGAACTGAATACCAACCGATGAAATGAATCGGCCAACACTCACCTAGCCGGTCAAAAAAAATTATTTGCATCGGTTGACACCCAAATCGAAGGTACAAACTCTGTATCACTTTAAATTACAAAATAATAATTATTAATAAAGAAAACTAAATAGAAATATTATTTTTTTCCATCTCAAATAAATACTTTAAAAAATATACTTTTATAAAAAATTATATTATTCATTTCAAAAATAAATATTACTTTCGACTCAAAATTAATAACCAAAAAATAATACTACACATGTTGCGAGTTTAGTGAAATTAGGGTTAATCTCATTTGGTAATTAGCTAAATCGCTACACCATGTAGCGATTTCACTCAAGGAACCGGAGGGATAACAGTTTGACCAGTTAGAGGGAGTACATCGGTTGAAGGAACATGCTCGATCACCGGTGCTTGATCGGTAGGTCACAGGATGACAATTAATTAAGGTTAAGTTAAAATAGTAAATTGCTAAGTTTAGTTTGGTTAAGTGTATAAAGCATAGGGATTGGATTATTAGACAAGTTCTGTGACCCATAAAATATTTAATCTCAGTTATTGATTTAAAAAGGAAAAAATACTACATTAAATAAAAAATCATTGTGGATTTACTTGAATAGAGCAACCGAGTGCAGGACCGAAACTTATTGAGTACTCAATGAATGAAAATCTGTGTTAACCGCAAACGGTCGGTTTCTAGTTCCTAGTCCTCCGCAATTTACTATTTTAACTTAACCTTAATTAATTGTCTTTCAACCGATCAAGCATCGGTTACCGATCCAAATCGATTCAAACCAAACACAACAGGTCGTGTGGAATAGGTCACACAATTATAAGTTATGAAAAAGGTCAACAGGTCATCTTCTCTACTTATGACATCATCGGTCATACTTCTCTAATAACTAATAGGTCACACCCATCGGTTGAGCCGTGATATTACTATTAGTAAGTTCTGGATTTTTTTCTGAAATAATTCCATTTTAAAATTATAAATCCCAAGATAACTTACATTTGATTTTTTTTTCCTAAAATAATTCAATTTTAAAATAATAAATCCCAAAATAACGATTTGTTTTCTCAAATAATTTCATTTTAAAATGAAATTATTTGAGAAAAAAATCCTTAGAACAGAGCAGCAAGTTTATTGTTTACTTTCAAAGTTGTAGTGACAAAGTAATTTATTAATTAAAACATTATCGATCATGACAGTGATTAACAATGCCAAAATTAACAACAATAAATAACAATAACCATGGCACAATCATCAACACATGTAATGTTACCTTACCGATTTTAAAATCGGTAACTCATCTCCCTACGTCCACATCATCATGTAATGTTACTTTACCGATTTTAAAATCGGTAACTCATCTCCCTAATTCCACATCATCAATAACAACTGACATTAGTAAGTCATCAACAACACACAATTATAGTCTTCTTTCATTTGCTTTATTGATTTAGGCTCAAACCAAACCAAATCAAACCAAAATACAAATTTCTTTTCACTTTAAATTATAAAATAATAATTATTAATAAATAAAATTAAATAAAAATATTATTTTTTCTATCTCAAATAAATACTTTAAAAATATACTTCTATAAAAAATTATAATCTTTATTTCAAAAATAAATACTCCCTCCGTCCCGCTAATATTAGCACACTTTTCTTTTTGGGCGTCCCGCTAATATCCGCACACTCCCAAAAAGGAAACTTTATATTAATAAAATATTCACCCAACCCCACTCATTCTCTCTCCTACATTATTTTAATACTCACAACACCATTATAATTTATTACACCCTTCACTCATTCTCTCTCCTACTTTACTTTTACACTCACAACATTTTATTAAAATATCATATTCCTTAATTCCCGCGCAAACAGTGTTGGTGCTAATATTAGCGGGACGGAGGGAGTATAACTTTTGACTCAAATATAATTTAATTAATTCATTCAAAATGAATAATACATAAACATGACGATTATAATTTTTGAAATGAAGATTATAATTTTTATAGAAGTATGTTTTTAAAGTATTTATTTGAGATGGAAAAAATAATATTTTTATTTAGTTTTCTTTATTAATAATTATTATTTTGTAATTTAAAGTGAGACGAAGTTTGTATCTTTGCTTTGATTTGGATCGGTTGTGAAATTATATATTTGGATCGGTTGTGGTGTGGAATTATATATTTGGATCAGTTGTGGTGGGAATTATATAAAAGTGACCTAGCTCAAATTAACAAAAGCAGATCAATCGGTAAGCAGATCAAGAATCGGTAATGTGGTGACCTGTTACCACATTATTGGTTAAAATTACCAAGGATCGGTAAATCATTGAAATAGTGACCGGTCAAAAATGGCATGAACTTAACTGATCCTTTAGCGAGTTCAAATTACCAAAGTAGGCCACAACCGATCCAAATCAGGTCACAACCGATTCAAACCAAATCAAAGGTAAAAACTCCGTCTCACTTTAAATTACAAAATAATAATTATAACTTTTTGTAGAAGTATATTTTTTAAAGTATTTATTTGAGATGGAAAAAATAATATTTCTATTTAGTTTTCTTTATTAATAATTATTATTTTGTAATTTAAAGTGAGACGAAGTTTGTATCTTTGGTTTGGTTTGAATTGATTGTGGGCTTATTTTTGAATCGGTTGTGATGTGAAATTATATATTTGGATCGATTTGTGATATGAAATTATATAAAAGTGACCTAGCTCAAATTAACAAAAGCAGACCAAGGATCGGTAAGCTGACTATCAGTAATGTGGTGACTGGTCCACTTATGAAATCAGACATCAAGGATCGTTAAGCAGCTCCACTTATGAAATCAGATAGCAAGGATCAATAAGCAGACCAATGATCTACCGATCCATGAGTAATGTGGGCTTATTTTTTGCCTAACATTAAATTAAATGACTTCATTGATAACATTCACTTATTATTTATTGACCGGTCACCATGTAAAAAATTTGGTCATTTTTTATGGAAGTATATTTTTTAAAAATATTTATTTGAAATGAAAAAAATAATATTTTTATTTAATATTCTTTATTAATAATTATTATTTTATAATTTAAAGTGAGACGAAATTTTAGATCGGTTGTGGTTGTTTGTATCCGTCAACAAAAATGAAAATGGCATGAACTTAGATCGGTCAACAAAAAAATTGTCATGAACTTAACTTTGAATCGGTCAAGGCATGAACTTAACTGGTCATAATATTTTGGTTTCCATTTCCTATTTTGGTTTCCATTTACCGATTCTTACAACTTATTTTAATTTATCGTTCTTCAGTATTAATTTTTAAAATATTCATTGGGATGAAAAAGGTAATGTTTATTTTTTTGGACAAAAAATGTAGTATTATTTTTTGGTTATTCATTTTGAGTCGAAAGTAATATTTATTTTTGAATTAAAGATTATAATTTTTATAGAA
This sequence comes from Adenophora triphylla var. japonica, assembly GCA_022495995.1. Classification (NCBI taxonomy): domain Eukaryota; kingdom Viridiplantae; phylum Streptophyta; class Magnoliopsida; order Asterales; family Campanulaceae; genus Adenophora; species Adenophora triphylla. The sequence goes on along the minus strand of JAFEMH010001819.1, from coordinate 385,979 downwards.
GTATATTTTTTAAAGTATTTATTTGAGATGAAAAAAAAATATTTCTATTTAGTTTTCTTTATTAATAATTATTATTTTATAATTTAAAGTGAGACAAAATTTTGGATCGGTTGTGGCTGTTTGGATCGGTCAACAAAACTGAAAAAGGCATGAACTTAGATCGGTAAATCATTTATACAGATTGACTAATTTGCAATTTTTTTTTTTAATATTTTTCAACTGGTTGTGTGATATTTAAAACAAAGCCTAAAATCAGGGAGAAACCATATTTCCCATTCTTGCAAACATAATTCTTCAACCAATCTTTGTAAGAGAGTGGGTAGATAGTTGCTGCAAGCCTACGGCCTAACAGGTTAGTGTAAGGCGATCGGTCAGAGAAATCTTGTTGAAACCGATTGAGCTAAAGAAGAAACCGATGAAGAGGAAATCGGTTGTCATGAAATCTTAACCGACTGATCCTAAACCGGCAAAATTTCTGATTTTTTTCTCAAATAATTTCATTCTAAAATTATAAATCCCAAAGTAACTCACATTTTAAAATTGGTTATTCATTTTCAGTCGAAAGTAATATTTATTTTTGAAATGAAGTTTATAATTTTTTATAGAAGTATATTTTGTAAAGTATTTATTAGAGATGGAAAAATAATATTTCTATTTAATTTTCTTTATTAATAATTATTATTTTGTAATTTAAAGTGAGACGAATTTGTACCTCTTTGGTTTGGATCAATTATGACTGGTTTGGATAGGTCGGTCATCCATTTATTATTGACCGGTCACCTTGGATCGGTCGGTCATCCACTTATTATTAACCGATCACCATGTCAATGATTTACCGATCCTTGTCACAACCAATCCTTGTGACCGGTTAAACTCGCAACATGGTATCCCAAGTCAAATGCTTTTGATGGGTCAACCAAGTCACATGCTTTAGACCGGTCAACCAATTTACTTGGTTTGGATCGGTCAGGAGGCATGCTTTGGATTGGTTAATCAGTTGAGTTGATTTGCCAAAATTTTATATATAGAGAGAATATATAGAGATATATAAAGAGAGATAGCGATGTGGGATTAATTCTTTTTGTAAGAAAACGTAAGGACATTGGTTGATTTAATCCCACATCGCTATCTCTCTCTATATCTCTATATATTCTCTCTATATATATAAAAGGAATTAATGTCCTGATTCAAATTTGCCACAACTTAAGAGAGTAATTACAAAAGTGCCACTCAAATTTTGGCGAAATTTTGGCGCTTTAACTGTTCATAGGATGACCTGCTTTAATTTAATACTCCCTCCGTCCCGGAACAATCTTCACACTTTCTCTTTTGGGCGTCCCAAAACTTACTTCACACATTTAAAACTTACCTAAAATGGAAAGGAATCTTTACTATTCCCTCCACTCATTCTCTCTCCTACATTATTTTAATACTCACAACACCATTATAATTTACTATTCTCTCCACTCATTCTCTCTCCTATTTTATTTTCACACTCACAACACTTTCAATATAATACTCCCTCCTTAAAACCAGTGCAAACAGTGTTTGTGAAGATTGTTCCGGGACGGAGGGAGTATATAGATAAATTCTGTAAAGTAACACGAATACAATATAGGTGATCTTGACTTTCCATAAGTTCCAAAAATCCATAAATAATACTCTCTCCGTCCCAATAGGAGCTGCCCAAAATTTGGGTTGCACGCAAATTAATAAAATGAGAGGAAAGTAAAAATGTTGTGAGTGTAATTTGAAAATAGGAGAGAGAATGAGTGGAGGGAATAGTAAATTATAATGGTGTTGTGAGTATTAAAATAATGTAGGAGAGAGAATGAGTGGAGGGAATAGTAAAGATTCATTTGCCAAAAAAGGAAAGTGGAAGCTATTAACGAGACACCCAAAATGGCAAAATGGGAAGCTACTATTGGGACGGAGGGAGTATTGATTTTGAGCAACTATATATGAATGAAAACTTATTTATCACAACTAAAATTTATATCTTTTCTATGCGAAATAAGACATATTCTTATCTTTACTTTCCGTAAGCTCCAAAAATCCATAAATAATAATGATTCAACTTCTTTTTTGAATCACAAATAATATTCTTTACTAAAAAAGATAGATTTTATACTCCCTCCGTCCCTGAAAGATTGTCTCATTTACCATTTTGACTTGTCCCAAAAAATATGTCCCATTTCTAAACTTAGGCATGAATGTTAGTGCAAATCTACTAAGGTACAAGAAGGTGAAACTCTTTATTAATAATTGCAAAATGTACAACAGAATAATCTTTTAATGACAGAGGAGTACTATATAGGTTGAATAATTTAGGACCCCTTTCAGTGGTGAACCCTGCGCGAATGCCCGTCCTCTTTGCAAGCCTGCTTTTGAAATTACGGTGGAGCCAAACCAAGTCAGCCCAATTGATCGAACAGTATTTTTTTTTTATAACTCACTATCACCTGGTCTATAGAGAATTCGATTATCTTAAGTTTTAATAAGGCATTCCACATGCCAAAGGTTTTGACTTGATTTAAATGTATAACAGTCGAAAATACTCATTTAACTGTATAGCAACCAAAACGTAATATATCAGCTAAACGGTTAGTATTTATTAGGCATAAGGCTTAGAAGTTGAACATAATAATTGAGGGAATTTTTCGCTCAAAATGACATTATTTGAAAAAGTATTTTTCAAAGTGTCATACTGAAAAAAAAGCACAAAATAATAAAATTTGAGAAAAAAGGCAGTTGACAACCACATTTTTTTCTCAAGTTAAGAAAATGCAATTGTCAATTGCGTTTCTTAAAACGATGTTGACAATTAGTTATATAAGTATATATATAGGGCAATAGTTTTTAAAATATACTAGTAACATTTTGGGGTATGCTTGTGAATAAAGTGGTATTTTGAGAAAAAAAATCATAATAGAGGGACTATTTGAAAAGAAAAGAAAAGAAAAAAAATGAAAAAAGCATACTATATGGGTGGCTTAGTGAGAAGTGAAGTTTGGTTGGTCCACTATCATGTTATATATTTTGCCTTCCACTATGACCAAAAGGAAATGCAAATTCTTTCTTGCTTCTTATCCTCGTGATTCATGCCATGCCTCTCTTTCCTTTGCCTCTTTTTTTTTTTTTAATTTATATACTCCCTCCGTCCCATTACAAACCGGAAAGTTGGTCAACTGTTGACCATCTTTGATCAATAATTTATGAATATCTAGATATTTTTTTGTAATTTTAAAAATTGTTATTGCTTCACCATTAGAAATACTATCAATAACTTTTTTTAGAATTACAAAAAATATCTAGATATTCATAAATTATTGGTCAAAGATGGTCAACAAATTGACCAACTTTCCGGTTTGTAATGGGACGGAGGGTATATATATATATATATATATATATATATATATATATATATATATATATATATATATATATATATATATATATATATATATATATATATATATATTATAAATGGCACCTCCACTATCTACAGTACTATGAACAGTTCATCTGTCGAATTTCCCATTTTGTCCTCACTAAGTTGTTCCTTTCCCATTTTGCCCTTTAAAATTTTTATTTTTTTTTAAATTAAAAAAAAAAACGTGTTCTCGGACACGGGCTTAATTAAAAAAAAAAACGTATCCTCGGACACAGGCTTTTACTAGTATATACAGTATATATATACTAGAATAAGCCCATGTCCGAGGACACGTTAATTTTTTATTTTTTTTTAATTAAGCCCGTGTCCGAGGTCACGTTTTTTTTTTTTTTTTTAATTTAATTTTTTTTAAGGACAAAATGGAAAAGGAACAAATTAATGAGAGCAAAATGAAAATTTCAACACTTGACACTGTTCAAACAACTGTAACACCCGGATCTAATTTATACTATAGATATGAAAACTGCAAGAAACTTTGACCCTTTCCATTTTGATAAGTAGCCCATTTGAATCTCCTAATATTCTAGCCTTATTAGTTTAGACAAAAATAATAAGGCTAGCTAATTGAATGCACTTTCCGTCCCCATGTTTTTCAAGTGCAATTAACTTGTAGTTTTGAGGTTTCTTCTTACAAGAATAATGGTTAGTAGTGACAATTGAGGGCTCCGTTTGTTTCACAAAAATAAACCTTCAAAAAATGATTTATTGAAAAATATTTTTCGAAAAATGAAAATACTTTCCGAAAAATATTTTTCGATATTTAGTGAATCTTAAGAAAACATTTTTCTGAAAACATTTTTCAAAAAACATTTTCCAATGTTTGGTAGTTTCATTAAAGTAAATTTCTAAATGTAAAATCAATACAAACAAAGAAAAATGAAGAAAATGTTTTTTGAAAAACAACTTCCTTATGTAGAGGTAAGAAAGTCATTTTCCTTAGAAATTAAACTCTTTTTCCATTGACCCGAAAAATATTTTTCGTTGACTTCATTTTTCAGTGTTTACCAAACATCGAAAAATGAGAAAAATATTTTTCAAAAAATGTTTTCTCCCAAACAAACGGAGCCTAATTGTTAGTAGTGACATTGATTGGTTTAAGCTAGAAATGTTGAATAAGACTTCCTTAGCTACCTCCTCCAAAATTAAATGTTGCTTTCACTAGGGATTTGTCTGATTTTTAGATACAAAATCCAACTCAAGGAAACTTCCATCTCTCTCTCTCTCTCTCTCTCTCTCTCTCCAATTATACTAGCTATGTTTTAGTTGCCAACTCTATTTGACTAATAATAATTAAGATGGGATTGAGAGGAAAAAATCCCACAAAAGACTATAAAATATACAAAATGGTTGTGCATCTTGTCATGACTTCCCACTAACCCATTTTTCCTAATGGTCTAAATTAACTAATGATCTAAATTAATCAACACCAAAGCCCTCATGATTTTAATATAACACTTCAATCATTGCCACTCTTTTATGTGGGACCCCCGAATCTCCCTCCCACCCCTCCTAAATATTAGGTGTCAAACCCCTCTCTCTTAATTAATTATAAACAATCTCTTAAATTATCTTCTACTGCATTTGTGATGAGGAAATGGGGCTGTCATTTCAAACAATTATGAAGCTTCTTCAGCGGTTCTTAGGAGATTAAGGCTCCGTTTGTTTTGGGGAAACATTTTTTGGAAAATATTTCTCCCATTTTTTTGATGTTTGGTAAATATCAAAAAATAAAGTCAAAAAAAAAATATTTTTTGGTTCAATGAAAAATGAGCTTGATTTCTAAGAAAAATAACTTCTTTATCGAGACTTAAGAAAGTTGTTTTCCAGATTTTTTTTTTTCATTTTTCTTTGTTTGTATTAATTTTACATTTAGAAAATTACTTTGATAAAACTACCATGAAAGTATCGCGTAGCTAGGAAACTTAGATCACGCAATAGGCAAAGGATGTGAGTACAGATCTGTCTTACAATTGTCCACAAATCCACAGATAATGCAGCGGAATAAAGTAATTAAAAGCAAATTAAATGCAATAACTCAAGAGTTATATACGCTTACTGATCTGTGTGATCAGCAAACTAGGCTTACGCCAAAAAACCTTTCACTATAAAAAACTTTTGTTTCTTACAAAAACAAATAAGTGAAAAACTAAAATATGAAAATACTAAACAAGTTCTAATCACCTTCTACGATATGAACAACTCCCCTTTCCCAAGTAGGACTTATTCAATCAGAAGTAAAACAAGAGAACTTTATAAAAACCTAGATGTGAGTTACGGATGTAAGCTCACAACCTAAAATCAACAAGAAGGTATGCAATGAAGTATGTATGTTTTTCTCTCTAAAACTGTAGCTTCTCTTTGTGCTGAATGCCTTGTATTTATAGTGCACCATTGAGAAGATCTTCATGCAATCGACCTCTTCCTTTGTGAGAATCCTTTTCCTATATGAAAACATAAAACACACTCACAAGGAAATCAAATATTAGTAGGTTAGTCCTAATATGAAACTATGTACATAAATAAAATATATTTACTATATTTACAATTCCTAGTCAAAGTAATATACTTATAAATCTCCATGAAAGTTCCAAAATCTTCTTACCATAATAGAAGTCAAATTAAATAAGGAAACAAGTAGTTCCCTAAAAAGCTCACGCTTTCAATCTCCCCCTATTTTTGGACTTTCTGGTCAAAACCAAAGATTTATAACAATCACATTATCATGACCACAGAATATAGAAAAACATAACTCCCCCTGAATGGATGTGTGTCCAGATGTGTATACACATCCACACATAAAAACTTCAGAACAAGTATTAGAGCAGAATATCAGCAGTTCATTAAGCAAAAGCAAAAACCATTCAGCCATGTCCTAATTAAACTATTACAAACCATTGTTTAGAAACTAACAAACTAAAACAGAGAATTAAAATTGTTTTTAACAACCATCAAAACAAAATAACCAAAAAAAACTTTTCTCCCCCTAAATCACAGATCAAAATGTCTCCACTTAAAACCAGCCATAGCTTTAGCAGCAGCAGCATTAACAGCAGCATTCCAGACTTCACTTCCAGCAGCAGCATTAGAACTAGATTCTCCCCCTTTTTGACAAGAAAGTTTAGCATGCCATCTAAGGAGATTATCCCTAAGAGATTTCAGATTGTTGGCATGGGCAATGGAGGCTTGAGCTTGAGCTTCAGCTTCTACAATTGCAGCATCTAAGTCCTTCATCTGAGCAACAAAATTCTCTTCAGATGTGACACCAGATGTGTCCACATCTTCCATACCAATCTCAGGAACTGTACCCAAAGGAAGATCCACATGTCTTTGCTTAGGGTCAAGCAGGGTCTTAGATTCCTTAAAGAGAGCAAAATTTTCAACAATTTCTTCTCCTTTCTGAGGCTTTACTCCATTGGCAATTAGGATTTGGGAGATCAAGGAAGGATAGGGTAAAGACCATTTCTTTGATGGAGACTCTCCATAATCACAAATCTTTCTAAAGATAAAGTCACCAAAATTAATGTGCTTTTTAATTCCCAATCTATAAAGAAGTAAAGCTTGCACCCTAGTAACTGAGGTTTTGTTGTTGGAGGGGCAATGATTGGCAACAAGAATGGAGTGAAGAAAACAGTAAAGGGAAGATAAAGATCCACTTCCTAAATCCTTAGGCTTCACAGGCCAAGAGGTTACTTTGCCATGTGTAATGGCAGACACAAGTTCATCATCCTCAATAGAAACCAATTCATCCAAATAATCATTCAATCCAAGCAAATCATTGATGACAGAAGGGGTAAAAGGGACAAACACTCCTCTAACATAGACAGTGGGAGGAGAGGAGTAGTTTTTATCTAATCCCTTAGGCAAGTTGGCATAAAACTCATAAATCATTTTAGGATAGAAAGGAAGGGGATAGTCCACAGTTAAAAATAACCCTCTTTCCTCAAAGAATTTGTCCATCCCAAACTTATTAAAAGTTTCCCTATCCCTTTTCATTTCTACAACAAAGGATTTGGAAGAAATTAAGGCAAACCTATCAGATGCCTTTTTGGTTAAAAACTTTTTGGAAAAGGGTTTAGGGGAAGAGATAACAGAAACAGTAGATGTCATACCCTGTTCAGCTTTCTTTCGAGTAGATGTGCGTCTAGATGTGGGCACATCCTTAGACACATCCTTCACAGGGAATGGAACATTGATGGGTTCAATCTCAGTGTCATCAGCATCAGAGGAGTCTAATTCTTGGTCCTCTTTTTCTTGATCAAGCTCTTCTCTCCCTAGCTTGTAGTTCTCATCCGAAGCAGTATCATCACTATCTGAACTTGAACTAGATTCATCATTCATCTTCAATTGGCTCTAAATCAGTCTCAGCCACTTTTTTCTTTCCCCTCAAATCCATTAGGATATTAGCTAAGGGTACTTCATCATCAAAAGAAATAAGATCCTCAACAGGACTAGCAACTACAGTGGCAGAGGAATCTATAACAGGGGCAGACACATTATCCATATGAGGTGGAACCTCAACACAAGGGGTGGTAACAGGGATAATGGGATCAGATGATAGTGAGGGAGAGGGTGATGAAACAAAAGGATCAACAGACTCTGCATGGGGAACAGTCTCAATAGAGATAAAAGGTTCAACATGGGGAGTAGGAACAACAGATTCAACAGGGGGAACATCCTCAGAAGGTGTAACAACAGAGACAGGATCAATAACAGAGGGAGGAGGAATAGATGATTTAGCCCTAGTCCTAACAAGAGGAATTATTACCTCTTCTTCTTCTTCTTCTTCTTCTAGAACAATGGCTGATGAGGGTTTCCCGCCAGGTTTCTTTAGATTCTTGGCTTTGTCAGATTCTGACAGCTTGCGAACCCTACCAGAGCGACGAAGAGCACGATGGGGCACCGGCGTTGCAGTAGGCTTTGGGGGTTTGACTTGAGACAGCTTCCTCTTCTTAGTTGAAGACGGTTCTTCAGCGATGGCGACAGGAGCGACATCCGATGGTGGGATCACCGGAGAGGATGGGGCTTTAGGGTTTTCGGAAGAAGGATCCAATGTGGGGGATTTAGGAGCAGTAGCTTCCATTGTAGGATCAGATGAAGGTGATGGAGATGAGAATTCTGCAAGAAACTTTGAAATTACTGGGTTTAAGAGAACGGAATCTTCGCCTTTAGCTATTGAAATTGGGGCGATATCAAGAATGTCTTCCTCTTGAATGTTTGAATGTTCGGCCATTTAACAGAGGAATTGGGTTTGGTTGAACAGTGCAAAGAGAAATTAATGCTATGGTGTGAGATTGTGTGTAAAGAGAAGGAAGAACAAAGGGTTTTGTCAAGGTTTATGGGGGATGGGACGGATGTGTGGTATATTAAATACTCACAGCTCCCCCTTTCCAAATAGAATTAGGAATCCTTCTTCAAAAAGGTTTAACATACCTCAAAATCCTTAGGAGTCTTCTCAACGGCTAGAAACCTTTGAGGTTACCACACACAAGCACCTTCCAAGAAAATAGGGGATCAAAATAAATCAAGATTTTGTAAGATTTTTATGAAAACAAAAATTACTTCGGCATATCTTTATTTAAAACAGAATCCCAAAAGAATTTTCCAACCTTTTCAAACAAGGATTAATACACACCTTTTTCTTTCATGAAAGATATTGGAGATCAAAAACCTATATAATCAAAGAATGAACTAGGAAAGAAAATTAATTAACTAGCATATTTACAAAGCTCCTATATGTCCTAAAAATGCAATATGCCTAGCATGATGCAAACACACAGGTGATGGAAATATTCTCAGTTTATGGATGTGGCATAGGATGTGAGTCACATATTGGGACACATTTAGATCACAAAAAGTCAATGAGCAATAATCCAATCTGCACAAATTTCTAGGATGCATCCACCAATTTTTTGATGTGGATTTTTGCAATGTGAGTAGCTTTCACTTTACTTGATCCCAAAGATAGCCCTTTTTCCCAATGATCTTATCAAGTTTGACTTCAAGTTTTCTTATGAAAATCACTTGATCACAATGGTATGGCTTCATACTAAGGGTGAAGCAGCTGTTTCTCACATATATATTTTTTCTTTTCTTTGAGCACCCACTGTGAGATACCTAGGAAGGTTATACCAAGTCATCAAAAGATAACATGGACAGGAAATACTCACAATTAAGTGATCAAAAACAATGTCAAGATGAAGACTCACAAGTGATCACACTGAGAAATTTCGTGCTAATGCATGATATTTTTTTTTTTGGATTTTTCTTTTTATGATTTTTTTTTTTTTGGTTAAACTAATCTACAGATGTGTTAGAGGATGTGAGACACATCTGGTCTCACAACCTTAGATATCACACAAACCAAGAGACTTTCTCAAGGAGGAAAATCTCTCCAAATCTAATGCCTTTGTAAATATATCAGCCAATTGATTTTCAGTCCCAACAAATTCCAGACACACAGTTTTTTGTTCTACAAGATCTCTGATGAAATGATGTCTAATATCAATGTGATTTGTTCTAGAATGTTGGACAGGATTTTTAGATATGTCCAAGGCACTTTTGTTATCACAAAAAGCAGTCAAAACTTTGCTATTCAATCCATAATCTTTTAGCATTTGATTCATCCAAAGTAATTGTGTGCAGCAACTCCCAAGGGCAACATATTCAGCCTCAGCAGTGGACAAGGACACACAATTTTGCTTTCTACTATACCAAGACACAAGGTTATTTCCTAGGTAGAAACATCCACCAGTGGTACTCTTCCTATCATCACTATTTCCAGCCCAATCAGAATCAGTGTACCCAACCAAATTGGTGTTTGTTTCTTTAGAGTAATGTAAACCTAGGTTCACAGTCCCACTCACATACCTAATGATTCTTTTCAAGGCTTTAAGATGGGATACTTTGGGGTTGGCTTGGTATCTTGCACAGAGACATACACTGAACATAATGTCAGGTCTACTTGCAGTGAGGTAAAGCAGACTTCCTATCATGCTTCTATAAAGGGTTTGATCAACACTTTCACCATCAGAATCATGACTTAGCTTTTGGGAAGATCCCATTGGGGTTCTTTGATGTGAAGAGTGTTCAAGCTCAAACTTTTTCACAAGGTTCTTGGCATACTTAGACTGTGAAATGAACATGCCATCTTTGAATTGCTTAATCTGTAGGCCTAAGAAAAAGTTCAACTCACCTACCATACTCATTTCAAATGTGGAAGTCATGCTATCCACAAATTCAGCTAGCATTGGATCAGAATTTGATCCAAATACAATGTCATCTACATAGATTTGTGCCACAAGAATCTCCTTCTTATTTCTCCTCACAAACAAGGTTTTGTCAACCTCACCTCTCTTGAATTCTAGTTGAAGCAAATGGTCAATCAACCTACCATACCAAGCTCTAGGGGCTTGCTTTAGCCCATACAGAGCTTTCTTCAGTTTATACACATGATTAGGATATTTAGAGTCCACAAAGCCTTTAGGTTGTTCAACATAGGCTTCCTCATTTAATATCCCATTTAAAAAAGCACTCTTAACATCCATTTGATGAAGAGTAATCTTGAGGTAACAAGCAATGGCTAACAGAAGCCTAATTGACTCAATTCTTGCAACAGGAGCAAATGTCTCCTCAAAATCAATTCCTTCTATTTGAGTATAACCTTGAGCAACTAACCTAGCTTTATTTCTAGTTATCACACCTTGCTCATCAGTTTTGTTCTTGAAAATCCATTTGGTTCCTATGACATTACCATGTGAGGGTCTAGGAACAAGAGTCCATACCTCATTCTTTTCAAATTGAATTAATTCATCTTGCATAGCCATAATCCAGTCAGCATCTTTCAATGCTTCAGTAACATTCTTAGGTTTAATTTTTGAAACAAAACAACAGAAACTTACCTGGGAGTATGCTGAGGAGCAACTCCATAAACCAGCCATCTTTCTATAATCAACTTTGTCCTTTTGTCTAGTTCTCACTTGAGCATGCACATCTCCCACAACTTGTGAAGTGGGGTGATTTTTCTGGATTTTTGAAGGGATATCCTTTGACCTATCCACACACCCATTCATATTACCTTCGGAGCATCATCCCGATCGAATCGGAGGAACTGTCCTCGATTACGGGAGTTTGAGTGGATGTGGGAGCAGATGTGGGTTCGAATGTGGAGGTAGATGTGTCCACATCCTTGGTTACATCCTTATCGGGTTCAACATTTTTATCAACACTTTGGAAGCTTCTTTTGATTTTTCAAAGACTTTGTTTCTTCATCCTTCCAGTCCAGCAAGCAACCTGAAACATCATCCTCAGCAGTCTTGAGGTTAAGATCAAGTGAGTCATCAAATTTAACATTAGTAGATTCCATAATGGTCTTAGTTTTGAGATTGAAAACTCTGTAAGCTCTACTGTTTGTGGAATAGTCCATGAAAATTGCTTTGTCACTTTTTGAATCAAACTTGGACAGGTATTCTCTATCATTGAGAATATAACAAACACATCCAAACACATGAAAATATTTCACAGTTGGTTTCTTTCCAAGGAGGATTTGATATGGGGTGACAGTGCTACCAATCCTTAGAAACACCCTATTGCCAATGTGGCAAGCAGTGTTTAGAGCTTCTGCCCAAAATTTCTTGGACAAGTTTTTTGAACTTAGCATGACCCTAGCCATTTCTTGCAAGGTTCTATTCTTTCTTTCAGCAATTCCATTTTGTTGTGGGTGATTGGTGCAGAAAACTCATGAGTGATTCCACTTAGAATTGCAAAAATTGGTGAACATTTGATTCTCATATTCGGTGCCATGGTCGACCTTATTCTTACAGTCTTAAGGCCATAAAGGTTTCTCACCCTTTTGTACCAATTCTTGAATTCTCCAATTGTTTCGACTTTTCTCTTAAGAACATTACCCAAGTGTACCTAGAATAATCATCAACACACACAAAGGCATACTTTTTCCTACCAATGCTTTCTACTTCAATATGTCCCATTAAATCAGTGTGAATCATCTCCAAACATCTAGTTGTGGAGCATTGTTGGACCTTTTTGTGTGATGCTTTTGTTTGTTTTCCCTTTTGACATGAACCACGAGACATCGGGGTTCTTGAAGTTCGGTTTAGGGAGGTCTTTAATAGCTTCAAACCTTTGAAGTTCTTCCAGAGTTCTACAGCTAGCATGCCCTAATTTTTGGTGCCACAGATTGACATCATTAGCTTTTGAGCTTAGGCAAGAAAGATTGTCACCAAATTGGTAACAATTGTCAGCAGATCTAGGACCAGTAAACACACATTTATTATCCTTATCAAACACTTCACACAAGTGCTTATCAAACTTCACAAATAGGTCATCATCACACAGTTGACTGATGCTTATTAGGTTGGCTTTCAAGCCTTCCACATGGTACACATTGTGCAATTTTGGGAGACCCTTGACATCTAGGGTTCCTTTCCCAACAATCTTTCCTTGAGCACCTCCACCAAAATTTACTTTCCCTCCATTTATCACTTCATAATCAAGAAGTACAGCTTGGTTTCCAGTCATGTGCCTAGAGCACCCACTATCAAAATACCAAGAGCCAGAGACAGTACTCTTGAGGGAAGAGTAAACAACATTGCAGGTGGTAATTGGTTTGGCCACCCACTGTTTAACAGTTTTCTTTTTGGGTTGCAGAGGTCTCAGATTGACTGGATGTGTGTTAGGATGTGCATACATCTTCTCACACATCTGAGGCTGTTTGAAATTACCAGATTTTTTATCAGCCTTAAGTTTGTAACAGAAGGGCCTAATGTGACCAGGAGCTAGGCAGTAATGGCAAATGTAATGCCTCTTCCTTGGTCTCTTCTCACTCAGAATGACTTTTTCTTTAAAAGCTTGTTTTTTCACACTTTTAGAGGTAGAAGCCTCACATCCCTCCTTTACAAAATTATTTTCAAAACCTATACCAATTTTGTCACGTTGACCCATAGAGAAAGCTTCTTCCATTTTCATTTTACTTTTGTTTAACTTAGTAAAAGTATTTTCAGCTTTTTCACATTCATTCTTGAATTTTTCAAGGTCAACTTCTCTTTTGGTCACAAGGACTTCAAGTCTTGCAATGGTATCTTTTTGAGCATCATTTTCTTTTGAAAGTACAGCTTTTTCATCTTCACAAGCAGCCAATTTATCAGACAGAGATTTGTTTACCTTAACAAGTACCTCTATTTTGTCCAATCTTTTCATCCAATCTGTATGCAGCTCCTTGTATGTGGCAAAAAGTTCCTCATAGGGAATGTCCCTTTCTTCATCTTCATCATCTGAATCTCCTTTTACAGAGAAACAGTTCAGCACCAGTTCAGATGTGACACCAGATGTGTACACAACTGAGCCCACATCCAAGGGATTTTCAGGAGTATATTCTTCTATATCTGCAGAAAAGGCATTAAACACAGAATGGCAATTTAAGATAGACATATTAGCCACCTCTTCTTCCTCATCCTCACTGTCACTAAGGGTAGCAGTTAAGCTCATTCCCTTCTTTTTAAGTGTGTTAGCACACTCATTGGCATAATGACCAAAGCCACGACATGCCCTACATTGGACAGATTCAGATGATTTATTTTCAAAACTTGGTTTCTTGAATCCAGTGTCAGTGCTAGGTTTTGGCTTTTCAGCGATCGGAAGTAGGTCTATTGGGGAATTTGCTTATCCTTCTATTTTTCAGTATAGAACTGAATTTCTTTGAAATAAAAGCTACATCCTCATCTTCAAGATTAGACTTGTCAATTTCAGAGGATAATTCCACAAGCTCTTTTGGTAGAGCAGCAGCACTTTTGAGGGCAAGACTGTGTGTTTTGTTCTTTTTCTGAGCCTCAAGGTTAAGCTCAAACACAGTCAAGATTCCTATGATAGTGTCAAGACCTACAGTGTTTGTGTCCTTTGTTTCTTCAATCACAGCTACTTTAATGTTAAACCTCTCAGGCAAGGTCCTTAGAATTTTACTAACAAGTCTTGCATTGGAGATAGATTCTCCTAGACTTGTGCATTCATTTGAAATCTCATGAATCTTAGCAGCATATGACACAATATCCTCAGTTTCTTCCATTCGAAGTAACTCAAACCTATCCATTAAAATTCTAAGCCTGGTAGCCTTCACACTTGGTGCTCCCTCACATTGAGTTTGCAAAATATCCCAAGCAGTTTTGGCTATACTCTCATTTGTTATAAGCTTGTACATATTCCCAGAAACATGGCTGGAAATAGCACCCATGGCTTTTGAATTGTAATTTGCAGCTTGTATTTCATCAAGAGTCCATTGTTCTTCAGGTTTTCTTTCAAAAAAGGACTCACCAACACCAGAAGATGGCTTTTTCTCCACAGTAGGAGGTTGCCATGCAACAAGAATGCACATCCAAGCTCTTTCATCAATACTTTTGATGTAATTTCGCATCTTAGACTTCCAAAGAGAATAATTTGTGCCATCCAAGACAGGAGGCCTATTTTGGTAATTTTGGCATTCCATAATGACTACACTTTCTGAATCAACACTCAGTAATATTTCGAGAGTTGGCTCTGATACCAATTGAAAGTATCGTGTAGCTAGGAAACTTAGATCACGCAATAGGCAAAGGATGTGAGTACAGATGTGTCTTACAACTGTCCACACATCCACAGATAATGCAGCGGAATAAAGTAATTAAAAGCAAATTAAATGCAATAACTCAAGAGTTATATACGCTTACTGATCTGTGTGATCAGCAAACTAGGCTTACGCCCAAAAACCTTTCACTATAAAAAACTTTTGTTTCTTACAAAAACAAATAAGTGAAAAACTAAAATATGAAAATACTAAACAAGTTCTAATCACCTTCTACGATATGAACAACTCCCCTTTCCCAAGTAGGACTTATTCAATCAGAAGTAAAACAAGAGAACTTTATAAAAACCTAGATGTGAGTTACGGATGTAAGCTCACAACCTAAAATCAACAAGAACGTATGCAATGAAGTATGTATGTTTTTCTCTCTAAAATCGTAGCTTCTCTTTGTGCTGAATGCCTTGTATTTATAGTGCACCATTGAGAAGATCTTCATGCAATCGACCTCTTCCTTTGTGAGAATCCTTTTCCTATATGAAAACATAAAACACACTCACAAGGAAATCAAATATTAGTAGGTTAGTCCTAATATGAAACTATGTACATAAATAAAATATATTTACTATATTTACAATTCCTAGTCAAAGTAATATACTTATAAATCTCCATGAAAGTTCCAAAATCTTCTTACCATAATAGAAGTCAAATTAAATAAGGAAACAAGTAGTTCCCTAAAAAGCTCACGCTTTCATACCAAACATCGGAAAATGCTTTCTTAAGATTCAACAAATATCGAAAAATGTTTTTTGGAAAGCATTTTCATTTTCCGGCAAATATTTTCTAAGAAATCATTTTTCGGAGGTTATTTTCCATAAAACAAACGGAGCCTAAGTTGTAAAAAAAGAAACAGTCAAATTATTCTGGAAATCAGCTCAAAAAAATAAATAAATTAAAGTCTCATGTGGGTGATGTCCCAAATTGAAGTTCATTTAAGTTAAAACTATACTCCATCCATCCATTTTATCCCGAAATGATCTTCCTCGTATTTTTATTGTTAACACAAAAAAAGTGTTTTGAATAATAAATATAAATATTTATCAATAACAAATTTTAGATGTCATTAAGATAAAAACTTAAAATTATTGCATAAAGCACCTTCATTGTTAATATCGGAAAAAGTGAGACAATTATTTCGAGACGAAAGGAGGGAGCCATGAGCCATCAATCTTATGGCAAAGAATCATCTCTAATCTCTTTCTCCTCCTCCCACCCCAGCCCTAGTGTTTACATTTGGCTATTATATTTATTTAAGATTAGGAATCTTGTGCTTTTCACATACATTTACATGGCATTTTCTTTGTCAATCCACCTTCAGATTAGGCTTTCTAGTGTTGAATATGGGCCACTTTACCCTAAGGATCTATCTAATGACCCACCACCACTACCACCTCCTTCCACTAAGTACACTCCTTAACTTTAAATATTTGGATTTTCAAATATCCTCTCATGTCATGCATCCACTAAGAAAACTAAACTTTATGTATTTTCAGTTTTATTCCATTAGTGAACATATATTTTTCAAAAACATTTTAATTCAAAATATGTGTTTACAATTCTACTCAAGTTCATACATAGAGTCATCTTATAATGACACACAAAACTCTCTTAATTTCCTTGAATAATTGAAAATCACCACTTACGGATAACTCCCTCTATTTCAAAATGAATATCATTTTTTTTTTTTTGCTTCATAAAAAATAAAGCTGACATTCATTTTAGGGTGAAGAACGTAGTAACTTATTTGCATTGTCTTTGAGAGTTTCAAGTGTGTGTTGTTAACAACTTTTTTTTTTTTTTTTTGATATTCTAGGTTTCCAATTTTGCCGGACTAAGTCCTGTATCACCAGCCATTGACCCCTTAGTGCTGGCAGAGGTAAATCGGTGTTGTTAACAACTTTTGATATGATGTTGAGTCTTTAGGCTTAATTTGTTGATGTTGACAAAAAAATTAGTTATAAGGCAACTAACTAACTCCACTTTGTTTGGAGAATTATTGTGTGATCATGCAATCACTTTTTCAAGTTTAAACATAACTAATGAAGAAGGTGTCACTATCTCTAACCTAACCTTTGCTTCAATATTGAGAATATGCTCTTATCTTTCCCCATCACTACTTTTTCCATCTCAATCAATAAATTCTTAACACCATTTTTCCCACTAATATTTTTATTAATTATCTTCAAAAAATAATTAGCACGCTATATGTCAGATTGTCAAGTCCGGAAGAGGTGTATTGTTAAAAATAATTATTGAATTATGCCTTTCCTGGCGTATATAAATACCCATATTAATGTCGGTAAAGCTCTGTTTGTTTGGGCTTGGGCGAAAATATTTTTCGAAATACGTTTTCCTCATTTTTTGGCGTTTGGTAAGCACCGAAAAATTAAGAAAATATTTTTTGAAAAATATTTTTCCCACTTTTCCAAATAAAATGACTTACGAATTTTTTCTAATTAAAACATTTTTCGAAAAATGGTAACGCCCTCACACAAACACACACACCCACCTAACTTTCCATACACCCCCACGTTACTCAACTCATATCAACAACCCCTACCGGGCCTATCTCATCCCCTTATAAAAAAATTATTTATATTAAAAATATTTTTTACAATACTCCCCCCCTCACCACCAACACCACCACCCCCTCCCCATCGGGTAAAAAAAATTAATCATTATAAATTTATTTTTAACAACGTACTCCCCACCACCACGGCACCACCACCACCACCACCTCAAGATCAATTTTTTATTTATTTATTTTAAAATTATACTCCCTCCGTCCAGTTACATACTTCACACTTTCTATTTTGGACGTCCAATTACATACTTCACACTTTGTTTCTTTCTCAAAATGGAAAGGAATCTTTACTATTTCCTCCACTCATTCTCTCTCCTATTTTAATTTCACACTCACAACACTTTCAATATAATACTCTCTCCTTAATCCACGCGTGAACAGTAACTGTGAAATACTTACTTGGACGGAGGGAGTATTTTACAACTCCCCCACTCCCAAACAATTTTTTTTTATCCATATTAAAATTATTTTTTAACAACCATCACCACTCCCGTCAACGCATCCACCCATCAACTAGGGATGACCAAATCCGGTCCGGTTTCGGTTTCGGGCCTTGAACCGCCGGTTTCGGTTCGGCCAAATGGTAAACCTTAACCGGCCCGCACTAACCCCGGTTCCGGTCCGTCCGGTTCCGGTTTTCTCCCCGGTTCGCTCCGGTTTCGGGCTTTTCCGGTCCGGTTCTTTGGAAAACGTGGAAATTTCGTCCGGTTACGGTCCGGTTTGGCATTTTTTAACCCTTAACCGGCCCGCACTAACCCCGGTTCCGGTCCGTCCGGTTCCGATTTTCTCCCCGGTTCGCTCCGGTTCCGGGCTTTTCCGATTCGGTTCCAGTCCGATTTTTCGGTTCCGATCCTATTCCGGTCCGATTTAACCATCCCTACCATCAACCAACAACCCCTCTCCCACGGCCAAACTTTTTTTACTCGTAATTAAATTAATTTATTTTTTAACAACTCTCACACCCAACCACACTCCCCTACTCTTGGTTACCCCACACCCCCCACATTCTCGGCTACCCCACCCCCACACCCTAGCCTACCATCATCTTACCCTTTACATTTTCCCCACCACCCTACCCCTACCCTACCCTACCCTACCCTACCCCACACCCACCCACCTCACCCCTACTAATCCCTACCTTCTACCCTACCACCCCACCTCCATCATCCTACCTCACCCTATTTCTATCACTTTATCTCAAATTGTGTTTTTATTGAAAAATATTTTCATTAAACACATGAAAATATTATTCGAAAAATCTTTTCCTTACCAAACAGCTGAAACATGTTTATATCATTTTTCGTAAAACATTTTACGAAAAATAATTTTTCGAAAGTCGTTTTACGCAAAACAAACAAACGGAGTCCAAGTAAAAATTAGAACATGATCAGGTTGGGAAATAATAACATAACCAAAATTATTGGATTCAGGGGGAAAGGGAGATTGAAGGTAATGGGAGTAGGCCAGGGGCGAGTGTACTGTTAGTTCTTTTCTTTACAGAGCATTGTATTAGGATAGGCTTCTTTCTTAATGGGCAGAGTCAAGATTTCCACTATGGCCCAATGTCCTAATAGTGGGACTGGAACTGGAATTGACAAGGCTTGGTTATCGGCTGCGCTATGGCCTAAGCTATTAGAAATTTACACAGTTGGGAATCACATTGCAACTATTAGAATTCAAAAACAATCCGAAGAAGGCAGAGGGGGGAGGGGAAGCATTTCATTTTTATTAGCTTTCTTGATTGACCAACGAGAATAAGATTTATTTTAAATAAATTAACAAAAAATATGACAAAATACAACTATAATCCCAATACCCCTCCCCAAAAAAAAAGGGGGATGAAAAAATAATATCCCTATAAATTCATGTTACCCTTCACTTGTATTTCAGCATGCCAAGAACAGTGTCTCTTTGCTTCTTCACTCAGCAGTCTAACTTCAGGTCTTGGGGCCACCCAAATTCCTCCAAAAACGCCAATACGACTCCGTTTGACCACCCAAATCCAGTCTGCAAATTCACAAGTTAGATCTTAAACAAGCTCAAGCTGTCTTATGGATCACGACCAGTGGCAACTCCAGAAATATATTAGAAGGGGGTCAAAATATGATATTGTGGCATTTTTACTAATATAAAAGGGGGTGAAAATTGCAAAAAAAATTTGCTGTTTTAAGTGGTAAAAATGTTCTTTTTCTAAACTCAAAGGTGGTAAAAATGACATGATTCCAAAATCAAGACCCCTATTTGGCTTCAAGTGGCTGTGAATTTGGTTGTTGCAGGTAAAAGATGGAGATGAAAACTCTAAACTTACTTGGGGTTTATATTCGCCACCACCTCCGAACTCTCCACATTTCTGGACATCATATTTCTCGTGCATAGCACCAGACGTTTTGTAAGCAACATAATTGGTTCTGATCCAGCTGATAGCAATGTCTTTTGCCAAAGACCTTGCCTCGTCTGATTCAGACCTCACCAGACCTTCAACAATTGTGTGTTGAATTGGAGCCCATCCGTTTGGAAAATCCCTGTTCAAAACAAGTGTGCTTAGTTATAATATATAGACTCTATGAAGCCCACCTCGAGCTAGTCAAGAAAAAGAGAGATTTGGGTATTTACCATTGTTGTCCAGATGCCTTCAAAGAAGTCGCGATACCAACTGCATGTACAAGGCCTGAACTTTGAAGGCTCTGTGTAACTTTCTCAACCACACTTCCATCTTCAAATAATCAAAACTATCATTCTTAGGATACAAATCACTTATAAAATGGTTGTTTTTTTTTTTTTGTTACTATTAAAGGTGGATGAGGAGGTCATGGAACCCTGCCTCGGTTATGCCTTGAAGGCTACGCAAATGAAGGTTTGTTCATAAACTAAAGGATTTTGGATACAAATACCAATGTTTGATCAAGTTTTTCGCTTTTAAATTGATTAGATAAAAACTTCAATTGAAACGACACAAACCTGCATTAAACAACTGAATCCACAAAGGCATGAAATTTGAGGCAAAGATATCTTGACTTCTGTAGGAAGGGTCAAATTTGTAGACATCCTATTCAAAATAAGGAAGTATTACAAATTATAATTGCGCTTATTAAAGTTCATTTCATAAGACTCCAAATTCCGACATCACATTACCTTGCTCATAGCGCTATCATCAAGCCAATAATCGAACCATTGGCCCTTCTCCCCATCCCAGAAAACAGAGTTTATTGCCTTCTGTCTTGCTTGGGAAGCTTCTCTGAACTGCAACGTAGTGTTACTATCTCCGGCAACATTTGCCAAGAATGCTATGTCGAGTTCCATCTGAGACAAAAGAAATAAGATGATTAATTACATGTAAATAATGAACAAAATCAGCCAAAAAAGTTTACTAAGTCAACATATAGTCCTAGATATCGCACCTTTAGTATGAACGCATTAAGATCAACAGGTAGAATATAGGTTGTAGCCAGCGTAGTGAGATCAGAACCATTCCTGATAAAAGACATGTAATCAATACCTTTCCATTGTTTCATTTGTCAATGTCGTGTATACAAAAAAAAATAAAAAATAGTATACCGGCAGGATAAGAAGAGACAGGAAAGCAAAATATGTTACCTCATCCATCTAGTGCTGAAATCCCATCCAGATTCAGCTGATGAAGCTAGTTCACGGTATAGATGTTGTTTCTCACAAACATCAGAAATGTTGTGAGCCGTTTCCTTGTCCTGCAAACAAAACAATTATAGATTAACCAATTGAACAGCAAACAATGCCGTAAAGTCTAATCAAGTGGAGAAAATATATAAGGAAAGTACAGAAACACAGATAAATAGAAAGCATCGAGTGTTGCATGTCACCCCAGCCTGGATTGCAATTACTGTACAACACTTTGAGGCATTCTTCTTTTTCAGTTGTCTATATGCAGTGCAATATAAACAGAATGTGCTTTAAGGTATTGTGTTGTCAACACATTGATGCAAAAACACAGTTTTCAAGTATGTACAATATTTCTGTTTGTACATCACATTCCATGGAGAATTAGTGCAAAATGTTCCATTCACGAGTGAGGTTTTAGTCATTAGTGAATCTGATTCTGAGAGAACATACTATGGTTGCAGATTCTGGCCTCGGTTCATTCCACATAGCATAGTAACGACTCAAATTATGAGTGGATCCTTGAGCATCCATGATCGTGACCTTATGCTTGCCTAAGAACACACGCAAGTAAAGGTTAACCAAATATAATGATTTGGGGACAATACAAGCAAATAACGAGCAGGAACAAATTATAATAACCTTGAAAATAAACAATCAATTTCACCTGTATTCCAAAATGTGTGTTCTTTGAGCAGGGCTGGGAGTGATTTCCGTACCAAGTCCATATCGCCAGTTTGGTTGTATATATCAAAAACCATTGAACTCAAGAGGGGAGGTTGACTGAAAAATTATTTCACAAACATAAAACTTAAATTCACATTTCTTCTAACGGTATACTCCGTATGTATCAATGCTGCGCTTTCAACCCAACTCTTTTGAAAAATGTCCAAAAGAGAACGCCTTGAAAATGCTCCATTTTGAATTTTTATTTTCTTTTATTTTCCTTCCGAACATTCTGTTTTAGCTTACAATATACTCCCTCCGTCCCAAATTGTTTGGCCCATTTGACTTTTTTGTTGAACTTTGACCACAAATTTATGAGAGATTAATCATGTTCATGAAATTCTAAAAGTTGTTGTTGATAATATTATTAATGGTGAATCAATAGGAATTTTTAGAATTTCATGAACATAATTAATCTCTCATAAATTTGTGGTCAAAGTTCAACAAAAAAGTCAAATGGGACAAACATTTTGGGACGGAGGGAGTACAAAAATAAGTTCAGATATGATTTACCAAACACATTAAAATGTATTTTTGCTAGATCACATGAGCCCTAAGACTAATAGCAGCAAAAATGAGCATACCTTCTGTTAGTATAGTAGGCCCTGGCACCATTAAGGACATGCCCATATTCATCTATGAGGGCAATGAGATTACTCACAATCCCTTTCGCTGTCTCGTACATTTTACTTGTCAACAACCCCCTGCAAAATAAATATCTCTAATATAAATACCACAATTCTCAAAGGCACCACAACCACGATTATTGTCCTTTTCGAAGTCGATGTCAGAGTTAAAATCCATAATGACTCATCAAATTAAACATGACTAGCGAGTGGACCACGAGAGTATTGTTTAGGCAAAAATGGACCTTTTCTTGACAATGACCAAGAAGTGTCATCATGAACACATTCAATGTAACAATTTCAGGGGTGGCCCAATGAAGCAACTGCCTTGAATATGAACAAAATAAAGAATTATCTTCATAAAGAAAATGAGTCACAATGTCAAAGGAATATGATAATTTGAAAAAGAAAAAGGAAATTATACCTTATAACCCAATAAGAATCCCAATAATAAACCTCACGAAACCTCGACCCGGGTATAATGACCGGGCTCTGCATCGGAAGCAAAGTATGCCAGTCGGGTTTCTCCAAAACCCGATCAGAGACTTTCCGGCTCAAATTCTTCCAAAGGGAATGCACTTCCAAAGCCCAGTCTCTCATCTCTTGATTCTCCACCTTAGGCAAGAACCCAACCGGTTCATCCACAAAATCCACCGGTTCAACATAAACCAAATCTTCATCCGCCCCTTCCAAATACTGCTCCAAGAAACCGTTAAACTCCGAACCCAGAACAGACCCATTCTGAGTCCGGGAAAGACTATTAAAGGCTTGTTTGGTTGTGGCAAGATCAAACTTCAATGACAAGTCAACATAGAGCTTTGGATCAAAGCCTTTGGGTCCAAAAGTGTTGAGGGCAGTTTCTTGGACTTGTTCAAGGAACGTGACCAATGGGGTTGTGGGAATTATTGGACCTTGATTAGATGTGGAGCATTCATTGAGGTATTGTGGGGAAGCAGAAGCACCCATGGCAGCTGTGATCGTTGAGATTAAAGAAAATAGGAGAGAGAAAGTGTTTATGAGTTTTGAAGAAGCCATTTTTGAATGAGAATTGTGGGCTTCCATATGCTTAATAAACCCATGCTTTGGTGTGTGCGCGTATATATATACGTTTTTTTGTATGTATATGTCTTTGTCTGAGATGCAAGAGAGAAAGGGAAAGAGGGAGATGCTGCGGAAGAAGAAGAAGATGGAGGTAAGGAAAAGGCCGGCGATTAGAATAAAAGAGTTGAACGGTAAAAGGGGATCTGATCTGGTTCGATAAGTCCAATGTAAGACATGCAAATCCAATACGCATCCTAGTAATTTTGTAAATATTCGAATCTTTGTAGGGTTTTCACTTTTCTCTGTGTTTCCTAGGATTTGGCAGTGCACGGATTTGAGGCTGATACCGCTTCTTTTCGGTTAATTTTGATATCGACAATTTATATTTAGGAATTCATTAAGAATACTCCCTCCGTCCCGATAGAAGCGTCACCCTTTTAGGGGTGGCGTGCAAATTAAGGAAAAGTGTGGGAAGAAAAAATGTTGTGAGTGTAATTTAAAAATAGGAGAGAAAATTAGTGGAGGAAATAGTGAATTTTAAAAGTGTTGTGAGTGTAGAGGAGAGAGAATTGGTGGAGGGAATAGTGGATGGGATAATAAAATATTAATAAAAGTTTCCTTTTTAGGAAAGGGTGACGCTATAAACGGGACGCCATTTTGGGTAAAAAGTGACGCTTCGGCCGGGACGGAGGGAGTATTTATTATGGGTGTTTTAGACATTTTGCTCGGCTTCAAGAATTTTGTCCATTATTTCAGCTTGTTCCGAATCTTGATCGTTGACCTCAGCTAATTTTTATGCTGTAAGACTTTTCACTGAACCCAGATTCGCCAGTGCACTCTTACTAAATAGAAGTCGGGTGAGATGCACGGCCAAGATAAGCGAGCTAAGAGAACAGAGGATTATCTTTAAAATAATAAGTAGTCAAACTTGAAAACAAAATAAAATTTGCTAAAAAAAAAAAAAGAAGGGCAAATTGCAACTTGATTACCCTATGTTTTTTACAATAGTTGCAATATGGTTCCCAAAAGTGTAAATTTTGCAACCTACTAACCAACATTGTAAATTTGTTGCAATTCAATATAAAATCAGTTAAAAATTAACTTACGTTAAAAAAAATCAGTTATGTGCATTGCACAATCAATCCAAGGACCGGAGCTTTCTTATTTTTTTTTAAGATAGGAGGCCTTGAAACAAGGGGGGGGGGGTTGTTCTAATTTAGATTCAACCCTGTGATCCTATCCAACTCGAACCAAATTAGTCGGCATCTACTCCAATGTGATGTTTGGAAGTTGCTTACCATCTAAATGCAAGTTATTAGCAGGAGCTTAATACATATAGCCATATAGCATCAGACATAACTTAGCACTAGGAAGTTCACATTAACAGTGTCTTATACAGAGTATGTTAAATAATTGTACAGATAAACTAGTCTTCGCCTTGAGCAAATATATATAACTTCGTTTGTAAACGGACAGATCCTCTACGCTAGAGGGACCAATATCACTGTGATCTTGCAAAATTTTCTAGGATTTTTGTTCTCAAGAAGAAAATACTGATGTACAAGAAGTTTCCTAGTGTTGTAGTAACTTCTTGTAATCCTGGAACGTCCCAGTGAAGGGGGTAACCCGGCCATCAGATACTGCCCACAACTGATCAACACTTCCAGATATCAGATGCTCGTCGTGACTCACCATCAATACACCTCCTTGGAAAAGTACAAGACCCTGTATCAATGCCTCTACAGCATCCAAATCCTGCATTTCAACAAAATGTTATTTTTTTGTGTTGTCACCTGATCCAGAGATACTACCAATAAATCAGCATTGGTATTATATAATTTAGTTCACTTCATCGTTTACAAATTCAGAGAGTAATGGTTCTCTTTATTTCAAGGAAAATTATTTCCGAAGATGTGCTTTCAGACAGGTAGTTTCCAGGATAATTAGCCAAATATGCGGATCAAAGGAAAAACCATCCATCCTATAAGGAAAACGATCCAGGGATATGAGCTCCTCCCACTTCTTTATCTATTACTCCGTACCTCTGATGAACATACCATTTCTTCCTATTGGTTCAATGAGAATCACTGGCTTAAAAAAATATTAGGGCCAATTTCTGTGCATCAACCATGCATAAGAAAATAATAATTCTAAATGGAAATAATGTAGGGTCATTGCCTCATAAGTTCCTTTTTTTTAAATCTATGCTCAATAAGTTCCTTTATGATGTTGTATTATGATGTTGTATTATGTTTCGAAAATACAACATCAATTAAGGCCATAATACTGCATTTCGGTGCCCGCCGGTGACCGGAGGCCGAAGCCCATGGACCGGCGACCAGATTCCGACGGTCGCCGGATTCCGGTGAAAATTGACCGGATTCCGGCGAAAATTGACCGGAATCCGGCATGCGGCGATAGCAGACGGCGGCGGCGGAGCTGGGCTGTGGCGGAGGCGGTGGTGCGGATGCAGTATTATGATTTTAAACTACTGCATAACTAAATGTTGTATTATACATAATACAACATGAGAACTTATGGGTCATTTTAATACAATGAGGAACTTAGTGGGAAGTGATTTGTTCCAAAAGAAACTTATGGGGCAAATTCCCAATAATGTACCAATATCATTATCCACATACTTTTTTTTCCGTAAAACAAATTGAGCCTCTACAAAACTGCAACTTATGCTAGAAATAAATACTGTACTAATTTAAGTACACATAATAATGGGATGCAATGGGGGTTGAACTGGTTTTAATGAGATCTGCAACTGATGGTGAAATTTAAGTTGGTGTTTTCAAGTGTAATAAAGGGCAAACCCCGGTGCGCCAAGCGCTCCCCGCCAAGCGGGGGTTGGGAGAGGGAACCATTTGCTAGAGCCTTCCCCTGACAATTGCCAAGAGGCTGTTCGCCAAGGTTCGAACCCGTGACCTTATGGTCACCAAAGGAGCAACTTAACCGTTGCGCCAAGGTTCGAACCATTTGCTAGAGCCTTCCCCTGACAATTTCAAGTGTAATACTAGAAAGAAATTCGGTACAATGTTTCTTCACATCAAACAAGCTTCAAAGTGAAATCAAGTGATGAGGGAGAACTACAAGCAAAAGATCTTGAGAGCTGGGAACTTTTCTTCAACAGTTCTTTTATCACCCACTGAGCTGAGCTACAATTGTCTGGGTTAAATGCTACGACTCTGAACTTTTACAAAGATATAGTGTGGCAGATTGGACATATGTATAGTTTCAAATTTTCAATTAAATTATTACCCATTCTGAAAACTCACTTCTTTCTATCTTGCAAGACAATCTAAATTTTTTATAATAAACATCAAAACAAGTGAACACTTCAAATCTTACTGCAACACAATATTATAACATTTCTGGTCGTTTCAGGGAGCTACGTCTGTCAGCCGAAAAATATAGGGTTGGGGAGGAGTCAGGACCCTAACTCTTCTCCTTTAAAGAGAATGAAATCTTTGTGCAGTTTGCTTGTTTAAGCACATTTCATGGGGAAAAAACAACTGCTTCTCTTTTCTTTTCTTTTATTTTTTAAAAAAATAATAAAGTAACTATTAATTTAAATCAATTATTGTAAAACTTGAGACTTTGATCCAAGTCAATGACCTTCCCATTAAAAGAAACATTTCTTAGGAATGGAGGTGTACTATATTCGCTAATTTTTATATCACTCTCAATATTGACTAGCAGATGCAAATTTCTTAGATATACAACAACAACAAAGCCTTGGTCCCAAAATAATTTGGGGTCGGCTAACATTTCTTTGATATCCAAATGAATAATTAATAACCTCAATAAGTTGAGATAAAAAGTGGCAGAACAGAAACCGAAACAAAAGAGAAACTTACAAGATGATTTGACGGCTCATCAAGCAGTATAATATGCGGTTTTTTGAAAGTTATCTTCGCAAATGCAACTCTGCTTTTCTGACCACCTAAGACATCATTAATAGCAGTTAACTACTAATAGGGAGAGGCATTTGTAGTATATATGAGCATCAAATATTTTTTAGAATAGAGTTAAGCAAAGAAACATTGACGTAGGGGTGTCAATTTCTTATCCATGGATTATCCATAAAGATTTTTTAATGCTTTAGACTATTGTACGATGCACCATACTAGTACAACGTACAATAAGTTAAGGCATTTTAATTCCTTATGGATAACACCCATGGATAACCATTCCCACCCCTACTTTGAAGTGACTGAGTAGTGAGTAGTTTTCTCAGTCTATGCAACTTCCCCGCCGTTATTTGCATGGAAAACATGAGCGCAATTTTCATTATAACCAACTGATTTATGAGCACAAGCTAACTCCTACATGTCCAAGTAGACCAATAGTATTAATTGGTAAAATCCATCCCCTTCATGGAGTTAGCACAGAAGAATACCAGATAAGGTGTACATCGGTTGAAGAGCTAGATTCCCAGTTACACCAAAAGAACCTAGATGACCACGAAGCTTTTGTTCAGGCACTCCCTGCATGAAGCCATAATTCACGGTTAAAAGAAAAGACAACAATTGAGAAACTATTAGCCTTATGCATATTTTCATGCTAACCAAAAGGTTGTCAAGTATGACTATTGACTATGATAGTAATGAGCGATGAGATGCCTATGTTTTCATAAATGAAATAAAAAAAAACCATATGGTTTGGGGTCTATTGATCTTCAAAAATACACGCCACATCTAAAATCAAGCAAGTCCTTTTTACCCAATTAGTTTTACCCAACAAATGCTTTTTGCCAGCATATAATCATCTTATTGCCATCAAAGTTTTGTATTGGTCTTCCCTTACCTCCAGCAATGCCATTAATATTGATATAATAATCAGTCTTCATAACTGGACAACTACTAATAATGATAATATGTAGTTCAACTATGTATTCGTAGTTGTTAAATTCAGCCACTTTCGAGAAGGGAAAATTGATAGGGTCCTAAAATGTCATATAATTTAATCTCAATTTTCTATTCTTTTATGTTTAACTAAGATGGAAATTAATATAATTTTATGTGTTTTATTTTAGGCAATAAATAAAGACACGGAGATGAAATTAGAAAGGAACTGAGTTCAAGAAGGGCATTGCTACAAAACTGATGTACAGAGCGTGGTCATGCCTTATAAGCTGAAGTTGCAGCAGTGCACTAGCCAGTAGACAGAACGTGGTCAAGCCATGTATTCTGGCTGGAGTAGCAGATTTTCTTAGTACGTGAACTATAGACTAAAAGAAGTCTGCATTAACTTGGTCTGCGGCTGAAGAGAAAAATCAGGAAATAGAAAAAAGAGAGAGGCTGAACATTTTTTTTGGGATATGAATTTTAAATTAAGGATAAATATATGGTTTTAGATTTGGGAAAACACCTCTTCTACAAAAAGGGCTCTCTCCTCACGTTTTCGGGGGGATCATCCATCACAAGATATTTTTGTTTCTTTTCCATCTTTTAGTTTTTAGTTTTTCTTTGATGGCTTTTAGAAGCTAAACACAATATTCTTGGTCAACGAAAGCCTTCCATTGGGACCTTATGATTGTGAGAAATTCTTGTTCTTAATTTAATTAATCTTCTTTTCAAGTATTATTATTTGTTTGTCCCTAATTGTTATGATTATATCATTTGATTTCTAATGATGCGCAGTTAGTTATTAATTAGGAATCATCAATTGCTAGATTAATCTTTGGATTCGTAATTCATTAGTTTAATCATTGTAGCACATGGTCTTTAATTAATGTGTCAGAGATTAATGATTTCTAGGAAAAATAGATTAAATTTAACCACGGAGTTGAGTTGTCTTGCCTCATTGGTCTTTTTAGTCTTAAAGCTATTGTTTAATTGAACCGAAGATCGTATCCTAGGGCGTTAAGCAATAAGGGTCAATTTGATTACGTGTTTCAGATTTACAAATCATATGAAAAGATTGATATTTATGTATCACAACGAGTATTTGAAAAGAGTTTGATTTATATTTGGTTTTTCAATGATCAATCACAATTCCAAGGGTAGAGGTGACCGGAAGCCAAGAATCTTTCTAAATTGATAGTTTGATTTTAATTTGTTGTTACTTAATTTAGTTTTCCTTATTTTATTTCAGTATTCGTCAAACCAACCCCCCCCTCCCATTTTGTGTTTAATTGAGTTTGTGATCAGCAAAATAACTCCTCATGGGATCGATCCTTACTTCCCGTACTACATTATTGTAGAAGGACCTAAGGTAATAATTTGGGTAATAATTAGAAAGAAACTGAGTTCAAGAAGGGCATTGCTACAAAACTGATGTACAGACATGGTCGTGCCTTATAAGCTGAAGTTGCAGCAGTGCAAAAATATGATGGATACGATAATACTGTTAGGTCTCTACTAATCTACTCTGTATAATGCTAGGGGGTGATTAGCCTTTTTGAAAATCATTGCAAAAAGACTAGTATAGTAATCCCTCCGTCCCATAATAAATCTCACACTTTCCTTTTTAGTCTGTCACGTTTCTAAACATGGAAATAGTTTTAGTGCAATTTTGCCATTGTACAACCAATGCACAAGCAAGTAAAGCAGCTTCCTTATACATGTTGACGAGTCAAATGTGGCATTTATTTCGGGACAAGGGAGTATGACCTAACAAATACCCATTAGATCAGTCAAAATAACAAATCCTTTAATATACTCAGGATATTCATTTCATGTGAGAGGGTAACATCATCAGAAATTATAAAATCCAATTTCAGAATGATACATTGATGGAAAACCACAATAAGGCTTAAACAAAAGCGAAAAAGAGTATGTATACTTATGCTTCAAGTGTTTTATAACTTGACTATAGATATACGAAAACAATTAAGATGATAGTGATTCCTAGCTACTTATTTTTGGGTATAGCTTTCTTGCAAGTAAACTTTTCCATAAGCAGTATAAAAGGTTCGTAAAGATGACCCAGAAGAATTCATAAATCAGAAACAACAATAGACATAGTTTTTTAGGAAGAACTTGCTGGGGGGGAGGGGGTAGAAGAAACTCACTGGGAAGCACTTCATCATGTATAGAAGGGGATTTGAGGACAGATCAAGCCCATCTACGTGGTGCTGACTGAACACAGCAATGCGAACCTGTCAAAGTATACAGTTCCCAGTAAATCAATACACAGAATACCAAATAAGAGTAGAAAGTGAGACAACTTTTTTTCCTAATCTCACCGAAAGAAGTCTTTCCAAACGTGAAAAATAATGATGTGGTAGTAGGAAGTGGGCAATTATAACTCAAAAAAATAAACATGAGCCCAAGAAAACCAAGCATTGTATTTGATACAGTAGAAGTCTATTCCCCACAGAGGAAGCCCAATAAAACCCCAGAAACAAGAAAATACAGCAACACAAGACTAGATGGCAATGCAAAGGAACCATGGAGGGTTAAAAATAAACTAACACTAAAGGTTAGTGTATTAGGATAAGCCCAAGAGTGGTGATTAACATGGCCAGGATACATAAAGCACTTTAAAAATCATTTAACAAATATTGTTCTCTTCGCGCACCTTTTCCCAATCTAGAAGTTATTGTCTAAACCAATATTTAACTCCAAACTTGAAACAATTTGTTAGGAACAAGAGAAATATGAATAAATAGGGGAAATCTGTTTTTGAATTATTGTCAAACACTATAGCACCTACTATATATTAAAGTCATAGTTATCACAGAGATCATACTATAATCTAGAATAAATCAATATGTTTTAAAGATCTACACTCTTTAAATGAATAAGGACAGCCAATGCATGAGCAGCAACGACTGAGTGGAACCTGAGGATAATCTAATACAAGTAGATGTAAATCCCTGTAGAGAAACTATTTCGGTATAAATCTAGGACCTCTGGTCAAACCTCAGCACTCAACCAAGGCATACCTGAGTGTTTGAAAAACGTAGAGATAGAAATTTAATTATGAAAACTAGCGGATGTTTAAGGAAGTAAAAAGAGAGCAGATCACATCCATAGAAGCTTCTTGCACAGGGTGGGTTTAAGAGTAGACTACATAACAAACACATGCATATAAAACCAGTCAACCATGTGATGGCTACAGCCAAGTAAAATAAAAATTATGTTGGCCTAGAGTGAAGATAACTCAAACTGTGCCTTAATGCTTTAATTGAGTTTCTTTTTAAACAATAAAGCTTTAGGGCTAGCGGGGGGGGGGGACGGGGTTAGATCACCGATGATACACGAGGAAGATTTTTATGGCGGTTAATAAACCCCTGGAAGTTCCACCAATGATTGAAAGAGATTGTCCAAAAATTATAAAAAGAGTAAAATGGGTATAGATTGTCCAAAAATTATTCTATAGAAATAGGTAATGCAGGATAGTTACCTTAGCCGATCGGAATACTGTCCCTGAAGTTGGCTGAAGCTCCCCTGAAATTAGCTTAAGTATGGTTGACTTACCAATTCCATTTGGACCTACCACTGAAAAGAAAGTCGTCTGATTCAGAAAATGAAATGAGCCCAAACACAGCTTTCAGTGTATTTACATACTTGAATGATTTTACTTATATCGTCTGATTGCATACTCTCTTGAGCTAATACATAGAAACATTTACTTCAAACCAAATTTCATATTAACTGCTTCCATTCAGTTAAATAAGCAGATGCAAGAAAACCACAATCAACCACCACAATAATTTTAGGGAATTTGCCCCATAAGTTCCTTTTGGAACAAATCACTTCCCACTAAGTTCCTCACTGTATTAAAATGGCCCATAAGTTCTCATGTTGTATTATGTATAATACAACATTTAGTTATGCAGTAGTTTAAAATCATAATACTACATCCGCACCACCGCCTCCGCCAAAGCCCAGCTCCGCCTCCGCGGTCTGCTATCGCCGCATGCCGGATTCCGGTCAAATTTTGCCGGAATCCGGTCAATTTTCACCGGAATCCGGCAATTTTGGCCGAAATCCGGCCGCCGGTCGCCGAAATCCGGTCACCGAAGGTCGGAAGCTGGTCGCCGGTCCATGGGCTTCGGACTCCGGTCACCGGCGGCCGCCGGAATGCAGTATTATGGCCTTAATTGATGTTGTATTTTCGAAACATAATACAACATCATAAAGGAACTTATTGAGCATAGATTTAAAAAAAAGGAACTTATGGGGCAATGACCCATAATTTTATGGTTCTTATGCAAATCATGTATGATATGCCTATCACTCTAAAATGATGTGCATAAAACAGAAAAAAAAATACTTGAGCATTACTGAGCAACAGAAACAAAACCATCCAGATATTTATCCTTACTTGCCACACGGCTATCTAGATCTATGCCAAAGTTTAAATTCCTGAACAGTATAGGGCCTCCAGGATATCCAAAAGATGCATCGCTGCAAAATCATTAAAACATCATGTAGTTAGATCCATGTAATAGAAGACTCAGCTAATGAGGGACAAAAACACATCATTTATCACAAATATTTTATCAAAATTCATGAACTAGGTGGACATGAGCAATTAAGACCAGGCATATCTCAGAATGAAGAAGCTAACAGTTTATTTATAACATCCAAACCTGAAACTAATTATAGGGGCGCCTGGTCTATCATCCGGTGTGGGGAACTCAAATTTGTAGCTGCATAACATATTAACATAAGACATTAGAATGCTAAATGGGAGCAAATGATAATCAAGACTTCAATTCCTAACCATTACACAATTATGTCAAAGGATGCAATACATACTCAGGATCATTCACAACTTCGTCCACGTGACCCAGACGATCAAGTGCCTGACACATTCAATAGACGGGGGAAGGAAAAGCAAATTAAGGAACTGTTTTGCCAGTTGACATAAAGCATAATTGGATAGCTCACAAAATCTGCTTCAACAAATAAATCAGATTCAAGACAAAAGTAATGCGAGATTGTGCATATACCTTGATTCTCGACTGCACTAGAGATGCACGCTTTGCATTGTAGCGAAATTTATCAATAAAAGACTGCAACAATAGACAATTAAAGATTAGATATGTTTTCATATCAGATGAATATCTCCACAAGCTCAATTCTGGAGAAGATGCTTTCCTGCTCTCAAACACCTCTTCCCACAGAATATCAATGTTGATAGTAGCAATAGATACAAAAAGCAACTATACCATTTTAATCATGGAACTTAACTAAGGAATTAATTATATTTTTATTTCATCAACTTCTCCCTGTCACTTTTAGGATTTACCCTCTTATACCATTCAATGATACCTTATTCAAGGCTATCTTATAGATTAATTATCTGAAGTCAAGGATGCAATCATTTCCTCTTTAGATGTATCATACATATATCACAACATCTTGATTTAGAGTAAAATGGGAAAAAATAAGACCTGCATGTGTTCCCTTGAACGCTCGTTTGATTCAAATGCTTTTTGTTTGTTTTTAAGGTTTTCAGCTCGTGTCCTCTCAAATGTATCATAATCTCCTTTGTAGGCAGTTAGCTTTTGCCCTTGCAAATAAAGAATATCTGTGACTACCTGAAATAGGTCGATAAGAGATATATCAGCAATGTGTTAAGCTATTAACTCATCTAAAAGCTTAGCAGTTAGAGAGCAAACCAACTATGAATATAAAGTCTTAACAAAATGCAACCAAACTGGCAGCAAATTGTGGCAATTATTTTACTGAGATTTCAAGAGTAATAAACTCGATAACTACCGTGTTTAGAAATTCTCTAGCATGAGAAACAACAATAAACGTTTTTGGCCACTTCACCAAGTAAGATTCCAGCCACAACACAGCATGAAGATCAAGATGATTCTGCAATAAAAGGGGGGACAAAATTTTTATAATCAACATCATTATTAATCAGTTTCTCTATCTCCCTAAGGTAAGATGAAACTGCATTCTACTTGATAAACGTGCAACAGACCGTAGGTTCATCGAGGAGCAAGAGATCAGGCTCAATGAAAAGGGCACGAGCAAGAGCTATTCGCATTCTCCAACCCCCAGAAAAGGTTTTTGTTGGCCTCATCTGCATATCTGACGTGAAACTGAGACCCTGAAACTTTTCTAGTCAGTAACATGTCATGGATCATTTTATTCAAACCAGAGCATGACAAATTAAGCTACAACTAACAAGTTTGCCAAATATCCATTTGAAACATTAAACTACTTCATTATTTCTTTTACTTATAAATAAAGAAACATAAGATAATAAATGATTTTTCCTTATTTCCATTTCCATGTTCTCGTTTTCCACTATACAAGCCCTAAAACCTATTTTATTATAAAACTTGACCATTATTTATTGAATTTCAAATGAGCTAATGCAGTAATTGAATAGTGAAGAGATGAACAAATTTCAAAATTAAGTTCTACATCTGAAAGCTACACCATGTTGGAAACTACGAACATCAAACAAATTTTTAAACTAACCGCAAGAATAGATGCTGCGCGTGATTCTGCAGAGTCTGCATCGATGAATTCAAGCCTTTTGTATATGGCTTCAAGCCTTTGACCAATTCCACTGTTATCACTCCCACCATTCTGCTCCCCTTTGCCATTCAAAGTAGCTTCTATCTCCATTTCTCTCTTCAGTGTATCACAATGCAACCAAGTAAGATCAAATAATGAAAGATGTTCATATGATCATCCACACAAAGGTGAACATATAAAAAAATCCCAGGAAGAAATCAAATAGAAAGATAGTGCACCAACGGCATCCCTTTGGAATTATGAGAAAGTGTGAACTCAACCTGCAATTTGATTAAACGGGCTTCTACTTCCAAAAGTTGCTTCCTCTCGATATCTAAGTTGAGGACAAATTGCAATGCTGTTGTGTCATCGCCAACAACTTCTTGCTCCACATGCAATATTTGACAGTTCTTAGGAATTCCGTCAATGGAATGCATCGCCATGGCACTGAGAAAAGTAGTTTTACCAGTACCATTTATTCCAACTAAACCAGAAAATGGAGAGACGTTCAGAGCTACGTAAAATACTGATGATAATAGACACTATTATTACAGCTTGTCATTTTGACAGCAAAAGAATCAAATGAGCAACTACTCAACAAATAGAATTAATGGCATATTATAGATAAACCCCCATGGTTTCACGATCTTTCAACAGAAAATCCTATAATCTATTTCATTTTTGCAGGCTCAAAGCCATATTTATTCATTTAACTGAACCTATGAGAAGACAATACCAAGCCTTTCTCCCCTACCAACCTACTACTTCCCAAAAGTACCACCATCCTTTTGTCTTCGACCTTGCACCACCCAACTTTGCTTGCATAAGCCCACCTAACGCCCACAACCTAACCACTCAAAGAGGCGGCACCAAATGGTGACTGTCGCCTCACTACACCCAACCCCACAATCACCACCGCTCTACAAACACAATATCAAATTTGATTAGTTAACTGATGCTGAAGCTTGAAGGATGACAGCAGTGAGATTTAAGAGACAACAGGGGCGGGAAGATTCTTTTTTATAGGAACAGGGGAGGGAAGATTCTAGATCTTGACAGACTCAATTCGAGCAACAATCATCTAAGTTCTTTCAATTTAAATCCAAGGCCAAATTCACTAAATCCCTAAAACTGCAACCTCGATAGCCACTTCGTCGACTCAATTCCGCTCTTCCTCTACAAATATGTACTCCCCATGAAGTTTAATTCTACTTACTATTATTGCAACACTCACTAACTTGAGTTGCACTTGCCCTTGCCAACGTGAAGTTAGACATAGGTCCACAGTACGTTATGTACTTTGAGTAAAGGTGGTCTTCTCCGTGACCCATCCAATAAGGTACTAAGTACTAACATAGACAATAAAAAAAAGATCATAAAGAAGATTGATGAAAAATAGTACTAGGCTTTAGCCTAACGGAAAATAGTAGTATAAGATTCACAAGCAAATATGACTCTTTTTTCTTTAGCATCAATAAATAGCAATATGACAAATGGCAATATTTGCTAATGACTGGAGATGTAGCAAGACAGTGAAACTCAAATAGAATACAGCTTCTATAACTATAAGAATGATGTGACCAGCACAAACTAACAGCTTCCAGAATAATAACAAGCTAGTGACAAGAAAAGAAGACAGTCATAGGCCCATAACACAGATCCAAGGTTATTTTTTAAAAACAATCACTCCACTAAATATAATAACATTCATTATCCTAACATGTTTATGTTACTTATAAAAACAAGGGTTGACTATGAATATAAATCACTCACCATAATGGCGTCCAAAAGATAGTGTCACAGTACAATCCACGATAAGATCACGACCACCAACAGATACATTGAAGTTTTCCATATGAATATCCCTTACAGTTCGTCCGTCACCACTACTGTCGTGACTTACAGCTACAGCAGGCATTCCAGCTTTTGCAGCTTCCATTTCTGCTAAATGCATTTGGTATTGTACCTGTTTAATCAGGGGATAATAGGTGAGAAAGCAGCACCATATAATGCTGCTAATCACTTCAACACTTAATCTCTGCAAGAGCTTGGTCGAAGTTTCATTATACATTCATACAGTGATAAATATTTGACCCGGATTGACTTCCAGGTTCCAACCTGAACATGGACAGGGCATTCATGCCACACTTGAGCTAACCATAGCAAGACATTTTGAAAGGGTTAACTACTTTCATATTTCAAGACCAAATACTTTATCCCTTACCTCTCTTTGACGCTCCTCCTTCCTCTTTCTCCTTTCAATCTTAATCTTGTCACGTTCAGTTAGCAATACACCATCTACCGGCTCAGGCTTCCTCTTTGGAGCTTTCTCTTCATCCATTCCATCAAACATTCTAAAAGGTGTTGCAAGGCTTCTGACTGTGGGTTTATCTTTCACTAACCCATGCTTGCCAAATTTCTCCGACAGTTTACCGCAAACCTGAAATCAAGATACAAAAACATTGGAAAATAAATAAGGCAGCTATCTTTCAAGCAATCAATTAGACCTTATAAATATGAACTAGCTATGGAAACTACCATTTCAAAAACATAAAGGGTAAATTAACTTCAAAACAAACAAATTTCCTTCTATCACGTCTTACTTTGGAATGACTTTTCAAGATAAATTTGTATTACGAATTAACTTAAACAAATAAGATTACATACACAGCCATGTAAAAGAAAAAAAAAACTGATGCAATTCAAGCAAAAACAATTAAGAATATCAGCAACTACAGCAATAAAGTTAGATAAAATTCAGAGAGTTTCTACTACTACCACAAAACATAATTATTGTTAGCAGCAAGATATAATAATCGAACAAGTTCGTTTAATCATCTAAAAGTGAGAACGGAAACAAGCAAAATGAAATTAACATTAAGAACATACGGAACGGCATTCAAAATCGTCAGTGACGCAGCCGGAATCAACGAGGAGCTCTCCGACGGCATCGAAGGCGCCTTCACCTTCGAAACCGAAATCGAAGTCTTCGTCGGCGAGGACATTGATGATGTAATCGATGATTGGCTCGTCTAGCTCAAGGGCTCTTGGCCCTAACACTTCGTGCACAACGCTCGCTACTTCGGTCATTTTCGGGTCCGAAATTCAGCTGGTTGTTTGACGGTTTGGCTGAGATTTACGACGATAGGGAAAAGACGGGGGAACAATCACGCACTGCAGTAGGGCAAAAAATGGATCTTTCTTTTTTAAAATCGCCCCCGTGCTGTTATTATCCGACATTTACCCCCCTGAACTTTCACCTCCGGGTGTGTTAGTCTACTCAACTTAACGGAACAAATGAAAACCCACGTTATAACATCAAACTTTTAAAAAAGGAATACTCTCTCCGTCCAAAACCTATGTGCCCATTTGGTGTTTTGGCGCGAAAATTAAGGAAAGTGGATAATGGAGAAAGTGTTGTGAGTATAAAAGTAAAATAGGAGAGAGAATGAGTGGAGGAAATAGTAAAATTGATTGGTGTAGTGAGTATAAAAGCAAAATAGGAGAGAGAATGAGTGGAGGAAACAGTAAAAATTCTTTGCCATTTTAGGAAAGGGCATGTAGGTTTGGAACGCCCAAAATAACAAAATGGACATGTAGGTTTGGAACGGAGGGAGTAGCATTTTTCTCAATTTCTCCAAGGCTCCTGGGGCAAAATATCAACTCAACTTGATATATAATATATAAGCGTGAGTACTTCAAATTTAAGCACGCTAATCAAGCTTCATCATTTTCTAGCGCTCACTCAGTCAATTTCCAGTGCTCCAGGCAAAGCTATGAGAATCATGTCTAGGACGTTCTGATCAGAGTGAAAAAAAAAAAACACTTTAAACTCAACTCTCATATACAAAAAAAAATAACTCTAAAACCCAACTCGCCATCTTCTCTGACATCCATCTGTCCCCTGCACCCTTCGCGACTTCATTTTCCTCATCAAACGTTACACCTTCCCTTTCGACCTTCAACCTTCTTCTTGCATTTTCTTCGTCGATCTACTCTCTCTGCCACCAGTTTCGATCAAATATGCAACAAACTCTCTCCGCCAACGAGATCTGTAGCAAACTCCGAGGAGATCTCGTTCGTTGTCAATGACTCCAGATCTCACCATGTAACCGTTCCTCTCCAAATCATTACCAAAGTAATGATTTCTACTAGACGGTCAACATGATAAGCACCGTTGTCAGATTCAGAGAACCTCGCTCTAATGCCTTAGAGATTAGAGCTTCCTCTCTTCAGATCTTTATAGCATGCGCACATAGTTTATGTGTGTATTTGTGTTTTTCTATTGGAAATGAATCATTTGCTTTTAAATAGAACAATTAGAAAGAATGGTAGTGTAAGCTTATGTTTTTTGCTTGAAGAATATGAAAATTCAATATCATGGGCTATCTAAATTTTTATTTTTATTTTTTGGTTTGAAATTTGGTAAAATAATTATCTCTTAAACTTAAATTTTGGTCTTAAAAAATAACAATCAGAGTTTTTTTTTTGCCAAGATAATTAACTATCATAGATTTTTTTACTTTAATAGTTCGCTTTTAAGTTATTTTTTCTCTAATAGGCAATGGTTAGAGTTTTTTTTTTTTTTTTTTTTTTTTTTTTTAACTCCGATAGACATCTAATATAGGCGTTCTTACTTTGATAAAACAACTATCAGAGAGGCCAATTGGAACTCAAGTGTTTTTTTTTTAATGAAAGTGCACAGTGAAATAAGAAGTTGAGACGCGTGTTTAAAGAGGACAGGGGTATTTTAGTATAGAGGCCTTAGAGGAATTGCAAAAATAGTGTTTTCTCTTTAAGCATTAATGTTCGGCCGAGGGGTTTTAGAGGAAATCTCTATGGTTTGTAGATATTTTTCATTTTCTGAAATTATGAGGGCCATATACAACTTTATTCAGAATTTGGGGGGGGGGGGTGCTCACTATTACAAATAATTATGAGAATTGTTATATAAACCCGTAAAAATGTTGAGTAAATCCGTAACGTACAAATTACAATTATGCCACCGAATGAAACTACTTTTCTACCCCTAATTCATACACCAATTACCCCACCTTCCCCCTCAAGCTAACCACTCTACCACCCTTCATCCCAACCCACCGTCTCTCTCGAATCCGACCACCACCATCCCAACCGCCACCACGCAGCTTCGACACAATCCTCCACCCACTACCATTTTTTCATCAACACTCAAAACTGAAACCTGGAGAAACATAAAAACAGATTCTTCAAACAATCTGCAATTCATGCATATAAATTTGTTAAACTTTTATTTTTTTTTTCGTTTTGCAAAAATTCGGCTAGTAGTGACCGAAATTCAGTTCAGGTTAGGCCACCCCCGGCCGAAAATATTGAAAAAGTTCGGCCACACCCGGCCGAAATTTTTAAAAACTAGTCTATTTTGAAAAAGTTCGGCCACCCCCCGTCGAAAATATTGAAAAAGTTCGGCCACACCCGGCCGAAATTTTTAAAAAGTTCGGCTCTGGTTTGCCGAAATTTTTAAAAACTTCGGTTGGTAGCGGCCGAACCACCCAAATCCAGAAATTTAAATGCAATCGAACCAAAAATCAAAATTTCTCACTCTCTCTCTCTAAAAATCAGTTGATTTCTTCTTCTTTTCTTTCTCTCAAACTGATTTTCTATCTCTTTCTCTTTCTAAAAATATGGTGGTGGGTGGTGTGGGTGAGAGAGAGTAAATGAAAGGATTAATGGGTGTGGGTGTGGGTGTGTGGGTGAGTGGGGTATAAAGGGAAAAGTGGGGAATTTATTTTAATTTTTTGGGGTGGTTTTAATGTTGAGAATTGTTATTCACCCCCGCACATTTACTCAATACCCCCGCAATATAATTTTCAAAAAAATGCCATTAATTAAAATGACTCTATTACCCTCACTAATGTTATACACCCGCAATTGAAGTTTATTTTATTTTAAGGAATTAACTGATTTTTTTTAAATAATAAGTTCATCTTCCTCCATCACCTCTAAATCTATAGATGATGTTTGGAATGATATCTCTCTCTCTCCTCCTTTCACCACCATACCACCGCCACTGCCGCCGCCAACACCCATCCGCTATCCTTTCAAGACTTTTTCTCTACCCCTACCACAACAAACCCATGTACCGGATTACATCCGGTTCAAACCACACAGGTCAACCACCCAAGTTTCCAAGGCCGCCGACCACCACTCCGAATGGCTCCACCACCTCCGCTGGACAGTAAAACAGGTTACAAAATCCAATTTCACCGGAGCACTCGAAGAGATTAAGGACCACATTTTCAACTCCGATTTCATAGCGGTGTCGTTGCAGAAGACCGGTTCGTATTCATCACCTTGGCACCGGATTCAGCCGTTTGATACGGATGAGACTGCGTATTTCAAGGCCATGTACGCCGCCGAGAGGTTTCAGATTCTTCAGTT
This sequence comes from Adenophora triphylla var. japonica, assembly GCA_022495995.1. Lineage (NCBI taxonomy): Eukaryota > Viridiplantae > Streptophyta > Magnoliopsida > Asterales > Campanulaceae > Adenophora > Adenophora triphylla. The sequence goes on along the minus strand of JAFEMH010001819.1, from coordinate 344,425 downwards.
TGCTGTTTGCCCATTCTCCATTAGGGCTTCTAAGCTCATTGCCAACCCGTGAGTCTCCGTAACTCTTCACACACCTATATCATGTGAATTTTACACACTGACTTAACACATTGATTCTAGTCCCTCATTTGTTTTCTGTTCATTTTGTTATTCATATTTAAGGAAAAGTATATTGAAATCTGAGAACATTTAGTAGCGATATGTTCTTAATGAATTGTAATGCAGACTTAGAGGTGATGGAGGAAGATGAACAGTTCATCCTTATTATTTAAAAAATTTCAGTTAATTCCTTAAAAGAAAATAAATTTTAATTGCGGGTGTATAACATTAGTGAGGGTAATAGAGTCATTTCAATTAATGGTAATTTTTTGAAAATTATATTATGGGGGTATTGAGTAAATGTGCGGAGGTGAATAATTCACTTTAAATGTTACGAGTTTACTCAACAATTTTAATTTTACGGGTTTATATAACAATTCTCAATAATTATCCTTAATTCTAATCACCGAAGTCACTGGCCGTTTAAATTCGGCATGACCGGCGAATGAGACAACTTTTGTTCGTAACATTAACGGTGAGGTTTTGACCTCCCCTCCCAATCGGACGGCGATTACGAAGAATTTGATCTTCAGTTCCAATCCAAGCAAACCCTCTCCATACCACTGTTCGATAGAATCATCGCCTGCAGCTGCAAGTCGTCAGGCGAGTGAAATTGAGTGGAAGGATGAGGCTGTTGAAGGTTGCAACATGCAATTTGAATCAATGGGCGATGGAATTCGACTCCAATTTGAACAACATTAAGGAATCGATTACTAGGGCTAAGAAAGCTGGTGCCGTAATTAGGCTCGGTCCTGAACTTGAAATCACTGGCTATGGCTGCGAAGATCATTTCCTCGAACTCGATACCGTCACTCACGCGTCAGTTCCCTATTCTCCTCCGTAACTTAACTGCACAATTATATGTTCATCTATTGTTTGAGTTCACTGAATATACTGTACATAATTGAGTTGAATTGCGTTTTTTGTTACAATAGCATGTGGTAACAGAATATTAGAACATATATAGCTGTTACTTTCTCCATTTCTAAATTAGTCTCTTTAAAAAAAAAAAAAAAAAAGCTAAATGATTGTCTATTTCACAGTGTAGTTACTACATCCACCCATATAATGTGATGATTAAGAGTATGGTGGTAAAAGTATTTAAAATTGCTTGAATTTGGATATGTTTCTTAATTATTGAGCCTACTTGAGTCTGGTCTGATTTGTTTCATATATTGCATCAAGCATGCAATCATGCAGTCATGTCCAAGCTCCCATCAGGTACTTCAAGTGCTCACATTGAGCTAGGAATGAGACAAACTCTAACCAAACCAAGTGAGTGAATTGCATTTACAGTCCTGATTAGGAGGTTATCTACGTGCATGTGCTATTTAAAGTACTTAAAAATCAACTTTCTTAATTTGCTTGAAAAACTAAAGATGGACACTCATATAGTGAATTAGAAGTTAATGCACATAGCAGAGAAACTGACACCCTTTCTGAGCATATGAATCACAATGGCTTTATATCTAACGCACACCGTATCTGTAATCTGTATTGGTCGTTACTTACTTTGATCTTACATTGATGTACTGATCATTTATCTGTCGCTCTAATCAGGTGGGGCTGGGGATAGTGTGTGAAAATGGATTTTTTTCGTTCCCCTATTTTAACATCTAAATCTCTTGCAGTTGGGAATGCTTAAAAGATCTTTTACTTGGTGACTGGACCGATGGTATACTATGTAGTTTTGGTATGCCTGTTATTAAAGGGTCCGAGCGATACAACTGCCAAGTGTTATGCCTAAACAGAAAAATAATCATGATACGAGCAAAGATGTGGCTCGCAAATGATGGAAACTATAGGGAGCTCCGATGGTTTACAGCATGGAAACAGAAAGAGCATCTTGAGGAATTTCATCTCCCAAGTGAGATTTCTGAGGCTTTGCTACAGAAAACAGTGCCTTTTGGTTATGGTTATCTTCAATTTCTAGACACGTAAGTTTAAACTTCACTATATTGTTTTTTGTCAACATTTTGTTACTTCAATTATGAATCACCTCATGTTAGATATCTTTTCCTTCTCATTTGTGTTTTTCGTCTTCAAAAGTTTCACTTGAGTCTAGTCATTTCTGTTCCAACTGTGAACAAATGGGGTAAGATATTACTAATTCATTCTTGCTAGCATTTGAAGTGAAGGGGATCAGATCAGGTAATGGAACTTTGAGTTATACTGTATTAGGTTTACCATTACAGGCATCAAAGTGACTTCAGAAGAATATGAGTGATCATTTCAAGATAGATTGGGCTTAGGCTACAAAGTACTAGTTTCCAGTGTTCCTAAGTTTCAGCTCTTAGGTCATTGACTTCTAATAATTATCCATTTCTGTCTTACAGAGCTGTTGCAGCGGAAGTTTGTGAAGAGCTATTTAGTCCAATTCCTCCTCATACCGAGCTTGCACTAAATGGTGTTGAAGTGTTTATGAATGCTAGTGGCAGCCATCATCAACTAAGAAAACTTGATCTACGACTTCGTGCTTTTATAGGTGCTACACATACTCGAGGAGGAGTTTACATGTACAGCAATCACCAAGGATGTGATGGCGGTCGTCTTTATTATGGTTAGTAGCTTGTCGTTGCTACTATTAGGTTTAGTTTTTTCTTCATTTAGGGGTAAATCTTTTCTTCTTTAACATGTCTGCCTTGTTGATAGAGTTGCTGTAATTCTTCTGCTGACAACTACTTTACCAATTCAGACTTACTTAGTTTTGGTATCTTTTCTATATGTTTCAGATGGATGTTCATGTGTTGTTGTAAATGGAGATTTAGTCGCACAAGGCTCACAATTTTCCTTAAATGATGTTGAGGTTGTGGTTGCTCAAATAGATTTGGATGCGGTATGCTCTAAAGTGGTTCTTTCTACAAGATATTTGCTAGTATTTTATTCCATTTTAATTATTTTCTTCCTAGCAATTATGCTTTAGTATAATAGGAAGAATTATGTCAAATGTGAGGTGGTAGTATACTTGCTGCTAGGAACGCACTGAGTTCCAATGAGCTCAGACTTGGAAAGTTCTGATGATTTTTTTCTGCTCTTTGAAAAGGGATATGTTGAAAACCCCGGTTACTAGTTCCATTACTATCTTTTTGTGAGCTATGCTGTCTAGTACAGGGTGGCAACATGTGCTGATTAACCAGTTTGATTCTACTCCCAGCACCTAAATAGTATGCCACTTTGTTGTACAGTTTAAGGGAGTGCTCAGATGAACTTTACTTTCTTTGTTATGTTTTATACCCGTCTATGTTGTCAGTTGTATTAATGGGTGAGATTTATCCAAATTGCAACAAGGATAGATTTGAAAAAGTGAAAAACTAGGCATCAAATTCCTGATATGTCCTAATGGGTAACAATCTATTGCCGGATGCTAATACTTTAACGTATTCATATTCATGCTATTATTGTTCATTTGGACTTTGAGTCTAACTCTGCTCATTTGCTGAATGGCAGGTTGCTAGTCTTAGAGGATCTATAAGTAGTTTCCAGGAGCAAGCAAGTTGTAAAAGGAAAGTTCCATCACTAGATGTACCTTACAAGCTCTGTCAATCGTTTAACCTCCAGATGTCACTTTCAAGTCCACTGAAGGTCAGTTCTGGAGAACTGGGTACAACAACAAAACCTTAGTCCCAAAATAATTTGGGTCGGCTAATATGAATCCTCATATGTCATAGTGAAAGAAAATATGTGAGAAAGAAAAAGAGAGAGAGAGCGAGAGGTAAAAGAAGAAATAGGTGGGAATAAAATTGTTCTGGGATCTGGGTAATCAAAACAAAAAACGATGATGGGGAAATTACAATGTTTGCATTCCCTGCCACTACTTCCTTATTTCTGAAGCTTCTCTGAACTTCCAAATGCTTTCCTTTAGGTGACCGTGGAGTCTGAAATATGATTAACAGTGCTATACAAAAGTATTGCTTAATTCTATCTAATAAAAAAGAGTCAATGATGTGAGAACATGCCCTTGCCCTCCGTGGGAAACGTCACTTGTACACTTTCTTTCCCCTATCATCTTTATAGGATGAGGTCGCTTTCTTCCTGCCATTCTTGTGGCTTTCTGAGTTAATTACATCTTAGATGATCCTCCCATTTGTGGTTATATTCTGTCAGCTTTCGTTAGCTAAGCTCTCTTTACTGCAGATTAAATATCACTTACCAGAGGAGGAAATAGCTTTTGGGCCTGGTTGTTGGCTATGGGACTACCTGCGAAGAAGTGGAGCTTCTGGTTTTCTTCTTCCCCTTTCTGGTGGGGCTGATAGCTCCTCAGTTGCTGCTATTGTTGGATGCATGTGCCAACTTGTAGTAAAAGGTCAGCGTCTTCCAACATGCCTTTCTACTGTTTTAGTAATCACTTCTTTGCTAGTTTTTTTGGAAGTTTGAGCTACTGAGAAGCAGAAATATATTGCAACGGTGCATATGCCAAGTAAAATTACAGGAATACTGCCATTGCATCTAAGCTCCAGTGGCTGAAAAGTGGAGTGAATCTTTCAGTGGGCTTCAATGTTATAAGACTAGGATGTTTCTGCACACCTCTGCACCTGTGATTTTTATGTTTTTGTTTCCCCAGCATATGTGGTTCACCATCATTACCAAATCTTGAATGCGATAAAACGCTAACACAAGTATCTGCATTCAACCCACTAAGCTGAGATATTTGGTTGCCCAATCGATATCTTTCTTTGAAACTTTTTTCTTCACTAACTCCTTAGTCCATGGAGCTCTTAGCCAAGTAGATGAGAAAAGAAAAACCATTTGTTTTGCTTGAAAATAATCTCTGCCTCATACCTATTTCTTTAGCAAGCTCTTTGTGAACTCTCATCAGGCACAGCGAACAAGTTAAGGCCAGAGTATTCTGAACTTTAGATCATTGTCTTGAACGATTTGATTAGAGTTTTATGTCCTTCACAGTATGTTAATGAATCGTCCACCTCGAGGACTCAGTTCATCAGAGAGCTTGAGGATGACAGTGGGAGATAATTAAAAACTGAAGTTTTCACTTCCGATCCCCTCCCCCCCAACCAAAAAAAAAAAAACTAAAATGATTAATATTAGTACTTTTACCTGTCAATCCATCTGATAGTGACTGTGAACTTGTGAGAGGTTATACTTTCTTCATGCTCTCCGGCCCACATCTCAGGATAACCGATTAACTTTTTAGTGTGATAGTATCAATGATCATTTGCTATATTACATGCGTCTTCATATGAAGGATCTCAAAGCACACCCCAAAAAACCTCATTGTGGTTGATGGTTCTTTTAAGAACAACAGCTGCGGCATTTCCTGATTCTGCTCCAGTTCTATATTGTGGTCAGCTGAAGTGCATTAAACCACTTAGAGGGTTCTTTTGAGAAATGGGTGATTCCTATTGTGATGATGCCTAGATGGCAGGACTGATAAAAGAAATTATGATTGTCGAAAATAAAAATCAAGGGGAAGCATTCAGGATTTCTGAATTTGAGGCTTCGACCGTAAAACCTGGGGTTTGTATCTGATGTTCGAAACTGAAACGGGTTGGCAGAGGGCTCCCATGATAAAGGTTATCTACCGAATTATGAACTGCCAAGTTATGCCTAGAATAGCTGAACTTATGTAGTTGCCAAGTCTTGGTTTCAAGGATGTAGATTTGTCGGTACTTATTGATCGAGGCAAGCAGTTTAACGTAGAGCTCGATGACTGAGGTAAAATAAGTAAATTATAGAGGTGTAGATTATTTAAACCAGAAGTAGAAGGGCTTTATCCGGTATTTAAGTTATTAGAATCAGTATACTTCAGGTGGAAGATATTGGAAATTGGCTCTTCTGTTGTGGCTTTTGTCGATATTCTAGCACATGCATTTCTATATTTTATTTTCTCTGGGCTCCACTTGGAAACCATAATCATTTGCATGCACATGCACAGACTTGAATGAAGGTACTTAGACAGTAAATACAACCCAACCCAACCCCTGGCATAGGTACTCAGATCTAGCTATTTTCTGATTACATAGTCGTAAAAAACGACGTCTGACATGGTTTTATTATGATCTATTTATTCACGCCGTATATCTTTACGCAGAAATTGCAAATGGGGATGAACAAGTGAAGGCCGATGCTGTAAGAATTGGACATTACCCTGATGGGCAGTTCCCAACTGACAGCAAAGAGTTTGCTAAGCGCATATTTTACACTGTTTTTATGGGATCTGAAAATAGGCAAGTCAAATTCCTACAATTCGGTTTCTCTCTTCCTCTTATTTTCTCAGTTTAATCATGCAGTTCTGCTGCATTTATTGGGATTGGGATACACTTAACTTCATTGTGTTCTCATAACCAAATAATTTTCCAGTGGAGATCCTTCGGTCACTTTATTTAAAGAGGTTATTTCTTACCAAATGTTAGTAAGTTGTCTAAGGAATCTTCTTCAGTGAGCTGATATTCCAGAACTCCATATTTACTGGTCCTACATCTCTTATTCAATCGGCAACTATATGCTCCCAAATCCTGCCCCAAGTGCAACCTTTGACGATTAATATCGGGCGTTCACACAAACCAACAATAGCCCTCCACATAAAGTCTTTTAGAGGACCTATTGCTTTTGAATTCTTATGAAGACGGAATAGCATACGTTATTTACCTTTCTGTATTGCTATTATTCCTTTTCAATTGAGATTCAGTAATTACATGATGAACCATCCATCTATAGCGGTTTTTGTCCATTACAGTTCTGAAGCCACTAGAACACGGGCAAAAGTGCTTGCAGATGAAATCGGTTCATGGCATCTTGATGTTTCCATAGATGGTGTTGTTTCATCTCTGCTCACTTTATTTCAAACACTTACTGGAAAGAGACCACGGTATAAGGTAAAGTGGAAGAAGATCTCAAGTTAATTCTTTCTCCTTGTCCACTTCCTTCCAGATCTTCTCATCTTAGTAATTGAGAGAGCGTATTCTTATTTTCCAAGACATATCTGTTCAAATTACTTGTTTAAATATTAACTGTACATAGTTGGTCAACTATGCTTGACAGCTGTGGGAAGTTATGTTGTAGTGGTATACATTAATTACATTTCGCTTGGTCCTGTTTCTCGCAGGTTGATGGCGGATCAAATGCCGAAAACTTAGGACTGCAGAACATTCAAGCTCGAATCAGAATGGTGCTGGCATTTATGTTGGCGTCACTGTTGCCATGGGTTCATAGCAAGTCAGGGTTTTATCTTGTTTTAGGCAGCTCCAATGTGGATGAAGGATTGCGTGGTTACCTCACAAAGGTAAGTCTGACATTTGTTATGATTTATGTCTGATGTGCCTGACTCTCATTCTAACGGCCTCGGCTGTTGTAAGAGTATTATAACCTAAGAAAATTCATTTTTCTATTTCCCACTGAAGACATAAGTTGAATGCTCGACATACGTGTTTATCGGTTATAATGCAAACATACAACTGCCCATAATTAGGCAATAAAATATACCCTATGCTGGACAGAGTAAGACATAGTCATTCCAATTCTCCAAAATTTACTATGTTTCTGGTTTTAGTAGGATCCACTCATTTGGAATATAAAAATTTAAGTTAGTTCTAAAATTTGCATTTGGCCTTGTTCATTTATGAGTCAATTTGCTACGTTTGTAGATTTGGCACTTTCTAATTGATCTCTATTGTGTAGTATGACTGCAGTTCTGCAGACATAAACCCAATCGGAAGTATTAGTAAGCAGGATCTTCGAATATTTCTGCGATGGGCTGCTACCCATCTTGGTTTCTCATCTTTGGCAGAGATTGAGGCTGCTCCCCCAACTGCGGAATTGGAGCCTATTCGATCCAATTACAGCCAGGTACTTACATAAGCTTTTTTCTTTTATATTGGTCCCAGTAATAATGAATTCTCCGCTGCGGAATTGAAAGGGCTCCATTTTTTCTTTCTGACTCATACTGATGCTCCTTGGTAAATAGAAAAGCTTGTAGAACGATGTATTTTCTAACTCCCATGTTTTTTGCATGAAACAGCTGGATGAAGTAGACATGGGCATGACATACGAGGAACTTTCTGTGTATGGACGGATGAGGAAGATTTTCCGCTGTGGTCCTGTATCTATGTTCAAGGTTTGGCTTTGTATCTATTTGAGAAAGTAGGAATATTCAATTTAATTGAGCCAACTCAAGTTCGGATACTTGTACTGGGTTTGATTCCAGGGCGAAAATGACTTAGGCTCGAGTATTAGATGGAGTTATTTTTTCCAGTTTATGTATTCACATTTTGATATCCTTGCAATCATTATCGATTGCAGAATCTGTGTTTTGGATGGGGTTCCAGATTGAATCCTTCAGAAGTAGCCGAGAAAGTGAAGCACTTCTTCAAGTACTACTCCATCAATCGACACAAAATGACTGTAATGACCCCCTCCTACCATGCCGAGGTACTCTCTCATCTTTTATCAATACCTTTGAACTAATCTTTCTTACCCCTTGGTATAAACCTTATACGCCCGTCTCCCTTCTCCTTTTTTCAGAGTTATTCACCAGAAGATAATAGGTTTGATCTTCGCCAGTTCCTATACAATTCAAGATGGCCATACCAGTTCCGCAAGATAGATGAGTTGGTACGTGAGTTTAGTGATGATAAAGTTCCCGTCGCCAAATCGACTGACCGTGAAGCTTCTACATCGGATGGTGTGGGAATTGTTGCAGCACGGTCAGGCGATCCAAAAGCTGGACTTTAGTCAGTTATCTTACTCTTTTGCTTGCATTGTCTAAAAGTTGGCACTAGTTGTCGTTTTGACCCCTAAATCCTTGATAAAACTGACTTATTTGGGTAGATACCAGTAACCAATGATTTTAGAGAATTGTTATTCACCCCCGCAACATTATTGAATACTCCCGCATTACTAAGTTTATCCAAAATATTAAACATTCAACACTGTATACACTGCTAGTATTCCTATTTTACCCTTTAAAATCCCTAAATAATCACTCAACTAAATTAACAGAACACACCCACACACCCATTGTTTCGGCCAATGTTTATCTTCTCCGGTCAATCTTCATCTTTTTCGTCAAATCTTTTTGTGATGTTTCAATATTGAGTTTAAGTTTAAACATCAACATGTGCATTAGGAGCAGTTACAGACTTAGAGAAGATGCCATTGTTGCTCTTGTGAGGACCCGTGAGAGTGAGATAAAGAGGGAGAAGATTACAAACTAGAATTATAAGAAAATTTAAAGGTTTTTTGTCAATTCGGGCTTTGACCGACCAAACAATACTATCATGTTCGGTCATTGGTGGCCAAAACATAACTCATTGTTTGGTCATTCTTGGCCGAACATTATAATTTTGTTCGGTCGCGAAAACTTTATTTATTGTTTGGTAACTCTGGGCCAAACGTTAAAATTTTGTTCGGTCAACAGTTACCAAACAAGGTGTCATTGTTTGGCCACTATCAACCGAACACCGACAACTTCACTCACTAAGATTTACGAATCCAGAAAAATCAATGAAAATGGCGATCATCTCTCTGTTTGGATTTCTCATTATGACTTACCCAAAAAATTCAACATTGACAACACGGAATTTACCGTTGTGATCGAGAAATATAGGTTGAAAAGCAGCATAAGCAATATTCACCGGCGCAACTTAGAAAGAAGACCGGAAAAATATATATAAACCCTCATTTGAGCATTGCTAGGGGTTGATATAGTCATTTGAATCGATGAAATTTTTTGTAATAATTATGGTATTCAGCGGGGTGAATAACAATACCCTAATTTTATAAAAAAATCAGACTTGAAAGTGAAAGATTTGGGCTGCTACAGTTTTACTCCCGTCTTACTCCCTCCGTCCCAATAAGATTGTTATTACATTTTAGTACTCAATCAGGGTATTATGCAATAATCGAAAGTTCAAAACTTGGTTCCTTCTAACAGATTTTAATAAGTGTCTACCCGGTCCCGATCGACAAGTCCTCTAAAAAAATTTGGATGCGGGATGCAGAGGAAATAAAGGGATTAGTCTGCTTCCTCTCAACAGTCTCGAGTTAGCTTCAAAGCTCTTTCACGCTCTATCTAATGGATTAGCTGCTTCTGGGCCTTCTGGTCGCTTCTCCGGTTCCCTTATTTGAAACTTCTTAGCCGAGTCTGGCTAGTTCGCTTCCTATGGTGAGGATCCAAATCCTGACTCTTTTTTCTGTGGATTCAATATCCGTCCTTGAATCAATTCCCATACAAAGGTCAATCTCTATCCCGAAGCCTTTTTTGTGAGAGTCCGATCACTTCTTTCTTTATAATTCTTTGCCGAGTAGCCAATTTATCCTTTTTCACACCGGTATAGCCCTATTAGTGCTTGCCTTTCATCAGAAGCAACCCCCATTGCAAGATTAAAAGAATTCAGAAAACCAAAAATTGAAGTACTTTTTTAACATAATTTAAAATGCAGATTACAAGTAGTTAACAAAAGAAAAATGTATCATCTTCAACCGAAGAAGGGGAGGAATAACATCTCTCCCACCCTTTAACTTCAGCCATCAGAAAAATATTACACTAACCTCTCTTCTTCCTATCCTACATTCACTCGCTCCTTCCTCCTCCTCGCCCCCGTCTCAAGTGGTCAAATAAAAACTCTAAACGAAATTACCTACAGCTCATCGTGAGAATCATCATCCTCTTCTTCAGAAGCTCCACCACCAGGGGCCCCACCTGATCTCTGATAAACGGCTGTGATAATAGGATTACAAACAGCTTCCACTTCCTTGAGCTTCTCATCATAATCCTCTTTCTCAGCGTTTTGGTTGTCATCTAACCACTCGAGTGCTTCCTTAGTTGCAGTCTCAATCTTTTCCTTCTCGTCAGACTCGAGTTTGTCAGCCAGTTTGTCCTTGTCGTTGATTTGGTTCTTCATGTTGTACACATAGGTTTCTAGAGCATTTCGAGCATCAATTCTGTCTTTTACCTTCTTGTCTTCCTCAGCAAACTCTTCTGCTTCACGAACCATTCTCTCAATCTCTTCCTGGCTCAAACGACCCTTGTCGTTGGTAATGGTAATCTTTTCTGACTTGCCACTGCCCTTGTCCTCTGCCTTTACATTCAATATACCATTTGCATCAACTTCAAACGTGACTTCAATTTGTGGGGTTCCCCTGTTATAGTGCAAGATAGAGAACTCGTCAGCCATAACGAACATGAGATGCAGTGTGATACCTTATTACTAGATGCTTACACATTTTAAGTAGCATACGTACATAAAAACCCTTAATATCTTCCCCCCCCCCCCCCAACACACACACATTGCATCCTGAGTGTTGGTGTGAAATAGAGTTTGTTTCATTTTGGGAAAAATTGAAAAAATAGACATTCATTTAGGGACGGAGTAGTAGATGAAAGAAGAACAAAGACGCACCTTGGAGCTGGAGGAATTCCAGTGAGGTCAAATTTTCCAAGAAGCCTGCAATCCTTTGTGAGACTCCTTTCACCTTCGAAAACCTGTTACCAGAACAGCACAAGGTAAGATATTCTTCTTGTCTCAATTCTACGGCCACACAAGGCTTATATTTAGGATATGGAAGTATTTTATTCGTGTACACTTCTTCACTAAAATGATAAATAAAAACTAAAAGAACAAGTGAGCCAGTAAAAAGATGTACCTGAATGGAGACGGTAGTCTGCTGATCCTGGTAGGTGGTGAAAACTTGTGATTTCTTGGTTGGAATAACAGTGTTTCTGGGGATCAACTTGGTCATCACTCCACCAACGGTTTCAATTCCAAGGGTAAGAGGGGCAACATCCAAAAGAAGGATATCTAATAGGAAAAATCAACAGTTAAACATCAGATATAGAGATTGATGCAATATTTAGCAGCCAACAACACT
>JAFEMH010001819.1:0-330000 GCA_022495995.1 Adenophora triphylla var. japonica | reverse complement strand
ATCATCATTCCAAGCACCTAAATCTAACAGATCCATTTCAACATCAAATGAAGCAACTGTTTCCATTTACCATCCATCGGCAAATAGATTGAAATATCAATTAATCATTCACCAAAATCCGATAATTAAACCAGATCTATCAACTAACTCACGTGCAATGCAATCAAACCAAATCTAAACAGATATCAGATCTAATAAATTCATCGAAGTTGAAAGCAAATCAAAACGCACAAATTCAAATCAGATCTAAAATGAATACATCATAATTTCATAAACATTTACCGAAAAAGACGATCGCTAGAACGATCGTAGAGCCGCTTCGTCTCCGGGAGACATCCATGGCTGCTCTCTCTCTCTCTCTCCCTCTCCGTATACGATTTTGAATCTAATGATCAAATATTTTCTTTTTGAGTTTCCGCAGTTTGTTAAAGAGACTTCAATTGATGAGAGCGCGTGAAGAACGCTTAGCTTTTATAGGGCGTGCTTACGAGTAATGTCCGCATTTCTCGTCGGTTTGAAGGCCATGTCATAGATGATGAGTTGGACCAATAGGAATTAGGGAAGGTGTTGTTTGAGCCAATAACGATGGTTCTTTTGCTGGGAGGATCTCAGCCGTTTGATTTTAAGAAACTCCGACGTGGCGTTTACGTAGTGGCTCGTCTAAACTAGAAGGCCCTGGAAGTCGACGGAGCAGACCCGACTCGGAATGGCTAATTTGGTTACTTTTAGCTTAAACAAATCCCTTTGTCACCGCTACCACCGTTACCGACAACCAACACCACCTTCTTAAAATAATTAAAATAATGACACCAATTTTTTTCAAACACTCTTGCTAACTAAATTATTTAACTCTCGCTAATTAAATTATTTATGTGTCAATAATTTGATAAATAAATAATTTTTATTATTTTATTTTTATTTATAATTTCATTATCTCTCACACTTTTTTTAAACAGATCTCTCACAAATTTTTAAGCATTGTCTTGTACTTCATTTTATAATAAAGCATCATTGATTATTGATAGATTTTTTTAAAGAAATATTATTAATAGAGTTAATAAACAACAGTTTGCCACATCAGCGGATTGATTATTGAATTCTGGATAATAAATCGACGGAAGGAAAGGATGACATAATCCATAAAACGATAGGTTAAGAATGAAAAGGAAAAAAATTCAGTTCAAAGATGAAAAAGTAAAACTTATATTAGTTGAAGGACGAAAAAATTGTTTGGTCATCGACTTTGGTTGATATGTCACCCACGATTATAGAGGTGACCGAAAGTCGAGGAGTTGATGACCAAAATGAGTTATTGACTGAAAAATGACCTTTGGTTATGAGAGAAAGAGAAAGGTGAAAGGAGCTCAGGAGCCTTTAAATGTGTTATGTATACGTGTATGCCTAAATTGGTTGGTCTGTTTCCATTCTTATACTTGACAGTAAATGCTTGTGCTCGAGAGATTGGACTTCACGAGTGGGAAAATGGTGGTACCGTCCGTGCTGGTAATTTGATGCAGAATCTCGAAATTTCAGAAGTGATGGTTCTGTTCTATATGGGAACTTTTTCGTCGAATGGTACTTCAAAATGCTTCTCCTACATGGGGGAAGAATATGCAGAGAAGCCGAAACCATTTTCCGTGGGTCTGAAGTCAACACATCAGGAAACTGGGTAGGCTCCACTGGCATTACGCCACAAAATCTCAGCCATCCAAAGTATATTACAATACTTCAATCAGAGATGGATACCTTCCAATCGCTCGTATGTTTGGATTCACAATGTGTTGTCCATGTTTTGAACTACAAGATTCAGAAGAGAAACCAATGAATCCAAACAGCGCGCAGCTAACCAGAAAGCTTCCTTAAACAGCTTCTGATGGCCGCAAGAAATTGCCTTGAAGGTGAGAATTCAGCTACTAGTTTCGACTAGTTTCGATGATGATTAGATGATGATTATTTCCAACAGGCATTAAAGATGTCAAGAAATTATTTGGGCGGCCTAGATTTACCATCCTTTTCGTTCAATTTTACTCGATTGGATAAAAACTCGTTTGAGCATCATAATTGGGTCAGTTTCACTCGCTTTGTGAGGCAAATGTCGAATGCCCATATTTTTCGTGCCAAACTAGAATTTGGGGGAGGTGACATATGTACTGGTACTCAATTTTACTAAGTTTAGGAAAAATAACACTATATAATAAATTCGACCCTCTTCTACTGAATTTCTGACTTCGCCGCCACTGAGTGCAGTAATGGGTGTTTGACAGCATGGTAGGGTGGCAAAATGTCAACATGATCATATAATATATGACAATGTTTAAGATTAGGCACTAAAGATGTGGTAGGATCAAATCTTTCCTTTATTGGTAAAGTCAACTTGAGAAGAAAAAGAGTGGTATGACAATTGCGATGTTACTACCATACGTCCACCATTTACAACGACATTATAAGTTGTATGTAAGCCACTAGAAAAAGAAACATCGCTTGCGATGAAAGGGACGTGACATAATTATAAAAATATTTATACGTTACGTTACGTAGATTTGATGGACAAGAATAGTGATCATAAATACTTTTCCCGTCTTATAATAATTGGCAACTTCTCAATTCTGTGAAAAATGTGCTTTATTTATTTATACATTTTGCTGATTGTTAACTAAATAAGTGATCTCTATATTGATTATGGAGCATGCTTCGCCACGTAACGGATGCTCAAAGAAAATAAAACTGTTCATTTTGGTGCTAAAAAAAAAATGTAGTTGACTTTGAGCTAGTGGATAATGTGGATTTTGCCTTCAATAACCCATTCAATAGAGGCATTGAGTGAGGTTGCACTTGCAGAATGACCTAACATTGTGGGGCCCTCAACCCTCAAGGATATATAAAAGCACATGCATATCAGCCATTGAAGAAATGTGGTGATACATAATAAAAGAATTATGGCTGCTAATGAGAAGATCTATATTCTATTCCTCCTCTCACTCTTTATTTTCTCATGCACAGGTATGTTTAATTTGTAAGAATGTTTTCTATGAATGTCACTAATGTCTCCGTCCGTTCCAAAATGAATATACGAACAAATATCAAATTTGCTCTTCATTTACAACAAATTTAAATTTTTTTGAACATTCATTTTGGTACAAAGATAGTAGTTAGAAATACCATGTTTAATTTCCTCTTTTGGTAGGTGACAGCTATGGCGTTTTGGCCAATGTAAAGCTCGCTAAAATTCAGAAAGAGGTATTTTTTTTCACGCATTCTTTTAGAACTTCAATTCTTATCGCAGTGTTTGAGAATTCTCTCTGGAAAAATAATATGCATTTTTATCGGCTGGGAAACAGATTAATCTAATTGTGAAAGACGGAATGATACGAAAGCATGGAAGAAAGCTTATAGGGGAGAATGCAATGGCGGATTACTATGAAGGAGGACCAAATCCTGCACATGAACCAGGGAAAGGGAAATCAAAAAACCCCTAAAACCTCAATCTCAACATCAACCTATCGATCAAGAAATAGCAGCATATATAATAATTAATAATTATGTTTACCAATTTAATTTTGTTATGGAATTATTGGAAATATAACATTTGGTCTGATTTGAGGCCGTGATAATTAGTTTATACTCCGTATATTACTAATTTACTACCTCTTTTCTGGCCTAGATTACGTCATATCCACCATTTACTCCCTAAAAAATCTCAATTTTGGGAGGAAAATCCTAACAATTTTCCTTCCTTTTTTTTTCATTTACTCCCTAAAAAATCTCGAAAACACGCTAACGAAGAAAATCTATACTATAGTATTTTAAAGTAGGCCAAATTGCATAGGGTGATGCCAAGTAAGCCGAACAAGGTCAATCTTGATTTCTAATGCATCCAACTCATCGGACTCTTTGTCTCCTGGTGCTGACTCAGATTTTCGCTATAAGATGTTCTAATTCACTGTTTTCTCTAACTATGTAAGGGGTATCTTATAACTTTAATCTTTCTAAACAAAGATGAATAGCTATGTAAATCATCTTAAAGATGAATAGCTATGTAAATCATCTTATTACACTCAGGAAAGTATTTCAGTATTTATATGAATATGTGAATGAATATATAGTTGAATAGGTACATGGATCATGTATTTATGATTAGGATAGTAACTGAGCACATATATTTGTATTTATGATTAGGATAGTAACTGAGCACATATATTAATCAATATAGTCATTGTATGTAATGGAGGGAATTGAATATATACGTTTATCCATTGTATTTTGTCTCTTCATTGTAGCTGATTTAATTTTCTTTATAATGCATACATGAATATTAAAACAAAATAAAGTTAGATGCATGAAATGGTTCTTGCATGATGGAATATGGAATGGCAAGGATTTTGTGGAAGAATAAATGATAGATGGAATATGAAAGACAATGAATGACATGAATTTTGTGGAAGAAATAGAGTCACAATGATTAATGACTTACTTCTTAGAATGATATATATGCCATAAGAGGTAACTTGAAATGGCTGTGAAAACCCACCTTAGTGAAAAGAGGTGCATAGTTGATTTGAGGTAATTTCTAACCATCAGTATGTTTATTATCTTATGTATTTGGTAATTTATTTCCTATGAATGTTTGCTAATTTACCTATTGAATCAGTACCAGTACCAGCAAAGACGTTCATGATTTATGTGATAGTTTGCATAGTGAGGATCCTGAGAAGACCAATGAGCAGCTAGCGCAAGAAAGCAAGAAGGAATTTGAAGTTTTATATACTCTTTTTGGCCAAGCAATAAGATGTACTCCATTAGGCTTTAGTTACTTCTGTTTTTTTTTTCTTTTTCCTTCTAGGCCAATGAATAAGGTACTTGAATTTGAGGGGATATTTCTTTCTAGGCCAATAATAAGGATCTGGGTTAAGATTTAAGCTTCTGGCCGGAAAATTTGTCCCTCTTAAGAAAGTTGCCAATTTGATATATTTATTATGGCTTTTTCCTAAAATTCTGCATGCATATATATTTATGCTCTTTGAATCTATCTTAAATAATGCTTCAATTCACATGTGTTTTGATTTGACAGAATATATTTAGTTATTTCTTTACTCAGCTCTATTGAAAATTCTATAGAATGTTTTAGTTTGTTTGAAATACATTTTACATTGACACAATATACTCAACACAATGTTTGCTCCATTATTAACTTTCAAGTTTTGTGGATGCCTGCTCATTGAATTGGACATGGAAGCTTATCTCGACAAATTTAAACCTAAAAATTCTCTACTCCATGTGTAAAATAGAACTCTTGATGTAGTCCATACGACACATGAAATTTTACAAGCACTATATATGTTTGCTTCAGAATTAATATTCATGTTTCAATTATATGCTTTCCAAACTTTATTATTCAATTTATATTTTCGAGACAAGTATTAGCTAGAAATTCAAATTTAGTAATAGGAAAATATTTAATGACTCATTTGTGAGGATTATTGTAATAGAACGATGCGAATGATAATGTACATTTCTTAAGAGTATAGTAATATATGGTTTGGAATTCATTCGAAATTTATTTTTTATTTTAAGGCTTTCTTATATGTTAGTAAGTTATTTACCAATTACTCATTTATAGGTTGAATATAATAAAGGAATTATGTGAATCACAATAATATTTTGGTTAAAGCATTGGATTATTCTCGATGCAGCTAATTTTCCTATACTCAGGTAAAATTTTCCACTAAATCTTACTCCTATTTGACAGTATCTTCATTATTGTAATTTTGGGGGTTTTCTTAGGGAATATACTTCATCCGTCCCAAAATAACAATCTCATTTGACTTTTCAAACATTTTAAGGTTATATTATAAGTTTTAGAAATTAAGTGATTTTCAAGGCTTACTTTTTAAAATGAGACTAACTTTTTGGGACGAACGAAAATGAGAAATGGGACTATCATTTTGGGATATAGGGAGTATTGATTTATATATTTAGTACAAGGTCTAATCAATTAATTTGATAATTTAATTGTTCTTTTAAATTTAATATGAGAGATGCATAGTTGTTCCCTAAATTTTCATCTGGGCCGGATATTATAAAGTAATTATGTGAATGATAATGTATCCTGCTGGGTTAATGATGGACTAAATCTATACTCCCTCAGTCTAATTACATACTCCCTCCGTCCCATCGATCTTAAGAAAAGTTTCTATTTTGGGCGTCTCGCTTATCTTAAGAAATTCCAAAATAGAAAGTTTTTATCATTATTATATTAGGCCTACCCCACCCAATTATCACTAATAAAACTAAATTAAGACCCAACCCAATTAACCCTCCCTAATTAAATCAAAAGCAACTTTGACTGGCTCAATTACATCCATCAAACCAAACCCATTTCCGGATAACAAACCCTAACCCTATTTTCATTTCATCTCTCTCTCTCCCTCTCTCCATTCTCATATTCTCTCTTTGTAAATCCTTTCCTTTCTCTCACAGCGCCGCCCTCACAAACCCTAAATTCATGCCATGGATTCATCGGATTTAAATGATTCCGACAGGGATCTAGGCTTTCCCCTCAAATTCGATTCATTTACACCGCTGTGTTCTACCCTCGAATTTGTTCCTCTGTGTTCTAACCTCGAATCCCTATTTTCCATACCCAATTCTTCTATCGCCAACGATGAAACTGTGAAAGAGTCGCCGGAGAAAGTTTGTGACTTGGTTGCGCCAAAGAAACGGTTTGGGGAAGAATTTCCTGGCCTTAGTCCGGATTCTTCAGATCCGGCCATACGGGAGGCCTATTGGAAGGCTTTGGGACACCGTCACTGTCTCGAAATGTTGGGGATAATGTTCCCTTGGTCGAAAGGCCCTAACCCATATGTTAGTCCATATTTTCCGGATACAGAAGCTATTCAACTCATGCTTCAGATCCGAGGAAAAGAAATCCAAGAAGGAAAACAGGTGTAATCTCTCTATTTCTGGTATTATTTGAAAACCTAGGAATTTACTCGTGTGTAAGAGCATGTTGTTGATTGTGATTATGGGGAATTTTATGTGAAATGATGATGCTCTTTGTTTACTTGAGACACATGTGTTTATGATTGGTGTTTTTATTTGATACGAACAGATTACTATGCTTCGATTATTGCCTAGAGTTGATTGATTGTGTTTGGCTGGGACTTTGATTGTGGTTATGTTGCCATTTGATTGTTTTTGGATGAAATGTGCATTTGATGTGCTTGGAACTGGTGAAATGTCCCTCTGTTTTACACTTGGTAATGGTAAAATAACTTGACATCTAACTCGATGATGATCATTTTCTGAGAGTCAAATTTTTACAAAAACAAAAACTCCCTTTTTTATGAGAGTGTTCATGTACTCAGTGATGATTTTTATCTGAGAGTCAAATTTTTACAAAAACAAAAACATTTCTTACACTTAATTTTGGTCACAAACCTAGAAAGGTTACTCAGTGATGATTTTTATCTGAGAGTACATTTTTCAAAAAACAAAAGCTCTCTTCTTTGCTGAGTTTGACCAAATTGCTTCAAAGAAATACCTCTCCAAGTGCTAATTCTGACATTATGCCTTCTAGGCCATCATGTTGCCCCTTCTCTTGAAGATATTTGATGCAATCAACTACCATACCCAATTCAACTTTCTGTCAGTTTCTAGTTCACCAGCTCTCAACAATCTATCTTTTCCAATATGGGGAACATCAAAGTTGTTTTCACCTTTTAACTTCATGATTTCGAGCAGAGAAAGTTGCAAGCTAACAAAAAATTTGTTGAGAGTAACTGGTGAAAGATTTTCAAAAGCAACTTTGACTGCAGTAACTAAGTCATCAACTGTCTTGGCTTGAACATCTGTTTTGAGTGTGTCAATCGACCTGAACCATCCAAGATCATTGATGTTCGTATCAGGGGAGTTTGGTGGTTGAAATTGTAGTTGAATGTTCCATCCATCTGCACTTGCTGCCTCTCTAAAATCTTGATCTGAGTTCTTGATATGTGGTGGGGCATTGTCCCATTGTATGATGATATTCTTTGATTCATTTGCTGGCCATTTAGATTTTATTGTAGGAATAACCTGCAATAAAAAAAACCTGGTTCAGCTCTCAAAAAAGAGAACATTGCTGGAAAAAAAAATCTGAGTTTTGACTTTGCTTACATTTCTGAGTAGCATCTCCTTTGTCACTGTTTTGTTGATTGACGCCATTGCTTTGGTCACCATTGTTCCAACAACTCTATTTATGCTACTCCTCTTTGCTGGCTCTCTTTTTGTAAATGGCCACATGCCTATCTTTCCATCAAACAAAAGAACCCCTTCATTTGAATAAATGGGCCTACTAACTGCACACAAGAACATTACCTTAGGGATGTACCTTTTACTTTGGCATGATCTATGAGGTTCAATTTCTCCTGGACACATGTAGTATCTTTCCATTGCTTTTGTCAAGTAAAACCATTTTTCATCAATGTGTATGACATGGAACATGCTCTTAAACTGAAATTTACTAAGAGAAAAATCCCATTTAAGCCATGATAAACTGAATTTCAGCCTTGCATATTTATTGGCTTCGGTTAATGACGGAGTGATTGCATTCGTGTGAGCCACGATCACACCCTCCTTTCCATCTCCCAACGGTGCTCTTACTCACTCCCGATGCGGCCCCAAATCTCTAATTGTGCCTCTTTGTTGATATGGAATTGTTTTCATCTTTGCTTGATCTAAGCTGACTTGTTTTTTTCTTTTTGCACTCTTTTTTGAAGTCAGACACAATGGAGCATTTCCTCCCATTTGACGCCGGACATCTATCCACATCAAGTACACAGTCGAGAGAGAAACCGCGAACCTCTCCGCAGCTTCCTTGATTTTGCCCTTTGGGAGATTTCCATCAACAACGTAGGTCAACAAGTATTGGCCCAGATGGTTCCTCTCTTCTGCTGTTAAGTCTGATCTCCTCACCATCTTTTTGATTTGTGTCTTGGTTATGAATTTGTAAATTAAGAAACTGTAAACAAACAGTGAATGCCTTATTTATAGGGGCACTTTTGAAATGGTGGGAAGACTACTTTTGGTGGGAAAATGGTTTTGTTTGGTGATCCTGGTAAAATTTTGAAATTCCCTCTTTAAATTAAGAAACTGTAAACAGTGATGCCTTATTTGATTTGACTTCTCTAGTTTGAATTTTGGGTTGGGGGGAAACTGATTAAGAGTTAATCAAAAAGATGAATTAACTCTTAATTTTTCACCCAGTTGTCCTTTTGGAATAAAATAGTGATATTCCTTAATTTTCGTGCCATTTTACTTTTTCTTAAGATGGCCGGGACGGAGGGAGTATTTCACACTTTTTATTTTGGGCGTCCACTTACTTACTTCACACTTTGTTTCTTTCCTAAAATGAAAACTTTATATTATTAAAATATTAACCCTACCCCACTAAAAACCCCCACTAACATCCTAATTACAAATCTTAATTTATTAACTACAACTCCTAATTAAATTAAATGATAAATTAATAACCCACAAATGATAAATTAATTCCCCACCCACCCATACAGTTAATTCCCCACCAACCCAACACCAAACCACGATCATAACCTTACGTCTCTCTCTCTCTCTCTCTTTTCATTTTCTCGCACCTTCTCTTCAAAACCCTAGATCTATCTCTATGGATCTGACCTCTTCCCCCAAAAAATTGATAGATCCATGGCGATCGGAGGTCCCTGATTGTAATCACCGGCCTGATTCAGTCGTCCATGGTGCCTTTTTCGACGATGATGAATCGAGATTTGTTGATTCATGCCCGTTGTTTTCCGCCTCTCAGTCTTTGGCCGACACCGTCGTGCCGGAGACATGTTTCGAAGAGGAATTGGCGCCGGAAACTAACCAGACGTCGGATTACAAGGTTTTCGACGAGGAATACAAAGCTTGGGAAAAGGAGTACGAGGAACGAATTAATTGGAACTCAAAAAGTCCCTTTTGCTGGGTAAAATATTACAAGATCAACAAGGTTGTTCCAGATACGCCAGAAAGCCCTCGTGATGACGATACTCGTCGATCTGGAAGGTCGTTTCTTTCCTTCTTATTTCTGTGTAGGTTTATTTAGAGTTGGTTTTTTGTGAGTTTGGGAGTTAGTAATGCTATGTGTATGGTATGTGTGAAATGATGATTATATGCTCTGTTTTGATTCTCTGTGATTACTTTGGAATTGGTAGTTTGTGATTAATACTATGAAATTGAATGTTCTCTATGATGATTAATTTCTGAGAGAGTCTCTATGATGAACTGGTTCTGAGAGATTTTATTGCCCTTTAACTCTATGATGATATTGAGAGTTATGGCATTTGTATGGGCCGTGTTTCAACTGCTTCTTTGACTCTATGATGATATTGACAGTATATTGCCCTTTAACTCTATGATGATATTGAGAGTTAGGAAATTGTTGCCATTTCAATGGCTTACAAAAAGGGCTGCCATTTTAGAGGCCTACAAAAGGGTTGCCATTTTTAAAGCCTTACAAAAGATGTCCATGTTCCATATTCAACTTCATAGTAGGCATAATAATTCTGCCATCATACCTTCAAGTCCACTTGCATGCCCATGTTCCATTAAATGCCAAATGTTATCCATCACTAGTTGTGGTTCTGCTATGTGAGAGGCTTGCAAAGGAATTTTCAACTGCTTCTATTAACTGATCAACTGTTTTTGCTTGCGAACTGGTTCTGAGTGAGTCAATGGACCTAAACCAACCTAGGTCGTTTATATTTGTATCGGGGGAATTTGGAGGCTGGAATACTTAACGTATGTTGAAACCATCACTTGTGGCTGCTGCTTTGAATTCATCATCATCGATGTGCAAATGTGGGGGAGCATTGTCCCATTGAATGAGTATTTCTTTGCTTGCATTTTGTGGCCACTTTGCTTTGATTGCAGGGATAATCTGCAATAAAGGTTTCGAAATTGTGCATTAAAATGCATATAAAAACTGAATGAAATTCAAAATAGTAGGAATTTTTGTACAAACTTACGTGGTTGATCATCATGTCTTTGGTAACCTGTCTATTGACTCCATCAAGTGGTTTTGTTACGGGTGTTCCTCTAGGCTGTTTATTTGTTTCTTTTTCTTTGGTTCAGTTTTGATAAATGGCCATAACCCAATCTTTCCATCAAATTCTATTTCTCTATCGACTGAATACTTTGGTCTAGTTACAGCACAAATGAACATAACTTTGGGAATAAATCTTTTACTTTCGCATGTTCTATGTGGTGTTTGTTCCCCAGGACACGTGTAGTACCTCATTTTGCAAGCTGTCATTTGGAACCATTTTTCATCAACATGTACTACACATGTCATGGGTTTAAACTTTGTTGTTTTTGATTCTTTGTCAAAGGTTAAAGCATCAATACAAAATCTGAGCATGTTTATTTCATTTGAATGGTTTAAAGATGGCTTTATGGCATTTCTATGGGCCCTGATCACACCTCTTTTTTTCCAAAGGCATACTAAGCTTTTGCTAACTCCCAATCCACATGCTAGACCCCTAATAGTAGTCCTATTTGAAAAAGGAATGGACTTCATTTTAGCAACATCTAATTTGACTCTTTTACCTCTTGTATTTTTTTTTGAAGCAATGAAGACAGGAAGGCCAAGCACTGCCTGTTTTGACGCAATAGCCCAGGTACTCCAAACCGTCCTCTTTGAAACTCCAAAACTTGTAGCAGCTTCTTGAGCCAAGACTCTCGGAAGTTCTCCATCTTTTGAGTTGAATAAAAGGAATTGCCCTAACCTGTTCTTCTCTTCAGCAGTCATGTTTTTTTGCATTTTGGAAGGTGAATTTGTAGAACTACAGCTCAGTTATGTTCTTCAATGTGGATGTAAACAGTTGAGTTCTTGGTTGTGGATGTAAACAGTGATGATATTTATAGTAGGTTGTTGTAAGTAGATTAGGAGGGAAACTAAAAAATGTTGTTCTCAGTAGATTAGGAGGGAAAAATTTGGTGTTTCCTGTGACCTTTATTAGTATTATTATTATTATTATTATTATTATTATTATTATTATTATTATTATTATTATTATTATTATTATTATTATTATTATTATTATTATTATTATTATTATTATTATTATTATTATTATTATTATTATTATTATTCAGTTTTGGAGGGAAACATTAGGAGATTTGACTTTTTAAGAAATTGTTAATCTTTGTTAATGGTTCTCAGTTTTTGTACTTTTCAATAAATAAATAGTTTTCCTTAAAAACTGTGTGAACAGTAAGTGTGAAGTATCAAAGTGGACGGAGGGAGTATATATATATTAAAGTTGGTGAGGAGGGTTATGGCTTCGCCACGTGGACAAGTTTAGGTAAACTCTTAATTTTGGAGAAGCCACGTCATCACTATCCCAAAATATATACTCCCTCCGTCCCAGCGAAAGAGCCATTTATTTCCTTTTTGGGCGTCCCATTTAAAAAGCCACTTTCCCAAAAAGGAAACCTTAAATCACTATTCTCTCTCCTACTTTACTTTTACACTCACAACATTCTCTTTCTTACATCACCTCCCACTCATTCTCTCTCCTATTTAATTTTTCATACTCACAACATTTAAACTTTTTCTCTTTCCTACATCACATTTCTTATTTTGCGTGCCGAACAAATTTTGTGGCTCTTTCGCCGGGACGGAGGGAGTATGACTTTTGGTATTCTCCTTATTAGCTAATACTATTAGTTAATAATAATAGTTATTATATAGGTTAACTATTACTATTAATAGTATTAGTTAACTATAATAGTTATTTTATAAGTTAACTATTACTATTAATTGTATTAGTTAACTATAATAGTTACTATATAAGTTAACTATTACTATTAATAGTATTAGTTAACTATAATAGTTACTATATATGTTAACTATTACTATTAATTGTATTAATTAACTACAATAGTTACTATATATGTTAATTATTACTATTAATTGTATTAGTTAACTATAATAGTTACTATATAAGTTAACTATTACTATTAATAGTATTAGTTAACTATAATAGTTACTATATATGCTAACTATTATTATAAATAGTATTAATTTACTATATATGTTAAGTAATAGTATTATAGTTACAATATATGTTAACTATTACTATTAATAATATTAGTTAATCATAATAGTTACTATATATATATATCAAAGTAGGTCGTTAATAATGCCAATGAGCATTTAGCTTAAAGACGTACTTTTCTCGGGAAGGTTAAGGGCTGGAACCCCCTACATTGTATTTAAAATGTTGTAATTTGAAAAGAAATAGGTCGTTAGTTTTTTCATTCACTTTGTTAACGTCCATAAAAAATGTTGCATACTGACATAAATTATGACATAAAAAATAAATGACATAAAGTATGAACATCTAAAATAAAATAGCAAAAATTGCTACATTGTTAGTCACAATGCAATTCCTATTAAACTTATATGCAACAAAGTTATTAAAATTGAACACAATTTTTGTAACTTTATAAATGTTAATGTTTTGATTCATTTATAATATACTTATATTATAAAAAATAAATCATGATATTAGCAAATTAGCTTTCCGTGCGGAGCACGGGTTACCTACTAGTTTATAAATATTTCATTTCCTTTCTCTCCATTTAATTAACTCGGAAGCATGGCCTTAGGGTGACGGGAGAGATGGAGTAGAGAGAAAAACTTAGAGATGCATATTGAACATCCTTTCTTTGGCCTCCTGCATATTGCATCCAGTGGTGATACCGTCCATGTATAACTTCAGTTTGCCGGAGGTGCTAGTGTGCAGCTACCGTCCGGTCAGTCCGTTTCATTCTGGGAGACAAGCATCCGATAAAAATTCAAGCACAACTTGGTGACGGGCGAAATTTGTCTTAAAGAAGGAGAATTAAAGAAGGAGAACGTGATTTTACACGACTTGAACAACTTAGACAAATCTATTTACTTTTTCTTTTGTATTCCTGTTTTAATTTGTTTTTTGTATTTTCCGATTATTTTGTAATCATTTACTTCTGACACAAAATTCATAAACCTTCCTATTGACTGTAATGAGTCTTTCAAGAGTAAACAATGGATTAATATTATATTATATACAATAATTATGATCAAAATATAATGATATTTTAGGAAAAGATCAAACGGACGTCAAAGTTTGGGCACTTGTCAAGGAAGGCATATTACCTTTATTATCTTATTGTTGACCCCACACCAGCACTTTGTACGCTCACTCTTAACCTTAATCTTAACCACCTGCCAGGCTTAATTAGTTGGATTATCGATGGAAGCAAACCCTGATTGCACCACATCATCAACCGGCCCCACCATTCATTCAATTGAGCTGGATGATGGACCCCACTCCACTTATTCCCGTTGTTCACCATTACTCATACCTTAACCACACTACTCATTCCACCCCCCTCTCCTTTGATAAATCAAAATTATTTCCCCATCCTTTTGGTTATTTTAATTAGCCCCCTGAGCTTTGGACCACGTTTTCCGGCCTACACAACCATTTGCGAGTAGTTACGTAGCAAGGAATAACATGATTAACATAACACTTGTGCAGTCACCGTTAATACACTAGCATGATATACATTGTTGTTGTTCACTTTAAGGGATATAACACTTAGAACATGGATTAAATAATACTTCCTCCGTCCCATTAAAACTGAGACCAACTTTTTGGGCACGCAAATTAAGAAAAAGTAAGAGAGAGAAAAAGTGAAAGAAAATGTTGTGAGTATGAAGAATTAAATAGGAGAGAGAATGAGTGGGAGAAATAGTTAGGAGAGAGAATGTTGTGAGTGTAAAAGTGAAATAGAAGAGAGAATAAGTGGGGTAAATAGTGAAGATTTCCTTGTCATTTTGGAAAGTATCAGTTTTGGTGGGACGGAGGGAGTATGTGTTATTGAATTCCATATATTATATTCATTTAATAATGTTAAAGTATAGACAAAATATGTAGAATTTCATTAGGTGAAAGTACCATTATATGATGGGCATAATGATAACTTCTCACCACCAACTTTGTGAAAGGGTGTAGTCCCTAAATGAAGTGCCCCTTCTCAATCTATATATAGGCTATTCATCAGCCCATTTGAGACACTTAACATTCACTAAATTCAGTCACAAATCTTCTCTTTATTCACTAAAAAGATCAAGTGTGGGCACTATCATTTAGAAGCACTATCTCCCTAGTCCCAACTCTCTTCTTTCATTCAAGAACAAGTATCAAGATCATACAATGGATTCTTCAGATACACGCTTCCGTCTTCATCTTCTTCTCTTCTTAATCTAGTTGTGATTCGGATTAAGATTTATTGGATCATTTATGTTCCAACAATTGGTATCAGAGCCTGCTCATATACTAGATTGAGTTTGAGTTTCTTGTAAAGCCTTGTACTTTAATTTATTTCATGTTTAATCCTTGGGTGATTTTATTTGTTTTGTTCTTGTACATGATAGTGATGACACTCATCATGTTTAAGAATATTATGTTCATAACTTCATTCAATTTCTGAAAATAATGGTGAAACCAAACTTTAAAAGACACAATGGTTCATACAAGATTACCCCATTTACATAGACAACATTGTGTAATGTTTGAAGTTTGTAAATCTAGGTCTACTTGTTTAAATCATGTTAATTAAAGTGCAAACTTATCCCATTTACATAGCAAGCATTTTACAATGCATTGAGTATGGAAATATGGATCAAACCTGTTCATAAAAGGGTGTAAAATTGATGACTTTTCGTCGATCTGGGCAGTGGGCACGAGTCGTGCCTTTTGGCACGAGTCGTGCCCCTTTGGATTCAGTCGTGCGTCACTTATAGCCCTGATAGGCACGAGTCGTGATTTTCAGTCGCCGTATGTAATGAAGTTTCTGCTTTCTGGGAGCGTCCCCTCCCTTTGTAGTGGAGCGTCCGCTCCCCCTTGGCAGTATGATTTGGTGGCGTTCAAGGCCATGATTTGTCTTAGCTTTGGTTTGGGTTAGTTTAGAAGGGTATTAGGGGCCCTTTTGCCCAGAATTTTGATAATTTATTAATAAATTATAATATCTGGACACCAATCGCGCTTCGGTGGTTCTTAGAGTTATCAAACTTTAAGAATGGACGGGTAGAACAAAAGGATATTGTCTTTTAATAATAAATTTCACTTATTTCTTTATCCTTTAAATTTTCAGAAATTACCTTAAGGCCTTATATTTTTCGATTAATTATATATCCTTAACATTTTGGATAAAATTAACATCATTGCCAAAGTGATTTTGTTGATTAAATTCAAACTTGTTAAAAGATGAATGTAAATATTGATATGTGATAACATGCTTGTTTCCCAAAGAAGACCTTGTTATTGATTAAGTATTTGCATTCATGGGTAATAAATGAATTAAATTTTAGGTCATTTTAAATACTTTGAACCATCCCAAAGGAAGGCGGGTGTTTAAAGTGAATTATTTATATTCTTTATTACCGGGTAACAAGTACCTTAAACTTTAGAATATTTTTTATACTTGAATCGGCCCAAAGGAAGGCAAGTATTTAAAAATGTATTGTTTAAGTTATTTGTTTACCATAAGATAAATCAAATTGTGAGTCAATTCGCAATCCAAAGATTAGTCTTGATGTCATGTTGATTATCTTTTATTTTGATGTAATTCATTTGATATAATTAATCATTGTGTAGATTCTTATAATATGTTTTTGTTTCATTCTTGTTCTTTTGCTTCAGATTTGATAAGTGCTTCATCTGTTACTACTGTCTTAAACTATATACCTTTGCTTACTAGGACCAATTTTAAAACATGAAAAAACAAGATTACAATGGACTTAGGCTGTTTAGACCTTGATCTCGCATTGAGAGAACAAGCTCCCACACCTCTAACTGACAAGAGCACTGCGGAAGACCGCTCAAGTCTAGAGAGGTGGAAGCGTTCTGATCGCATAAGCCTAAGCATAATGAAAAACGCAGTCCCGGAGACATTTATGAACAGTGTCTTCGAGAATGTTGGAGCTAAAGGTTTCTTGGATGCCCTCGAAGAACGCTTTGCTAAAAGCGAAAAGTCGAAAACAAGTGCTACCTTAAGGAAGCTTGTTTCCATGAGGTACAAGGGCACCGGAAGCTTAAGGGAATATATAATGGAAATGTTTCACCTATCTTCTAAATTAAAGGCACTCAAGTTGGATCTTTCGGAAGACTTGCTTGTGCATTTGACTTTAATTTCTCTTTCTCATCAATTTGGTCATTTTGAAACGACCTATAACTGTCAAAAAGATAAGTGGAACATCAATGAATTGATTTCACATGTGACAGAGAAAGAAGATAGATTGAAACAATTTAAACCCGAAAGTGCTCATTATACGTCTACCTCTTCTCGTGGGACAAAGAGAAAAAGTAAGGAGATTGCGGTTGCAACAAAGAAGCCTAAGGGATCATCAAATGATCAAAAGGTGAAGAAATGCTTCTTTTGCAAGGACATTACTCACATGAAGCACGACTGGCCTAAATATCGCCAATGGCGAATTAAGAAAGGTATGTCATTTAGCTTTGTTTGTACTGAGGCAAATTTAGTTTCAATTCCTTCGTATACATGGTGGTTAGATTCTGGTGCAACTACTCACATAAGTTCATGTATGCAGGGTTGCCTGAACTACCGAACGCCCAATGAAGATGAAAGATATATCTACATGGGAGCTGGAAATCCGGTAGAGGTGGAGGGCATAGGGACTTTTAGATTATCTCTTAGTACCGGATATTATTTAGTTTTGAATAATGTATTTATTATACCGTCTTTTAGACGAAATTTGATTTATGTCACTACATTAGATCGGGAAGGTTATTCCTGTATTTTTGGTAATAATAAATGCAATTTATTTTTCAATTCAAAGCTCTTTGGTACTAGTTCTTTATCTTATGTTGATAATCTATATTTACTTGACACAGTCAATTCATTAAATGAGTCCCATAATAATGAAACTAATTCTAGAGGCATAAAACGAAAGTTTTCAAGTAAAAATTCTTATACCTTGTGGCATAGGCGTTTGGGTCATATCTCTAAAAGGAGAATTGACAAGCTTGTGTCCGAGGGAATATTACAAAAGCTTGATACTCCGGAAAATAACTTTTGTATTGAATGCCTTAAGGGAAAATTTACAAACAGCAGCAAAAATAAAGAGTCCTTGAGAGCTACAAACGTCTTAGAACTTATTCATACGGATATATGTGGACCATTCACTACCCCTTCATGGAACGGTCAAACATATTTCATCACGTTCATAGACGATTTCTCTCGTTATGGATACATTTATTTGCTTCATGAAAAGTCTCAATCATTGGAGGTTTTCAAGTCTTTTAAAGCCGAAGTTGAAAAACAGCTTGATAAGACTATTAAGAACGTTAGATGCGATCGTGGTGGTGAATACTACGGTCGGAATGATGGTTCGGGAGAACAACGTCCAGTTCTTTTGCTCGCTATTTGGAAGAGTGTGGGATTGTCCCTCACTACACCATGCCGGGGACATCTAGCATGAATGGTGTAGCCGAGAGACGTAATAGAACCCTTAAGGATATGGTAAGAAGTATGGTTTCTTGTACTTCTTTACCTCACTCATTATGGGGCGATGCTTTGAAAATCGCAACCTACCTACTTAATCGAGCTCCTTCAAAAGCTACTGACAAAACCCCTTATGAATTATGGACAGGCAAGAAATCATCCTTAAATCATGTTCATGTTTGGGGTTGTCCAGCTGAAGCTAGGCCTTATAGACCTAACGAAGGAAAGTTGGACGCTAAGACCGTTAGTAGTTATTTTGTAGGATATTCTCAAAGATCTAGGGGATATAAATTCTATGACCCAAAGACTAGAACTTTTTTCGAGACGAAAAATGCTAGGTTCTTTGAGGATGTTGAATTTAGGGGGGGAAATTTGAATAGTAATTTTGAATTTGAAGAGTTAGAGGAGGAATTTGTTTTAGTACCTCTTCTATAGTTCCTATCGAAAATTAAGCACTTGTGCCTGAAATTCGACAAGAACATATAATTCAAAATAACATTAATTCTCCTATTAATGAACAACATGAAAATGTTGATGAGGAAATTCAACACCCTCAAAATCAAGAAGAATCGGTGCCCTTAAGAAGATCTAATAAAGCAAGAAGGAGTGCTATACCTGATTATTATGATGTGTATCTTGCCGAGAATGAGGAACCGTTAGGTTTAGTGGGAGATGAGCCAATCACCTTCCATGAAGTCATTAGTGGTCAAAATTCTCATAAATGGATTAATGCCATAAATGAAGAGTTAAAATCCATGACAGATAATGACGTTTGGGATCTTGTCCCATTACCTAAGAATGTGAAACTCATTGGGTGTAAATGGGTCTTTAAGACCAAAAGAGATTCACAAGGTAATGTGGAAAGACATAAGGCTCGTCTTGTCGCTAAAGGGTTTACTCAAAAAGAAGACATTGATTACAAAGAAATATTTTCACCGGTATCCTCTAAAAATGCTTTTAGGATCATTATGGCATTAGTAGCACATTTTGATCTTGAGCTTCATCAAATGGATGTAAAGACAGCTTTTCTCAATGGCGACATTGAGGAAATTATCTATATGAAGAAACCAGAAATGGTAACTGATTCGGATCAAACTAGTCAACTAGTTTGTAAACTTAAGAAATCCATTTATGGGCTTAAGCAAGCATCTCGTCAATGGTACTTAAAATTTAACCAAGTTATTCTTTCATTCGATTTTGAAATGAATCTTGGTGAAGATTGTGTGTACCATAAGTTCAGTGGGAGTAGGTTATATTTTTGGTCTTATATGTGGATGACATTTTACTTGCTAGTAATGATAAGGACCTTCTTAAGAAAACTAAGAAATTTCTCTCAAACAAATTTGAGATGAAAGATCTTGGTGAAGCTTCTTTTGTATTAGGAATCCAAATACATCGTGATCGTTCACGAGGTATTTTAGGATTATCACAAAAGATCTATATAGAGAAGGTATTACAAAGGTTTAGCATGGAAAATTGTAAGCCACATGACACCCCGGTCTCTAAGGGAGATAAGTTCAGCTTAAAGCAATGTCCTAAAAATAATCTTGAATCCAAGTATATGGAAAATATCCCTTATGCATCGGCAGTAGAAAGCTTGATGTATGCACAAGTCTGTACTCGTCCAGATCTTGCCTTTATTGTTGGCATGCTTGAACGATACCAAAGCAATCCGGGAAGAGAACATTGGGTAGCAGCCAAGAGAGTGATGAGATATTTACAAAACACAAAGAACTACATGCTTACATATACAAAATCGGATCATATTGAGATCATTGGTTATTCCGATTCGATTTTGTTGGATGCCAAGATAGTCAGAAATCAACATCGGGTTATGTTTTCACATTGGCAAGTGGAGCGATATCTTGGAGAAGTGCCAAGCAAACATTAGTAACTACTTCCACCATGGAAGCCGAATTTGTTGCTTGCTACGAGGCATCTAATCAAGCTATATGGCTGCGTAAATTTATTGAAGGACTGCGAATTGTCAAAGGTGTTGAAAGACCGCTTAAGTTATATTGTGACAATCGAGCCGCAGTGTTGTACTCCAACAACAACAAGAGTTCATCAAAATCTAAGCATATAGATATTAAGTTCCTTGTTGTAAGAGAAGAGTACAAAATGAACAAATAGAAATAGAACTTATTGGTACAAACTCTATGCTTGCGGATCCATTTACTAAGGCGTTATCTCCTTTAGTATTTCACGAGCATGTTGCTCATATGGGTGTAATGAATTTTGATAATGCTTAAATCAGTGGGAGTTTGCGTTGTCTTCTATTTCTTTATGTTTAATTTTATTTTTATAATGATCTCATTTGGTTAAGTAGGACTAGTTGGAGAATATATATATGCATTATTCATATATATTCATTAATATTCCATGCTACATATCTATACTTAATTTATGTCATTTAGTTGGATATATATATGTGATTAATGTGGGTTTAGTTGCGAATCAATTACAACGACTGCCCTTTTAGTCCCTATACTTATAAAACTAATGGACGAGATTGTATTGGATGACAATAAACGTGCACATAAGGGTTGTCATTCATGTTATAAATGATTAATGAATTCATTTAGTAAAAGATACATATTAATATTAATCCAAGTGGGAGATTGTTAGAACATGGATTAAATAATATGTGTTATTGAATTCCATATGTTATAATCATTTAATAATGTTAAAGTATAGACAAAATATGTAGAATTTCATTAGGTGAAAGTACAATTATATGATGGGCATAATGGTAACTTCTCACCACCAACTTTGTGAAAGGGTGTAGTCCCTAAATGAAGTGCCCCTTCTCAATCTATATATAGGCTATCCATCAGCCCATTTGAGACACTTAACATTCACTAAATTCAGTCACAAATCTTCTCTTTATTCACTAATAAGATCAAGTGTGTGCACTATCATTTAGAAGCACTATTTCTCTACTCTCTTCTTTCATTCAAGAACAAGTATCAAGATCATACAATGGATTCTTCAGGTACACGCTTCCGTCTTCATCTTCTTCTCTTCTTAATCTAGTTGTGAGTCGGATTAAGATTTATTGGATCATTTATGTTCCAACAATAACTTTATATGGATTAATTACTTTACACAATACTCCATATTAGGGTTTTAAACAATTTGGTTTTGTCCGGTTTCAGATAACTTACCAACTGAATCACTAGTAAACAGTGCAAAAAAAATTCAAATTGAACAAAATCATGAAAAAACCAGACCAAACCAAATCACAATGGTCTGATTCGTTTAGTTCAAACCATGATTCACACTACAATTTAGACCAGGGTTCATTCGGACCATGCCTCGTACTGTAACCCATTATCAAATTTGTTTAAACTTTAAATAACTATGAAGGAAGAGCGAGAGTTGCTGAAAGAAGAGCGAGGAACGTGGGAGGAAGAGTCGAAGGGGGAGGCCGGAAGAAGAAAGAGACTAGAGGAATAGAGAGCAATGTCGATTGTGGAGAGAAGTTTGTTAGCTACATGCTGCAATAGAAAAACAAAAGATGAAATGAGTATTGAACAAAAATCTAACAGTAGATATTACTTAACATACATATTTATGTTTAATATATGTGATCTGACGGTTCGGTCCATCAGTCTCAAATCGTAATTAGATTTTGGTTTGGTTCGTTCGGAAGGGATCAGACCATAAATAAAATGTACCAGGTGATTTACCAATTTTTATAACCGAACCGAACTAAAGTTATGCTTGAAAATCGAACCATAATGCATAATTTGATTTGGCTAGGTTTGGTTCCCAACCGCAATCTAAAGCGAGTAGGTTACAGCCCTACACCGTATTATAGTTCACAACAAAAATCTAAGTTCAAATCTTCACTAAACAGACCGACCTTCACTTTAACAAATTTAAATGAGTTAATTACTTAACGGATTGTGAGTTCATTTACATAAGAAGTTAGTGTAGTCTCTTGTATTTGATCAAAGCTCAAGGGGAAGTATTGAAAGTAAACATCTTCTTTCTCTCTTCTATATACCTACCATCCAAGTAACAGTCACAACTAACACCACCGGTCCACCGCCATTATCAAAATCAGTACTCTCATCTCCGTGCTACTGTTAATTTGGGAATGTTCGTAACCCTAATTTAACTCTCTCTCTCTCTACATTCATTTCTCACTTCATTTATCAATACAGATTGACCGAATTTGTAACAGACAAAGTAGCCATGCCCGGATTAGTGTCTGTTAAAACTCCACCGGAGGCTCAGCCTTTAAGAATCACTGTTCCCGACGATAACAACCACCAGATCCGACCTGCTACTGAACGATCTGAATCCGTTAACCCCAAATTAACTTCACCGGTGCCCCGACGTCCTCCCTCTCCCTCTCCATCTAGCTCACGCGCCAAGCCCTCGCCGGATCGGAGTTCCGGTAAGAAGAAATCCCCGGAAAAACCGAATATTTTAGATGAATCTTCGCTAGATAATCCAGATCTCGGCCCTTTTCTTCTCAAGCTCGCGCGTGATACAATTGCGTCAGGTGATGGACCTAGCAAGGCTCTGGACTACGCGCTTCGGGCGTCGAAGTCATTCGAGCGTTGTGCGGTGGAGGGAGAGCCGAGTTTGGACTTGGCAATGTGTTTGCATGTGGTGGCGGCGATATACTGCAGTTTAGGGAGGTTTGAGGAGGCGATTCCGGTGTTGGAAAGGGCAATTAAAGTGCCGGAGATTGCTAGAGGTGCAGATCACGCTTTGGCTGCGTTTTCGGGATACATGCAGTTAGGTGACACGCATTCGATGCTGGGACAGCTCGATCGGTCGATTGACTGTTATAAGGAAGGATTGAAGATACAGATGGAAGCTTTGGGAGATACAGATCCGAGAGTTGCTGAGACTTGCAGGTGATTTATTCTTATTTTCTTTTTCACTCCTACTCAAAATGATTTTCCCACTTTTATTCTCATTAACTTATTACTACGAATGGATTTTGAGCAATTATTTTACATTGATTTAGTAATTCGAATGAAAATGTCAAACTTGTTATTGATAGTATTGTTGATGTGTATCACTTACAAGTTTTAGATTTTCACTTGTATAATTAAATCAACCCATAATTATTGCTCAAAGTTCATTCGTAGTAACGACAAAATAAGTATGAATCATTTAAGGACGGAGGAAGTACTTGCCTACTATGAATAGTGTTCCACTTGCACAATACGTCTATTAATGTAATCGAGTAAAGTACAAGAGCTCAGTTGTGTGAATTGTTTTGCATCAGTTAGATGTTGTTTTCGACGTTCAGTTTAATTGCCTTCTACCGGTCTGTTATATTGGAGTTGTTGATCGACTAATTTTTTCAAGTGGGGAGAAAAGATGAGTAATGGTCAATTAATAATAATAATAAATACTCTATAGGAGTCAGCTCTAATAGATTTTGGGCCTTTGTTTCTTTGTCATCTTTCTGGTTACAGCCTAACTTGAAACATTTTGCTGTAACCAAAGGGGCTCTTGCTTTCAAAATTACTATATACTACTACACTCAGTCAAGGTGAACTGCAGATTGGGGGATTTTTAATATTAGTTCCTGATTTTCAGTTTCACGGTTCTAGTCTTCAAGATACATTCTCGTTGTGCAACGAAATGAATGTTTCAGTAGGCGTCAAAACAAAAACTGTTCACATCTCACGGATTGGATAGAGCAATGTATAGGAATAGTAGCTGAAGATAGAGATAGATCAGCTGAAGGGAGAGATAGATATATGCCCTGACTTTAACCAACGGGGCTCTTGATTTCAACGTTATTGGTTGCTGTACAGAACATACTGCTATAGTGCTAAGTTTCTTCCTCTTGATCGAAATCTGTAACATGATTTTGCAGATGTGTTGCTTCACTTCCATTGCCACTTTGACTAAATTGCTTTTATTAATACGGAGTAATATTTCTCTTAAAAAATCTGCTTAGTTAAATTAGAGGGTTGTTTGGTTGAACTATTTTCAAATTTCAACTTGCTATGATTCAGACTCATACTTGAATGACACTTTTAATTTTCTCTATGTAGGGAGAACATAATTAAAAATTGGAGCGAGAATGATGCTCTACTTTAGATTTCTTCAGTTTTTATTCTAGAACTTTTTTTCTGAGTGGAGTTATATGAATTGTCATAGCATATCAAAAACACGGATATTGATATACCATCTATAAATGATGAAAGCTCGTTTTGCTGAATACTTTGACATGTCAGTACATGTAAAAATGTTAAAGAGTTGTTTTATGCAACTTGAGTATTTCTGGATATTAAAATATTGTTGTTCAATTTTAATTGAAGCAAATATATGTATGATGCAGCTATAAAACTCCACATTTATATGGTTATATAACTTTTGTCTTTCATTTATGAACGTGATAGTTTTCTTTTCTTGTATAAGTTTGTCACTTATCAAGAATGATATAATTCAAGGCGGCTGAACTGAAATCTGTAGGTACTTGGCGGAGGCACATGTTCAAGCAATGCAATTCGATGAAGCAGAGAACTTGTCCAAAAGAACCTTAGAAATCCACCGCGTACACAGTCCACCTGCATCTCTCGAAGAAGCAGCTGATCGGAGATTGATGGCCCTCA
The DNA here is from genome assembly GCA_022495995.1 of Adenophora triphylla var. japonica. Taxonomy (NCBI): domain Eukaryota; kingdom Viridiplantae; phylum Streptophyta; class Magnoliopsida; order Asterales; family Campanulaceae; genus Adenophora; species Adenophora triphylla. The sequence continues at coordinate 304,840 of JAFEMH010001819.1, read as the reverse complement.
TATGTGAGGCAAAAGGAGATTATGAAACAGCACTAGAACACCTTGTACTTGCCAGTATGGCAATGATTGCCAATGGGCAAGATAACGAAGTTGCCTCAATTGATGTCAGCATTGGCAACATTTACTTAGCTCTGTCCCGTTTTGATGAAGCTGTCTTCTCCTATCAAAAGGCTCTCACTGTCTTTAAATCATCAAAAGGTGATAATCACCCTTCTGTTGCCTCCGTTTTTGTAAGGCTTGCAGACTTATACTACAAGACTGGAAAGCTACGAGAGTCGAGATCATATTGTGAAAATGCCCTGAGAATATATGCCAAACCTGTCCCTGGAACCACTGCAGAGGAAATTGCTAGTGGGATGACAGAAATTTCAGCCATATACGAATCTTTCAATGAACCTGAGGAGGCATTGAAGCTTCTTCAGAAGGCTATGAAACTTTTAGAGGATAAGCCGGGGCAACAAAGTACAATTGCGGGAATAGAAGCACGGATGGGTGTCATGTTTTACATAGTCGGGAGGTATGAAGAAGCAAGAAGCTCCTTTGAAAATGCTGTTGTAAAACTGAGGGCCAGTGGTGAGAAAAAATCAGCATTCTTTGGGGTTGTGCTGAACCAGATGGGGTTGGCTTGTGTGCAGCTTTTCAAAATAGATGAAGCTGCTGAGTTGTTTGAAGAAGCTAGAGAAATTCTTGAACAGGAGTGTGGACCTTGTCATCAAGATACTCTTGGAGTTTATAGCAATCTTGCAGCAACTTATGACGCCTTGGGAAGGTAATATCTCATTTCATATACTTCATACCCCCTCCGTCCCAAAATGAATTACCATTTTTAATTTAAGGGTCATTTTGACAATGTTGATTTTTAACAGCAAAAAATCATAAATATTAGTGCTATTCACTTTCAGGATTTTAGTTTTGCAAAAATAAAATGAACTGTGAAAAAAGATTTGGAAAAAAATCATATAGGGACAGTTTTTTTAAAAAATTATTTTTTTAATGGAAAAGTTTCAAAATGTCATTCATTTTGGGACAAAAATGGTCATTCAATTTGGGAAGATGTAGTATTATAGTCTTAGACATGCAATAGTCCTGGTTCCTGCTTCCTGCTTCACTAATTCAACCAGTGGCCCTACCAGTTTATGAAATACAATGAATTGCACCGATAACATATGGTAGTCATATTCTGCCTTAATATACTTGCAAAAATGCTCAAGTTTACTGTTGAATGTGTGAAGATTAAGGTAACGTCATGATACACTTTCAAACTAGACTAACCACCCAATTTTGATAACTATGCTTCAGATTATACTCACTCCACTCCGCCCTATAAAGATAGTCCCACTTTTTTAGTGGTTGATTTTGATAACTATGCTTTAGAATACCATTTGGGTGCTTCAAAAAAAAAAAAAAAAAAAGAAAGAATTTCATTTGGATTATTAGTCTTTCCTAAATCTTTAGTAAAAGTTCAATCAATTCAACCTCTAAAAAAGTTGGGCTATGTTTATGAGACGGAGGGGGAAATAAGGAATTATGGTACCCTCTACAAATGAATATCCCACTATTTTTTATTTTTTTTTAAATAGCTATGTGACACCTATTTCTTTGTGATATGATAATACAGAGTGGAAGATGCAATAGAGATATTGGAATATGTTCTGAAATTGAGAGAGGAGAAGCTTGGAACAGCAAATCCAGACTTTGATGATGAAAAGAAAAGGCTAGCTGAGCTCCTAAAAGAAGCGGGCAGGTCCCGGAACAAGAAAGCTAAGTCGCTGGGAAACCTCATTGATCCAAACTCTAAGAGGACTAATAATAAGAAAGAGGCTTCGAGAAAGTGGTCTGCCTTCGGTTTTAGAAGTTGAAAATAACGTTTCCTATTAATTTCTTCGTTAATTCCTTACATATCCATTCCATTAGCATAGAAGAAGATGGTTTGTGTATAGTCAGTTTCTTTTTTTTCTTTTTGCTGCTGCTGCTGCTTCTTCATTTGTTCGATGCCTCTGTTTTCGTGGCCTTTCATTTCTCAATTTGTTTCTGGATTTTGTTGATTGGATATCTATTTGTGATCTTGATGATTGTTGACTCCCAAGATATTAATGTACACTTGTACACAGAATTCTTGGAAGACTTGTTAATAAGATTTTTTTTTTTTGCCTGGAGACCAACTTCAAAACACGACTCCCTCCGTCTCAGATTTTTTTTTTTTTGAATATTCATTTTGAGACGGATAATAGTATTTTTTTCATCACTAAAATTTTCAAAATAGGAATTGGGGTGTGGGGTGAGGATTCAAATCTTCTACCTAGTATGCTTCAAGTTATAAAACTTCATTTTGAATAAAACAGCATAGGAAGTCATAATGCATTCGAAGGTGGATAGACATTAGGATAATCGTGGTAAGAAGTGAGCTATCAATTCAAGTCGGGTAGGATCCTTGGGATGAGTTTCAACACCGCTGCATTCTCTGAGCTTGAACTCGAGACCTCTTGTTAACCTAAAACACCCCTTAACAGGTGATCTAGATGCTTGTTGGTACAAATCCAGTAATATGGTACGACAAAGTCACGATTAATGCTATGGATCCCCTTCAAATTTGAAGTGTGCTAATGTTAATTTTATGATGTCGTCGGTGCAGCAATGACAGACCTAGGAGCGAAGCAGACCTGGATTGAAGATGGTTCTGGGCGTGCAACGGAGGAATACACAAAGCACGACTCGTGATCAGTCACGACTCGTGACGTTGTCCTGCACGAGTGCTTTTTGTCTCACGCCTCGTGTCACGAATGATGTTGGAGGACACGACTCGTGAAGGTAGTCACGAGTCGTGACGGATGCGGTTCACTGATTCCGAATTGATTTACAATTCCTGTTTTGACGTTTATTTTTGGGTTTTTTTAGTCTTTTCCTTTTCCAAGTTGACTAGGATTGTTTGGGGAGTATTTAAACTTGTTTTAGTTTCTTAAAAACATTAGTCTCTTTTATTAATTAAATTCAGTTTGCATCTTGCAAAAATTCTTGGTCAATTTTATTGGCTTGCAGAAGAATTTCTTAGAAAGTTCTTGTTAGTTAAGGAATTGCGATTCCTTGCAGAAGGTTTTGATTTCGATCAGGCCTTGGTTACTATTCCGCTGCGTTGCTTTACATCAGTTGGTATCAGAAATCGGACGATCCTAGGGTTCTCCGACGAGGTGATGGCAAACGATGGGAGGAACGACATCACTGCAATCCTTGAACGCATGGAAGCAACCACAGAACGTATGCGGTTAGACGGAGAGCGTCGTGATCGACAACATGTGAAATTAATGGCGGCTTTGGTGCAGTTGCGGGTAGGTGGTGGCGGTGATGCCAATCCACAACATCGGGCAGGTCCTCGCGGGGAAAATCTCCACCGTGATGATCCGATGGGCGGGGAGGTTTCTGATAATGATGAAGGTGAGGCCAGGGCAGCGCCTCCACATGACCAACGTCCTAAGATTAGGGCGGACATTCCGGCTTTTAATGGTGAGTTATCTATCGAAGATTTCTTGGATTGGCTTTCGCAGGTTGAAAAATTCTTTCGTTTGATACGTATTGAAGAAGACAGTAAAGTCCCATATGTTGCTTACAAATTGTGTGGTGGTGCATCTGCATGGTGGGATTAATTGACTAGGCAGAGGTTGCGTGAAGGGCAGCCCGAAATTCGTTATTGGAACCATATGAAGAGAGAGTTAAGGCAACGTTTTCTTTCACGAAATCATGATCAGGATCTCTATATGAAATTCTTATCTTGTAAGCAAGGTAGTCGTACTGTTGATGAATATGTTCATGATTTCCATGCGCAGTCGGCACGCACTGATTTATATGAGACAGAGTCGCAGATGATTGCTAGATTTATGTCGGGTCTACGGGTCAATATCAAACATCATATAGAGTTGTTTACTTCCTACTCTTTGAATGAAACAATTTCTAGGGCGAGGAAGGCGGAAAGACAGTTGGCAACTCCGTTTCGTGCTCCGACTACATTTAGGAGATTTGGTGATGGTTCATTTGCGTAAGGAACGGGTTCCTCAAGGTACGTACCACAAGCTTCACCCAAAGAAGATTGGACCTTGCCGGATTTTGAAGAAGATCAATGACAATGCCTATGTTGTTGATTTACCCGAGGGATGGAATATTTCTAATACTTTTAATGTTGCGGACTTAGTCGAATTCCATCCCGACGTTCCCCTTTATTTAGATATGGATTCGGGGACGAATCCTTTTGAAGTGGGGGCGAATGATGTCGTCGGTGCAGCAATGACAGACCTAGGAGCGAAGCAGACCTGGATTGAAGATGGTTCTGGTCGTGCGACGGAGGAATACACAAAGCACGACTCGTGCGATCAGTCACGACTCGTGACGTTGTCCTGCACGAGTGCTTTTTGTCTCACGCCTCGTGTCACGAATGATGTTGGAGGACACGACTCGTGAAGGTAGTCACGAGTCGTGACGGACGCGGTTCACTGATTCCGGATTGATTTACAATTCCTGTTTTGACGTTTATTTTTGAGTTTTTTTAGTCTTTTCCTTTTCCAAGTTGACTAGGGTTGTTTGGGGAGTATTTAAACTTGTTTTAGTTTCTTAAAAACATTAGTCTCTTTTATTAATTAAATTCAGTTTGCATCTTGCAAAAATTCTTGATCAATTTTATTGGCTTGCAGAAGAATTTCTTAGAAAGTTCTTGTTAGCTAAGAAATTGCGATTCCTTGCAGAAGGTTTTGATTTCGATCAGGCCTTGATTACTATTTCGCTTTAGCACCTTCAAATTTTAAAATATTAATATTTAACTATTAAAAATGATAAATTTATATATTTTGACCCTTAATTATGAGAAAATTTTGTACGGCATTATTAATTTAATCCCCTTGTATACGGAATTTGGATACCTTAATTGTAATAGTTATCTCATAAGCAACATCGACTCCCTTTCTGAAAATTCAGGACTTTACATGGAACATTTTGAAAACATAATTTATTTAAATTTTTGTTTTTTAAAAAATTAACAATTCAATTACAACATTTATTATTACTATCATATATACTCCCTCCGTCCCGCTACAAATCACACAGTTGGTCAACTGAATCAATTTTTGACCATGATTTTATGAATATCTAGATATCTCTATGCAATTCTAAAAAAAGTTATTGATAGTATTTCTAATGGTGAAGTAATAACAATTTTTAAAATTACAAAGAAATATCTAGATATTCATAAAATCATTGGTCAACAATCCAATAAATATGAAGGAAAAACTTTAATTTAGAAAAAAGGGGATTTAATAAATCTTAATTTATACACTAGTTTACATAACCAAATGTAGATGACCAAGTTTCAGCGGCAAACACTACTAGAAACAGGCCTTTTACCGACGGAAATTTTCGTCGGTAAATCCGCCTTTCCGTCGGAAAATGGTTATTACCGACAGAATGGGTCCGTCGGGTTCCGTCGGAAATAATTGGTTGGTAATACCGACGGACCAGTTCCGCCGGTATTTCCGGCGGATTGTCCGCCGGAAATCGTCCGTCGGAAATGAGCAACGCCGGCCGGTTAATCGGGGCAGTAGCCGGAGTTTACCGATGGAAATATCCGTCGGTAAATATTAAAAAAATAAATAAATAAAACCCATTACCGTCGGTTATAACCGTCGGTAAACATAAAATTTACCGTCGGATATACCCGTCGGAAATCTAAACCGAATCCGACGGATATATCCGTCGGTAATGAGTTTTATTATTTAATTTTTATTATTTTTCCGACGGATATTTCCGCCGGAAATTAGAATTATTTATTTTTTTTAATTACTTTACCGACGGAAATATCCGTCGGTAATCTGGCCAGATTTTAAAAAAAAAAATTCTATTTTATTATTAATCCACATGTAAACCTGTCAAACCTGTTTAAACAAATCCCAACATAAAATAAACACAAACAACATACAAACATCAAACATACAAACATCAAATAAACTCAAACTGTATCAAACAACCTAAAGCGAAATGGGAAAAGGGGAAAGGGGAAAAGGGAAAGGGGAAAGGGGAAAGGGGAAAGGGAAAGGGGAAAAGGGGAAAGGAAAATTGTTTCGCTTGGGGAAAATGGAAGGGAAAGGGAAAGGAAAACAAAATTTATTTGTTTACATTACATGCCAGCCAAATAAAATGAATGTCAATCAACCACGACCCCGACCACGAGCGCTGCCGCTACCGCTACCATCGCCACTACCACCGCCACTTCGCCTAAGGTATTGATCGACTGACTCATCAGAAGCGTTACCGCTATTATGTGGCTGTGGCTGTGGCTGTGGCTGTGATTGCAAATTCATGGTAGCCAAGTATTGTTGCACGCGCTGGTCAAGCTGTTGAGCCAATATACTAGCCACCTGGGCCTCCACCTGGGTCTGCATCTGGGTCTGCACCCGGGCCTCCACTCGGGCCTCCACCCGGGCCTCCACCTGGCTCTGGATCTGCTCCACTCGCCTCTCAACCTCTCTGTTGACCCGATCATCAAACGCTTCTTGATCCACATGATGACTGCCGCCGGAGGAAGAAGATGAAAAGTATTGCGTAGTAGGGCTGCGGAATGGCATGTTAAAATACCCCGCACCATGTCCTCCGAATCCAGGCAAGCGATCTCCCTTCGGTTGCTTGCCTGAGAGGACAATGGCCGCCCAAAGCTTTTCACGAAAGGCGGGCCGCTCGGTGCTCTCAGGAGCCAAACTTCCTTCTTCAATAGCCTCCTCACGAGCCCGCCTCTCATACTCTTCCTGAAAAAAAAAATACATTATACACTATGGTAGAAAATAATATTTCTTTAACTAAATAATTTATTATTTACTAATAGAAAATATATAATTTACTAATAGAAAATACTATTAACACTTACAAAAAGGGTCTGGTAATAAGGATTGACCCATTGTGGCCCTGAGCCATCAGCAGCCTCCGTAGTATGAGTAGCCAGAAATACGAAAGGCATCGGCCTCATCATCTTCATGTTTCTTAATCTTAACATATAAAAAAATTAAAACTTTAAAAATCTTAAGAATAATAACAATATATGAATCAAATAAAGTATTGCTTAATTTACAAACGGATAATAAATGAAGTTTACCATTACGGACCAAGTCTCGCCGAAGTTAATTGATCCTCCAAAGGTGTGCACACTCCCCTGCCCATCTTGTGAATTCCTATTCTTCTTTGCAATTTACTGAACTTTTTGAAATTTCTCACTTTGTTCCAATAGGCTTCCCACTTCTCCCACGCACTAGCGGAGAAATTAGCTGGAGGCAAACCATCAATTAGCCACTTTCCTCTCATGTCGTACACTTTCCCAGCGTACCGCTTAGCAACCAATTTCTTGAAAGCCGCCTCGATTTGAACGTCGGTAAACCCAGGGCAGGAATATACGTGCTACAAAAATAGTAAAAGTAGTTAAATAAACAAGGGAATAGTCTACAAACTTTACAAAGGAAAGAGAAATAAGTAATTTTACCCGAAACTGGCTATACCAGATAGCGTACACCTCTTTTGATATTGACTTCGAGGTGGGATAAAATTCCTCAAAATTATACCCGCTGAACAAATCCCCAAACCATCTAGCGGGATCTCGACAACCACCATGTATAAACCTATAAGATATTAATTGAAAAACAATATTATTATTTATTATTATTATTATTTTATTATTATTTATTTTATTTTTTATTTATTTTGTTTTTTTTATTTTTATTTATTTTTATTTTTTTTCTTTTTTATTTCATTTTTTTAGACATTCACCCCCCTCACCGTCCCAATATGAATATCCAAAACCTTTTAAAATTTGCTCTCCAAGAGTAAATTTGGATCTTTTTTGGACATTCATTTTGGGACGGAGGGGGTGTAATATTTAAGAAAAAAAGTAAGTGTATATGAATACATGAGCGTACGAGTTGAGCCTATTTAATTGCCAATATTGGGTAGATGTCCGTTTTTATTCTTGATCGGTAATTTTTAAAAAAATGGAACGGAGGTAGTACCATATAAAAATAAATAAATATTAGCAAAAAAAAGAAGTAGAGATAATAAGAGATTTTCATAATTCTAGCTTCACACCAATTGCCTATTAGCAAGACAAAGGGTCAGAGGAAATGTTGCAAAAATAACTCAATCCAAGCCTACCAAACTCTTACATAAACCAACAATCTAGACCATATTCAAACCTTTTGACACCTAAAAATGCAAATGAAACAACTAGCACATAGAAAAAGACTACATAATTAAACCCACATAGACAGTTAATTATTTTACTAATAAAGTTACCAAATATACTTTCTTAATTATTTTCAACAATTATACGTACACAGTTAATTAATTTTTTTCAAAATTAGGCATACTTTCAAAATTAAACCCACACACACACACGGCTGCACACACTCACACTCACACGCAGAACACACACACTCACAAAGACACATCAAATAGTCGCTCATATATTCAAAAAACCAAATACAACCAAAGCATATATATCATAATTTATAGATAAATAAATTTAGATTGAAACATTATATTCGGCATTTTTTCTTAATCCACGCGTGAACTACTACCGTGAAGTATGTACTTGGACGGAGGGAGTATACAATAATAACTACATAGCTAAATTTAGGATGCAAAGTTTTTTTTTCTTTTCGAAGTATTGGGGAAAATGATATACGACCGCATAGCATAGCATAGCTTAGGAAATCGGGCAAGCTCTTTACCCGTTTCGAAATAGGAGTATAAACTTAATAATAAGTAAAATCCCTTTCAATTAATCTTCTGTCCTAAATTGGCAAATCAGTTACAAAATAAATGGAGGCAGATCAAATAAAGATAAAATGGTGGCACAAAACATTTTACAAAATTAAATAGGAATAGAGTATGAAATGCTACCTAAAGTTAAATTAAGGGTATATGAAAAGCAAAATTACACATTCACATCACATTCTAACACATTCACAGCACATTCCAAAGGAGAGAGAGAGAGAGAGAGAAAGAGAGCTACCGGTGACGGAGACAACGACGGCGAACGGCGGGCTCTGGCGGCAACGGGAGAGAGGGCGGCTGCGAGAGAGAGAGAGAGAGAGAGAGAAAGCGAGTGAGAGAGATAAAGCGAGTGAGAGAGATAAAGCGAGTGAGAGAGAGAAAGAGAGCTTACCGGCCGGCGACGGAGACGGCAACGGCAACGGCGAACGGCGGAAATGGCAGAGACGGCGTTTGTTCTCAAATTACTGATGAGAGAGAGAGAAAGTGAGAGGGAGAAATCGAGTGAGAGAGGAATTAAGGGATTGAGAGAAACTTACCGAAGACGGCGACGGCAACGGCGAGGCTAGGGTTCTTCGTCGAATTCGCGAACTGAGAGAGAGAGAGGAGGAGTCGTAAAATGAAAAAAATGGAATTTTCTCATTATATATAGGGCGTCATTACCGACGGACATGACCGTCGGTATTACCGACGGACAATGACCGCCGGTATTACCGACGGACTACCGGCGGAAATATTTCAAATACCGACGGAATAAACGAAATTTAAAAAAAAAAAAACCCGGTAAAATGAAAATAAATTCTGTCGGTATTCGTTTTTTTTTCCGTCGGTATTACCGACGGACACAGTCCGTCGGTAAATGTCCGTCGATAAATGCCCTGTTTCTAGTAGTGAAATAACTCAAGTTACCCGATCAGTTAGCTCTGAGCCGCATCTTTAAAGTTCGTGATTACATGAATTTATGAAGATATCCATCTACTTAATCCATTTAGATTTACTACATCTAATTAATACATGTCTAGTTTTAATTAGATTACAGATTAAATGTTGTTTCCATTTCATAATCTCCACGAAATTAAAATATGTGTATATTTAGTAGCATAAATAAATAAAAACCCTAACTTAATGACTTCACCAATTTCACAAGTTTAAATATGAATTAAAACTTGTGTTTTGACAAGGAGAGATATAGTAACTCTTCAAAGAAAAAAGAATTTTATTTTTTTTTAAAATAGACATTTATTTATGGACGGAGGGAGTACTATAAGAAAATAATCTGTAATCTGAGAGACAGCATGCATTTGCGTGTTACTAATGCCATATTATTAGAGGATTCACCCGAGCCTTTCAGGGGCGGATCTAGTCTTTTTTGGAGCTCATCTTATTTTTTTTTTACCCAAGTCACCCATTATTATATGTAACTTTTTTTATATATAAATGAAGTTATTTTTCACTGTTATTATTGTTTACAATATTTTTTAAATACCAAGTCCACGCGATTTCAAAATTCGCGGCCGGAACCTTCAATTGAGATTTTGGGAATTAAGAATTGAGATGGGGAGTATTCTAAAAATAGTCAAAAGGAAAACACAAGTAAATGAACTTTTATTTTTCTTTTTTGGATAAAAAAGATAAAATTGACTTAAGAGCAATGTTCACAAGAAAATTATAAATAGTCATTCCCTTAGGAGACTTGTGCTTTCATAACTCTCTCTTTTCTCTCCCTCAATATCTTCAAGTTCTTGCTAGCTAGCTAGGAAGCCATGGTGTCAACTGAGTTAGTTCATACACTAGTCGGAATCATCGGTACGTTTATTTCACTATCTCTTCTCCATTCTGTATAAAAATGTCGAACGATAGATCACGAGTTTCACATTTAAAATACCGCATGCTCGATAACTTTTAATATCACAAAAAAAGAAAAGAAAAGAGAAAAAAATATATGCATCACACACAAAATGACCATCTAGAATCACTAGGTCACATAGTTAATTACATGGGGTGTATATATAGTATTTATATTGATTTTGGATTTAATTTTGTGTGTTTCAGGGAACATCACCTCGGGCATCTTGTTCTTGTCAACTGTGTAAGCTCTTATATTTCATTAATAAAAATAAATGCATGCAAAAAAATTCACGAGATTGCATAAATAGCATATGAACGGACCTCAAATCACACCCGTAGCTGTATTGATTCGCCACACTTTAATAAAAAATATTAATATAATCATGATACATTATTTTATAATTTTTTTTTATATTTTTAGTATTTCGGAATATATATTAATGGGTAAAATAAAGTCCGTGACAAAATACATTCTGAACGGAATAATCTGTGACGGGCCGAGCCCAACGCTTACTACGAGCCCGGGGGCCCAATAGGCCCACCAAGAGACCAACTACAAAGCATCAGATCAAGGCCTTGGGCCATAGCCCGTCTAATACTGGTTGGCCGTCGTCGCCACTGAGCGACCAGGCCATCCAAACGACGAGCCATCAGATCATTAATGGAGAGGCGAACTCCCAGCCCGTCGTCATACCAATTGGTGACCGTCCTTCAACGGGACGAATCTTCCTTCGACCCCAACGGGCACTCATCCAAGAGTAAGCGTCGTCGTTGAACGACTCGTCGTCATTGAATGACTCGTCGTCATTGAACGGCCAACTCTCTCACTCGGCGAATCATAACTCAAGGAGACGACCCAACTGGACGTACACCTGTGTCGTCTCCTCTATTAAGCTTCCTCAACAAGCTTGGTTAATTAGCTAATTTGGGATAATGACAGGACTCGGCTGCCGCAAAGTGCCTCGTTATATGTGCAATCATGCATTCAGTAATAACTACAAAAGGTACAGAGGTTGACTTTCCCTTATAAGGCAAACTACTTATCAGATGTCAGATGTTGCAGTGTCCTTACATAGACGGACCAATGCCGGTGTGACACGTGTACACCTAGGAGATGGAGCTGATCCTACGGCTGGTATCAATCCAATCCAACGGTTCTGGTAAAAACCCTAATACCACCTTTCCTACTATAAATAAGAGAGTAATAACGTGAACAAGGTATTGCTTTTCTGCATATTTCTATACTCACACACTCTGCAATATTTCACACCATATTTCCGCACCATACTCTCACTCTCACGCCGAGGGGCTTGCCGAAGACCCCGTGCCGCAGCTTTCACCTTTCATTTCTTGTGCCGTGCTACAGATCCTGAGCTAGCTCAATTATTTGCCGGACACAAGAACCGAGCTTGGCACGCTTCCCGCGCGATCGATTGGTTCCATTGCACGGAAACGTGTTAGTGATCTTCACTACGTAAATACAGCCGGTACGGTTTGGAAAAATGGTGTCCGATGGTCATACAACAAGAATCAACCGGAGATGAAGGTGTACCACCTCAAAGAAGAAAATCCTGTGCCACCCTCACCACCTAGGAACCCTAACTTAAGGGTTACCAGGTCACAGGGGGTAGTTGATGGTACAGGTCTTCAAGCAACTAGAAGAAGAGAAAAGGGGCCTGCTGCCGAGCGCCGGAGGAGACCTCCACTAGAAAGGAGGCCTGAGACAGCTGCAAGGTACCCAGGAGGTCCCTCAAACCCTAATCTCGACAGAGCAGCTTTCCTCGTCGAGAGAGCTAACGCCCTCAGGGAGTTCTTGCAAATCCAGGACGAGCTAATCCATATGGCCGCTCCTCAAGCTCCCCAGGCATCACATCAAACAATCTCGTCAGGAAGGAGGAGAAGGAACCCGAGGGAAAATGCTGCTCGTCGTGAGGGGACTGCCGCTGGAAACGAGCAAGTTGTGCCCCAGCTTGATCTAAGGGAACACATCAATGAACGACGGAGCCAAGGAGCACGATCTCAACAGCGACGAGCTGAGGCAGCTGAGCCTCATGGGGAGCTCGCCGCCGAAAATCTCGAAGCTATCAGAATCGTGTCGTCTGGGTCGTCTGCAGACTCCGTCACTAAGAAATGAACGTGCACCGAGCCAAAGGGAGAGAACTCGATCTCCACGTCATGAACGGGCTTCCAGATCTTATAGATCGTCTCCACCTCCCAGCTATAGGGAACGATCCATCTCACGACGGCCTGCCCCCACCGAGAGGCAATCTGCCTAATACCGTTACCCGGGGGCCCCGTCAAGATAGGATCCCCCCAGCTGGCCCGGCAGGAGAAGTAGACATGAGAGAATTTTTGAGGTTGAAACGTCAAGTGGAAGAGTTGAGGAACAAGAAAAATAAAGTGGATAGCGACGACTCTGATGACGACGGCGGCACTAAGAATCCCCTTGCTCCTTGGATGTTGGAAACTCGGACCCCGGAACTGTGCTTTAAACTACCCGACCTTAAGCAATACGACGGCTCCACCAAAGTGCTACGGACCACATACTACACCTTGAGGCACAGATGTACGTAGTGGGCGAAAGCTTCCGGCCACGACGACGTCATGTGCAAGGCTCTCACGAGCACGTTGGTCGACTCTGCTTTGAGGTGGTTTAGAGGCCTGCCAAAGGGGAGCATTGAATCTTGGAAACAGATGAGGAAGAAGTTTTTAGGAAGGTTTGCTACGGCGGGAGAGCGTCAGAAGACACCAACGACCTCAGCAACATATCCCAAGGAGCCACCGAAAGCTCAATGAACTACTTCAAAAGGTTTAAGAAATTGGTAGATCAAATTGATGAGGATCTAACCGATAGGGAAATAATAAACTGCTTCAGACATGGCATCCTTTCCTCTACCCTGGACTACGAGCTCCAAGTCCACCCAGCCAAATCCCGCAAAGACCTCTATGCCAAGGCGTACGCCGTCGCCGAGGCCGAAGAAAGAAAGTTACAAAGAGAGGGAAAGTCTGTGGACGAGGCTGAGGCAACGAAGTCGAAAAAGGATAAGGGCGGAGAAAAAGGAAAGAACAAGGCAAAAGCGGAAAAAGTTCCAGAGTCGTACACTCCACTCACCGTTTCCAGAGCAGAAATTTTGAGCAACGTTGATTTCGGACCGGCACCAAAGATGAACCCTAACGGGAAGGGAAAGAAGAACATGAACAAGTATTGTGAATACCACAGGGACAAGGGGCACGACACCGAGGAATGTTTCAGTTTGAAAAAGATCATTCAAAGATGGATAGACGCCGGGCGACTGGAGGAATATGTAAGGAAGGACCATCAGGCTGGCCACAACCGGACTACTAACGACGAAGCGCCCCAAAGGAATCCCAGAATGGTCCTGGTGATCTCTGAGGAGACGAGCAAGAACCAGATCAAGAGCGCCATCTATCATTTGAAGAAGGCCCCGCACGTCCCCCAGAAAGCAGAAGTTCCAAACGACGTCATAAGTTTCTTTCCCTACGAGCTTCCAGCCAACCCACTAGCTCGTCAACAAACCTTAGTCATACCTGGTTTCATTGATAATTGTGAGTCACGGAGAATCTTGATTGACACGGGAGCAGCCAAGGATATCCTATTTTACAATGTCTACCAACGAATGGGTCTACCTGACAGTCGCCTAAGTCCATACTTAGGTCGTCTAGAGGGATTCACCAATCATCGGGTAGATGCGAAAGGTCAAATTAGCCTCTCAGTTGATATCGGAGAACACCCCTTGAGAACTATCAAGACCGTAACTTTCATTGTGATCGACGTCGTCAGTGATTATCATGCCATCCTTGGCCAGCCAGGTCAGTCGGCTTTGGGGATCGTCGCCTCCGTTCCCCACCAACGAGTTAAATTTCCTACACGTGCCGGAGTCGGATGCGTGTTGGGACGGCCCTGCATTCCCCGGAGCACGTGCTAAAGGCGAAACGGACTATCGAAATCGACGACCCAAATCACAATGTGAAGCTCTCAAAATCCATCAAAGAAACGACGACCTCGTACGCTAATGTCTCAACGATCAAGTGCGTCGAAGATAAAGAAACTTTGGACGAGGTATTCTTGAACGACCAAGCCTGGAAGCACAACCTTTGGCCGCCCAAGAATCGGGGGCCGACCTGGATAAGCTGATTGACGACGAGGTTCCGGATCTGACACCAGAAGCGAGAAGAAAAATTAGGGAGATCATCATTGAGTCCATGGATTTTAGGGACGACGCCCCCGAAATGAAGCCGGCGAGACGAGCTACTCGAACTAGTCATCCACCCGCAGTATCCCAGCGAGAAAAATAAAACTGGGGTCTCAGTTGTGCACTGAGGAGAGGGAAGAGATAATCTCCCTACTCAAACAAAACCTCGACGTTTTCGCTTGGAGGGTAGAAGATATGAAAGGCATTAGAGAAGACGTGGCAGTTCACGGGTGGGGTGAATCCTACTATGAAATTCAAGGAACAGAGGTGTCGTGTTTTTTCAATCGAAAAGGAGGTTGCCATAAAGCAAGAGATCGAGAAATTACTAAGTCTTTGGAATAATCGTGAACGCCGGGTTCACAACCTGGTTGGCCAATGTGGTTCTCGTGAAGAAACCTAATGGGAAGTGGAGATTGTGCGTTGACTTCACTGATCTGAACAGGGCGTGTCCCAAAGACAGTTATCCCCTGCCAAGAATTGACAAGCTCGTCGATTCTGTGGCCGGCCATACTACTCTAAGCTTTCTTGATGCCTACTCCGGCTATCACCAAATCAAGATGGCTGAGGAGGACATTCCGAAAACAGCTTTTCAGGCGGCGGGGGGAACTTACGTGTACACAAAGATGCCTTTTGGGCTTAAAAACGCCGGCGCCACCTATCAGAGGATGATAAATAAGGTGTTCAAAGACCAGATCGGCGATAATCTGGAAGCGTACGTCGATGATATGGTCGTCAAATCAAAAAAGAGGAAGCACGTCGACGACCTAGAACAAACATTCACCAACCTACGAGCCAACGACATGGTCCTCAACCCGGCCAAATGCGTTTTCGGAGTTGCTGCAGGCAAGTTCCTAGGATTTATGCTATCTCAGCGAGGGATTGAAGCCAACCCTGAGAAAATTAAGGCTTTGATGGATATGGCCGAGCCTACGAGCGTCAAAGAAGTTCAGCGTCTAAATGGACGAGTAGCGGCCTTGGGACGTTTTATCGCCAAATCTGCTGAGAAATCACTCCCGTTTTTTAGAGCTCTCCGAGGCGCGAAAGACTTCCAATGGACGGACGAGTGTTCCCAATCGTTCAAACGGTTGAAAGAATACCTTGGCTCCCCACCACTCCTCCAAAGCCCCGTGGCAGGGGAAGACCTTTATGTTTATCTTTCGGCGAGTGACAAGGCTGTCGCCGCCGTATTGGTGAGGGAGGAGGAAGGAACGCAGAGGCCGGTTTATTACGTCAGCAAAGCTTTGTCAGATGTGGAAACCCGTTACTTTAATGCGGAAAAGATAGCTTACGCTCTCGTCATTACAGCACGAAAGCTACGAGCATACTTCTCCGCTCATCCCATCGTCGTATATACAAATGCCCCACTGCGCAAAATCCTGCACCGTCCTGAAAGCTCTGGTCGTCTTCTCAACTGGAGTATCGAGCTGACTGAGTTTGATATAGAGTATAGGACGAGGAAGACCCTGCAAGCTCAATCATTGGCAGACTTCCTGGTTGAAACATCATTCACCCTCGACGACGATCAAAGGAGGTCGCAGCCATCGAGCAAGGGGAAGGAGGTCATTGAACAGCAAACGGAGTTGGGTCTGCCCGTAGGATGTTGGAAAATCTTTTCCGACGGGTCAGCCACCAAGAGTCTGAGCGGAGCAGGGATCGTTCTTGTCGAGCCAGAAAGTGGGACAGTTTTTGAAGAGGTTCTGAGGTTCAAGTTTCAAGCATCAAACAACCAGGCCGAGTACGAGGCACTCATAGCAGCCATTGAGTATGCAAAGTGTTTTGGAGCCACAAAAATTGCAGCTTATTGTGATTCCCAATTGATCGTGAACCAAGTGAGAGGAGATTATCAGGTCGTCGATTCCACCCTGCAGAAGTATCACCTATTGGTCGGAGAATTGATACAAGGTTTAGAATTTTGGGCCATTCAGAGAATCGCTCGAGAAAACAACGAGCACGCCGACCTACTTTCAAAGCTAGCTACAGACCAACTCCCTGAGGACGAGCACGGCCATCACTTGGCCTATTTGGATCAGCCAGCTTATGAACGGGTGAAAATCCTTTGCATGGGAGATGGCCCAAAATGTTGGATCGACGAACTAAAGGCGTTCATTGAACGGGAGGAGTTGCCAACGGACGAGGTCTTGGCAAGACAAGTAAAGAGGAAGTCAGCCAGATTTACGGTCGTCGAAGGAGAGCTCTACAGACGATCCATTACCCGGCCATTGTTAAAGTGCGTTCATCCAGACAAGGTCGCTCGATTCTTTGTTCGAAGTGCATCAAGGAGAATGTGGAGGCCACCACGGGGCCCGTACGGCTGGCCGATAAAATCATAACCATGGGATACTACCCGGCCCCACCTTCGTGAAGACGCTAAATGGGTTTGTGAAAAAGTGTGACACCCGCCAACGTTTCGCCGACCTTCCCAAGCCGCTACGACCGAGCAAACCCCGTCTCGCCGCCTGGCCGTTTGATATGTGGGGTGTTGATTTGATCGGGCCTTTTCCGCCGGCCAAGGGAGGAGTCAAATATGTGATCGTAGCGGTTGATTACTTCTCAAAGTGGGTAGAGGCCAAGGCCTTGAACAAGATTACAGAAAACAACGCCCTAAGCTTCATTCATGACTCAATATGGTGTCGCTTCGGAATCCCAAGGGTGATCGTCTCAGACAACGGCCTACAGTTTTCAAGAAAATTTGAGCAGGAATTGAACAGGATGGGCGTCAAACACTCCAAGTCGTCCGTCGCCTACCCCCAAGGCAACGGGCAAGCTGAAGCAGCCAATAAACTCGTCTTATTCGCCTTGTGCAAAAATGCGGAGGGAAGAGATACGAGATGGTTGGACGGACTACCCTCGGCTCTGGGCGTCCGCACAACCACCCGGGGCCTACGGGGAAACCCCATTTGCCTTGGCTTATGGCTCGAAGCCATGGCTCCCGCCGAACTCCAGCTGCCGACGGACCGAGTTGCTTTGTACGAGGTAGAAAAGAACATCCACAACCGACAAGTCGACCTGGACCTCGTAGACGAGCGGAGATTGGATGCCCAATTGAGGATGGAGAACTATAAGAAGAAAACCAAGGCTTACCACGACAAGAAGGTGAAGAGAAGGTTCTTTAAGGTCGGTGACCATGTACTAAGAAAGATTGAAGCAACGGGACTCAAAGCCCGTCAAAACAAACTCTCCCCCAATTGGGAAGGACCATACATTGTCACAAGTGTGGTCAGAGAGGGAACCTATCGCCTTGCAAAGCCGAACGGTGAAAATCTCAAACATCCATGGCACGCCAACCACCTAATGAAATACTACTTTTGAGGTCGTCGACGACATCTAGCTCCCTTAAGGCGCCTACCTTGTGTTATGTAATTTTGTGAAACTTTGAAGTTTTTGAGACTGTAAGGGATACCTATAAATCCCGGTAGCTCGTTGTTTACTATAAAGTTATTTATGAAAGATCGTCGCTTTGTTGATTTTCTACTACACAAACTCTAGCACTTTAACCAAGTATAAAGGTTAGACGAAGCCAGACTTCGTCGAATACATCTACTTTAACCAAGTATAAAGGTTAGACGTAGCCAGACTTCGTCGATCGCTATAACGGTATAGATGACTCGTCTATAGAATTTTGTCTACGAACAAAAATCTATTAACCTTCATACTATTCCTACGAGCCATTGAGAAGTTGAGAAAACACAAGTCTGAACAAAGGCCGACCATATTAGGACGACCCACATCCTGGTCGTCACTAACAACGACCAATCATACTTGTCCTCAAACTTACTCGTCCAATAGGTTATCACATGCTATCTATGTTAACAAAGATTAACAAACAGAAAACAAAGGCATTAAATAACTTAAACATAAAACAAACATTGTACGACCCCCTCTAAACAACGAGGAAACAGGTCAAGCTACATTACGAAAATTAAAAATTGTTTTGGGACAATGTTTGGAACCACCACCAGATAAAATGAAGCATTGTTTAAAAACATTACAAAACATCTCAAGAGAAAACCAATCACTGGGGATCTGCACCGCCGGCGTTGGACGAAGCCGCATCAGGATCTGGGCCGTCTTCGATGAAGTACTTGTAATATGCGTCAAAGTTGCCCGGGACGACAGGAGGAATAGGCCACTCGTCTTTTCCAGCTTTGGCGTCGTCCTCCCTGATGATGAGAAAATCGTTGGCAGTATAGGGGACAAGCGGATGGACGGAGCGCGCTTCGTCGTCGTGAGCCTCTTCGGTGCAGAGGTCGGCTAACTTCCGGACGGAGAGAAGATCTTTTATTGCAGGGTCCAGAAGAAGCCGCCTAGCCATATGTTTAGCCCCGTCCTTGAAGAACCCACTAGCATGAGTAGTGACCATTTGAAGGCACTCAGAGCTTTTCTTGAAGTCGTCGATGGCGTCACGACGGGCCTGGGCCAACTCAGCATCACGGTTTGCCTTCATCGTCTCAATGTGGGCCGTCGCCTTCTGAAGCCGGTTTTCACAGACGCGAAGACCGTCGGAGAGCACCTTAGAGTCGGCCTCAGCTTTGGTCTTCCCTTCCTTCAAGGCATCCATCTCCTTGAGAAGGTTATCTTTTTCATTGACCAAAAGCTCATGGGCAAGAGTGAGCTCCCCAACATTGGTCTCTGCCTCCTTCAATTTTTGTTCGGCTGTCCCCTTATCGCCGACGGCCTTCAGTAGTTGTTCATTGCCTCGAGTCTCGGCGTCCAGGCACTCCCTATAACCCGCCGTCATGGCATCCATCATCGACGATAGCTGCAACGGTTAAAGTATTAGCACAAGTATAAAGAGACGGAGAAAAAATTTCATCTTTAATGCGAAGTACCTCAGTTTGGATTAGCCCAAGACGGGCATGAAAGGTTTCGGGGGTAAGGTTGGCATCCTTCATCCTACGGGTCAGCTCAACATCCCGTCCACGCCTTGTCAGAGCCGTCCCCAGCAAGAGCGCACTGCCGTTCCTCTGCAGGTATGGGATCCCAGTTATATGAGAGGCCTTGGCAATGGAGGCCGCCATCTCTTTGGCCTTGACCTTGGACAGGACCACCGTCGACGAGCTGGGAGCATCAGCCCTTGGAGTAGATGGGTCCGACGCGCTGGGAGGATCGACGAAATGACTTTTCCTCTTTTTAGAGGACCGAGCGTCAGTCTCACGGAGCTCGGGGTTGGAGTCAGTGCTCTCAACTTCAATACGCTCGGCCTCATCAGCAGCGGCCATCTGAGCCCCAACAGTCTCCGCACTTGGAGGATCAATCTCCATGCCAATTGCCCTCTCAGGTGCATCAACAGCGGCCTGACGGCCTCCAGTGTTCAATCCTTCAACGCCGGGCTCCCTTTCAATCATGGGGATTGCACCAGAAGGGTCCTGGGGAAGCTGCTCGTTCCTCGTCGTCTGCTTCTCTTGACGATCGAGAATAGCGCGTGTGGCAGCCCTCTCCTTCTTCTTGGTCCCCCGGTCACTAGCTCTGATGGCTCCGTCCATGATCTTCGCTTCGATTCTATCTACGTCCCCTTGGGTAAGTACTGCAAAACAACCAAGGAAAAAGAGATTAGTCTTCACTAACGACGAGACGAGCAAAGAGCAAAATTAAAAAGATAGCAGGAGCCCAACCCCCATTCATCTCAAGATTTTCACAGCTCTCCTCAATACGACCAGTTCGTGCCGTCGCACAATTCAAACAATTATCTTTAAAAACAAACTCTTGGTGGACGACCCAGTCAGGATAGCGGGCATCCAAATCAATCTGCACTAAAGGATCGTGCCCAATAGACGGCCCGGACATCATACCGCCTGGATATATCTCCATTGAGAGGCTTCAATGTCTTTGTATGAGACCCATCCAAGGTCTAACAAGTTGTCAATCTTTCCCTTCACTCGTCGGCCCACTGAGCTTGGAAGATATGCCTATCACCGGCCCAGGTGGCCGCCCTCTGGGAATGGAAACTGCCACCCTACTCGGCTCTCCACCAATATCAAGTGGTTCTCCCATCCATACACCTTACTCGGAATATCCAGGAAGAAATTCCGTGCGTTCCTGACCGAGGACACACTAACCGTCGTCTTCCCTTTGGCGGTATTCCGGACCGTCCTATAGTATCGACGGAACACTTTGTTGCACGGCTCGTAGCCAAGAAATCTGCAGACGATGGCAAACCCAGATAAAATTCTGACGGTGTTGGCACTGACTTCCATGGGCACACAAGCGGAATCCTCCAGGAATTCGTTGATGAAGGGGTCTAGAGGCAGTCTTAGGCCGAGCTCAAACTGTTTGTAAAAGAAGCCGACCTTCTCCTTACTGGTCACTATGGAGTGGCGACGGGGTTCATACTCTGCCAAGCTGAGATGTTCCAACTTGTAGGTCGAAGCCTGAACCCTAAATGAGCCTCGTAGGGCGTCGATCATTTGCCTTCCGACGTCCTTTTTCTTGAGTTCAATTTTGGGCACGGCCCATCTTCCCCTTGCTCCGCCTCCAAACTCACCGTCGTCGGATCCAACTTGTACAAATGTGTGGTAAGTCTTGACCGTCTGTTCACCCCTAGCACTTGTGCTCGGCTCGTTGGCTTCTGGGGCCGGCTGTTCAGGACGCCCGTCGTGATCCATCTCTACAAAACAAGGGGGTAAAAGTGGGGAATCAGTCCTAACATTCGTAGGCGACGACCTACCTAGTGACGACCTAGATTCCCCTACAACCAAGGCCCTAATTGAATCACGACGGGACAAGGAATAGTGGTTTCTGATGTGGGTGGGCAAGTCGTTCATTGACCTGAAAGGAGTTACCATTGGATCACCGTCCTCAAAATCCCCTAGGGTTTCTCCCTCTGGGAACCCCAAGGGCTCATCCTCAAAGTTAAACTTCCCCAGGATTGAAGAACACTCAGACAAGGGAATTTCCCTCCAAATCCCCTTAGCACACTTATAAACCCTTTGATTCAACCCAAAACCAAACTTGACACCTCTCTCGAAACTGATGGTCCTTGGTCCCATTTGATTAACCTCTACAAACCCAATGAAAAAACCCAGAAAATGAAGAACAGATGAAGAAATTACCTGTTTCTGGGCTTGAGGATGGTTTTTCCGATGAGTTCGCCGGAGGTAGATCGAAGAAACTCCTAATCCAAGCTGCCGGATTATTTAACGGTGGTGAAGCCAGGACACTGCAATTTCGCCGGAAAATGTGCACACGGTGGTCGGAAATCGCCTCTCTTGTGTTGCTCTCACTGATCAAAGTTTGGAAAGTTTGAAATGAGGGAAAAAGAAGGTTTTTATATTGGGGGAATATGAACGGTTCATTCCTGGGGAAACCAAACGGCGCAATGAGTAGGGGCATTAAATACCCTCTGCAACTTCCGAGGCACTTGTCCCATCAGAGGACACGTGGCAATTGAAGAAGCGATCTCAGCCGCCCACGTCACCTATGCTGACGTCATCACAATTCAAAATTCAAATTGACGGTCGTACGGGTTGCTCTGGAGGGAAAATAACAACTCCCGGCTCGTCGAGACTGTAGGTGTTAGTGCCCTAGGCCTATAGAGATAGACCTTTATGTAATGTCATTGTTCATTTATATATGAGATTGTTTCTTTGATTGTTATATATGTTTGCATGTTTTATTATAATAATCGTGTCCCTAGTACTTATGAAGCACTAGTATGAAGTCTAATGGATAATCATGTGATAATTATATGCATGGAGATGCACATTAGATTCATGGGTACTTGTTAGAGAACAAGGTACTGGACTTGACCCATTATGAGATCTATGTCATGGTCAAATGTCATAATTAGATCTCATATAGTCATATCATTGATATCCTTTGACCTGAGATTATCATCGTCTTCCGCTCGATGAATATCATGTTTGATATAGTTTAACGTTGTCTTTAACCGGATAACAATAAGGGCTATCATTGGCGTGGTATGATTCTTGTTGGGAAGAATGATAAGTCAAGATGGAAATTGTCCTCGTAAAGAGAGATGTTTGCTAGGCCACTCGTAAGTAAGATTGATGTAGTGCATGGCCATGCCCGCATGAATTAATGTGATTAATGTCATTCGATTAAATCCATTTACTTGATAACGAGAAAGCATTGAACAATATGAGTCGACGTGGACCATGACTCATGTTCAATATAACATCGTGTGACAATGGGATTGTGATATGTTTTATATAGGAAATCGAACTTGATATTATATTATTTGGGTAGACATGATGGCTTGCTAGAGTCCGCTCATGTCTTATGAGGATCGATGTGATCGAACTCATTGCCAACATAATATAGTCCTATGGGGTCAAACGCATCGAACGAATTGTCAAAAATGAAGAATATGGAGTTTTTGTTCTCGGGGACGACTCGTCCCTGTGCCGTAACCAACTATTCCCCTTAAGGGGACGCCGTATTCGTAAGCCGGGTGCCGGGGACGACTCGTCCCCTGGGGGACGACTCGTCCCCGGGCACCGGACGCACGCGGAATTGACTTAAAACTAGGGTTTTCGCGAGGGGAAAAGTTTTATAACGTATAAATACTTACCCCGGTTGCCCTAGCCGTCATTAGAACGTTTTGGCTTGAGAGAAACACTTAGAGTGGGAGATTTCAATTGTGAATTGAGAATCAAACACCACCAAATCCATCGTTCTTCATTGATTGAAAGGTGTTTCAATCAATTGGATCTAGCAATCCTCCTAGAAGAGTTCTAGGGTTCGCTTCGCGCGTGGATAAACATAGAGGATCTTCGTTCATCAAGATCTTTGGTTCGTGATTCCCGCTCGTTCATCAAGGATTAACAAGATCATTCAACGGAGTCGGGTCAAGTTTATCAAAGGCAAAAGCATTCAAGGTTGGTAATTCTATTTCATCTCTCTTAATTATTCATCTAGAACGGATTCTAGGGCTTGGGGTTTTTTCGAGTTATTGCTTATTCCGCCGCGCATGGACCCTCGAAACCCAACAAAGGGTATCGTGAGCCCCGTTCATGATGCTTAGTTAGATAATCATGATAATTATGTAATATGATTATATGAATTTTCATGATGTGCATGATCTAGAATATGAAATTGTATGAGTTTTACTTGAGAAGTAATAGTATATATAGATATACCATGATTATGAAATTGTAATATATATGATTAATATGATTAATCTAGATTATGGGATGTCAATTTCATTGATATGATTAATGTGATTAATCTAGTATATTTGTGATGTATTACTTGATATATTGGCTGGACACCAAAACCTTTCCCCAATGTGCACTTCACGGAAGTGTGGGATAATCTTGGAGCACGTGGCCGCGTACTAGTAATTACCGATCAAATGTAATATGTGTTGCATCATTCCATGTTCATAATTATGTTCATATAGTTTTCATGAATCAACCTTGGGATGTAATTGATAAGCATGAAAAATTGAACCTTCTTTGTAATTTGAGTTTGTTTTATGCCACCCATGTTTAAACACTTGTGAGTACACGGGTAGTTTTATGTGGGCTCGCCATAGCGAGGTGCATTAATTCTATCTTTGTATGATCAAGATGAGCAAATAGTGGTTGCTATACGTTTAACATGGTTGAACTCAATTAGGCTATCAAAACGGTTTTGGGCCTAAGGCATAAGATGAGATTGAAACATGTGACATATGATGTCTATAATCTCATAATGATCTAAGAGTCATATATAGATATGATTGATAAATGTTATCTACCTTTTAGTTTAATTTTGAGCAAAATCGTGCCATAGCCGACTTGAAATTAAATTAAAGTTGGGTCTTAGCCTATTAAATTATATTATGCATATTTGCATAAGAAGGTTATATAATTTAGTGGGAGTATTTATGAAATACGTTATTTAATCTCTTAAATGAAATCGGTACTTATATGTGTTCATATGTGTTGCATATTTTGTTGTAGAAATAGCATTAAACTATAATTAATCCTTATTATTGCGATTCGTCCTTATGAAGGACAAGTTCGAAAAGAACGGTACAAGTTATTCTCGATTTGATCGTATGCTCAAGAAGAGTTCTTAAGCAAAATTGTACGTTCTTGACGAATCTATTCCCGCCGAACCCACCGCAAATGTTGCAAAGGACAGGTAAGGAGCAACATAAGAAACATTTAGATGATTCCTATGATGTTGTTTGCCCTATACTTGCCACCATGTTTAAAGGCTCTTAAGAAGAACCTTGAACAAGTGGAAATTGCTTTTGTTCTAGCACAACGCATAAAAGGAAATGTTCCAAGTGCAAGCTAGACAAAAGATATATGTTGTGGTGAAGGCTTTTAATGCATGAGATGAAAAAAGGAGCAATCCGCAAGTGTGTTAATGGTTAACACAAGAAAGGGGTTCAAAAGGGAAGGCAAGAAGGTAAAGCAAAGGTTGCTAAACCTAGGGCAAAAGTTGCCAAAGCCGAAGAGGCTAAACCCAAAGTGTCTCAAAAGGATGCGGTTGCTACCGCTGCAATGAGATTGTCATTAGAAGCAAAGTTGCAAGGCTAATAAGGAAGGCCTAAAAGGTGAAGAAGGGCAATTTGATTGCTACTACTTCAAATATTTATATGATAGATATTTTCCTTTCGACTTCTTGTTCTTGGGTATATGATACCGGATATAGATCCCACATTTGTTTAAATGTGCAAGAAATAAAGAATAGAAAGCTACTCAAAGAAGGTGAATTAAACCTATGCGTAGTAATGAAGCAAGAGTCTTTGCATTAGCCGTAGGGACTTATGAAGTCACTTTACCTTGTGGACTAGTACTTGTTTTGAACAAGTGTGACTACGTTCCTAATTTGAGTAGGAGTATCATTTTGTTTCTTATGAGGATGATGAAGGATATAAATTTTCTTATTGAGAATAAGAAGCTTTATATTTATTTAATGATATGTATTATTGTAATGCATATATCATTGAATGGTCTTCATATCCTTGATGTTAAAATACAAAATAATATTGAAGATAACTATAATATAAGCGTGAAATCTAAACCGAATGATGTGAACAACACGTTCACATGGCATTGCCGGCTTGGTCATATAAATGAGAAACGTATAATCTAAACTCCATTAACATGGACATTTAGACTCATATGATTATGAATCATTTGAGATATGAGAATCTCGTTTATTTGGTAAATGACCAAACCACCCTACACTAAGAGTAGTGGAGGGTAGTGGCTTATTGGCCCTTATACATGAGATGTATATGGACTATTAAGTAGCATTGCTAGGGGAGGAATTCGGTATTTCATCACATTCACCGGTTACTTATCTAGATATGACTATGTCTATCTGATGAAGTCCAAAGGTTAATCGTTTGAGATATTTTGAATATTTCAAGATGAAGTACAAAAACCAATCATGGCAAAACTATTAAAGTACTTCGATTAGATCGAGGTAATGAATATTTGAGCCAAGAGGTTGACAATCATCTCAAAACTGTGAAATCGTTTCAGAGTTGACTCCACCCGGAACACCACATTGTATGGTGTGTTTGAGAGGAGGAATTGAACCTTGTATGACATGGTTCGTTCGATGATGTGTCAAGTTGACTTTCCTATTTTCTTTTGAGGATATGCATTAGAAATAATGCGGTTACACTGAATTGTGTCCCTACTAAATCGATTCCTAAGTCCCCACATGAGATGTGGCATGAAAGAATGTCTTTCATAAAGATTTGGGGTTGCGAATCTTATGTAAAGAGACTTGTCTCTCATAAGTTAGCACCAAATCTGACAGGGTTAATTTCAGATATTAGTTTTACAACCGCAATGAGAACAAATTGTTTGTTGCTCTATATGATTCGTTTCTTGAGAAACAGTTTCTCAATAAAGGATCTAGTGGGAGTAAAATTGATCTTGAAGAGTTCAAGAACCTGAAAATAACGTGGAACCAAGAGTAGAGACGGAACCAAGTTCACAAGGAGTTGTGGAACCGGTTCAAGATACACAAGTTCTTCGCAGATCTGATAGGATACGATCTGAACCGGAGAGATATGGATTTCTAATATCGGAAAGTAATCAAGTGGGAGTCATTGAGAATGACGGACCTATTTCCTATCTAGAGACGATGTCCACTCCTAATTCAGATAAATGGTTATGAACCATGGAATCCGAATTGTAATCCATGTTTGATGATCAAGTTTTGAACTTGATTGGTCCACTCCGAAGGTGTAAAAACCATAAGGGTGTAAATGGGTTTTCAAGAAGAAAATCGACATGGATGGAAGGTGTATACTTTCATGACTAAGGATTGTAGCAAAGGGATTTAGGAAAATTCATAGTGTTGACTATGTTGAAACCTTTTTGCCCATTACAATGCCGAAGTCTATTAGAGTTTCAATTGCCATTATCGCATATTGTGAATATGAGATATGGCAAATGGATGTCAAAACAGCGTTTCTTAACGGAAACCTACTTGAGGATGTATACAGATAACAAGGGTTTGTCGATCCAAGAAATTCTAATAAAGTATGCATGTTGCAAAGATCCATAAGATGGGTTGAAGCAAGCTTCGAGGGGT
This sequence comes from Adenophora triphylla var. japonica, assembly GCA_022495995.1. Taxonomy (NCBI): domain Eukaryota; kingdom Viridiplantae; phylum Streptophyta; class Magnoliopsida; order Asterales; family Campanulaceae; genus Adenophora; species Adenophora triphylla. The sequence goes on along the minus strand of JAFEMH010001819.1, from coordinate 277,478 downwards.
TGGAATCTTCATTTTGATGAATCGGTCAAAGAGTTTGACATCATCAAGTACGAAGATGAACTTTGTGTATACATGAAATTCAGTGGGAGCGTAGTATTATTTCTATTGTTATATGACAATGATATCTTACTCATTGAAAACAAAGTTCCGACACTTAAGACTGTCAAGTCTTGGTCAAGGAAAGGTTTCTCAATGAAAGATATGGGTGAAGCCGCTACATCCTTGGTATCAAGATCTATAGAGATAGATCTAAAAGGATAAGTTGGTTTGAGTCAAAATACTCGTGATTGATAAGGTTCTTAGATGATTCTAAGAAAGGTAACCCGTCAATGGGTCATGGTATTACTCTTAGCGAGACTGAAGTGTCCCATGACAACCGATGAGCAAAAGAGAATGAATGAAGTTCCATATGCTCCGGCATTTGGATTTGTCATGTATGCCATTTATTTGGTACTAGACTCCGATGTCTCGTATGCTTTGAGCATGACGAGTCGATACCAATCTGATCCTAGTGAGAACCATTGGATGGCAGTCAAGACGATCCTTAAAGTACTTAAGAAGAACTAAGGATACGTTCTTGGTATTTGAAAGATTGGAAGTTAATCTTGTTGTAAAGGTTACACGGATGCTAACTTCCAAACTGACAAAGTTAATTAAAATCGCAATTAGGATTTGTGTTTATGCTTATTGGAGGTGCGATTTTATTGGAAGAGTTCCGCGTAAAATCGTAGCCGATTCTACTTCTAAGGCTTAATTTTAGCAACATATGATGTAGCTAGAAAAGGCGCTTTGGATCAAAAGTTCATTAGTGTTTTGGAATTGTTCCAAGTATCACTAATCCGGTGGAGCTTTGTTGTGACAATTGTGGTGTCATTTGTGCAAGCAAAAGAACCAAGGTCATATCAACTATCCAAACACATTTTGAGACGTTTCCACCTCATTCGAGAAATCTCGTGAAAGTGGAAGACGTTAAGATATGCAAAAGGTACCAACGGATGACAACATTTCGGACCCTCTCACCAAGCCTTGGCCACAAGCTAAACATGAATGTCATGTTAGGTCCATGGGTATAAGATACATGAATGATTGGGCCTAGTGCAAGTGGGAGACTGTAGGTGTTAGTGCCCTAGGCCTATAGAGATAGACCTTTATGTGAATGTCATTTGCTCATTTATATATGAGATTGTTTCTTTGATTGTTATATATGTTTGCATGTTTTATTATAATAATCGTGTCCCTAGTACTTATGAAGCACTAGTATAAAGTCTAATGGATAATCATGTGATAATTAGATGCATGGAGATGCACATTAGATTCATGGGTACTTGTTAGAGAACAAGGTACTGGACTTGACCCATTATGAGATCTATGTCATGGTCAAATGTCATAATTAGATCTCATATAGTCATATCATTGATATCCTTTCGACTCGAGATTATCATCGTCTTCCGCTCGATGAATATCATGTTTGATATAGTTTAACGTTGTCTTTAACCGGATAACAATAAGGGCTATCATTGGGCGTGGTATGATTCTTTGGTTGGGAAGAATGATAAGTCAAGATGGAAATTGTCCCTCGTAAAGAGAGATGTTTGCTAGGCCACTCGTGAAGTAAGATTGATGTAGTGCGTGGCCATGCCCGAATGAATTAATGTGATTAATGTCATTCGATTAAATCAATTTACTTGATAACGAGAAAGCATTGAACAATATGAAGCCGACGTGGGACCATGACTCCATGTTCAATATAACATCGTGTGACAATGGGATTGTGATATGTTCTATATAGGAAATCGAACTTGATATTATATTATTTGGGTAGACATGATGGCTTGCTAGAGTCCGCTCATGTCTTATGAGGATCGATGTGATCGAACTCATTGCACAACATAATATAGTCCTGTATGGGTCACACGCATCGAACGAATTGTCAAAAATGAAGAATATGGAGTTTTTGTTCTCGAGGACGACTCGTCCCCAAAGCCGTAACCCAACTATTCCCCTTAAGGACGCCTATGGAGTTTGGGTGCCAGGGGGCGACTGGTGCCACTGGGGACGACTCGTCCCGTCGGCGGCGGGACGGACGGAATTGACTTAAAACTAGGGTTTTCGCGAGGGGAGTTTATTTATAACGTATAAATACTTACCTGGTTGCCCTAGCCCGTCATTAGAACGTTTTGGCTTGAGAGAAACACTTAGAGTGGGAGATTTCAATTGTGAATTGAGAATCAAACACCACCAAATCCATTGTTCTTCACGATTGAAAGGTGTTTCAATCAATTGGATCTAGCAATCCTCCTAGAAGAGTTCTAGGGTTCGTTCCGCGCGTGGATAAACATAGAGGATCTTCGCTCATCAAGATCTTTGGTTCGTGATTCCCCGTTCGTTCATCAAGGATTAACAAGATCATTCAACTGAGTTGGGTCAAGTTTATCAAAGGCAAAAGCATTCAAGGTTGGTAATTCTATTTCATCTCTTAATTATTCATCTAGAACGGATTCTAGGGCTTGGGGTTTTTTCGAGTTATTGCATTATTCCGCCATTGCGCATGGACCCTCGAAATCCAACATATTTTCCGTATGCTGATTCAAAATTAATTTTAGGACATTACTTTAAAGGCCCCTGAATTTATCTCTTTTAGAGACGGGGTGTCGTGTGGCCCACCGAGATTTTCCATGCTAAACCTTTGTAAGCATTACATATAGCTCTTTGTGATAATCCTAAAATACCTCGTGAATGATCACGATGAATTTGGATTCCCAATACAAAATATGTCTCACTTCAAGATCTTTCATCTCAAATTTGTTTGAGAGAAATTTCTTATTTTCCTTTAGAAGGTCCTTATTATTACTAGCAAGTAAAATATCATCCACATATAAGACCAAAATTATAAATCTACTCCAGCCCGAACTTATAGGTATACACGATCTTCATCAAGATTCGTTTCAAAACCAAATGAAAGAATAACTTGACTAAATTTTGAATACCATTGACGAACTTGCTTGAGACCATAAATGGAATTCTTAAGTTTACAAACTAATTGATTAGTTTGATACGAGTCGGTCTCCCCATTTACGGTTTCCTTATATAGATGATTTTCTCGATGCCTCCATTGAGAAAAGCCATCGAACATCTATTTGTTGAAGCTCAAGATCATATTGTGCCACTAATGCCATAATGATCATAAAGAGGGTTTAGAAGATATCGGAGAAAATGTTTCTTTATAATCGATGCCTTCCTTTTGAGTAAATCCACTTACTTGACAAGGCGTGTCTTATATCTTTCCAAATTGTCTTGCGAATCCACTTTTGGTTTTAAATATCCATTTACGGCCAATAGGTTTTGCACCTTGAGCAATCGGACAAGACTCCAAAACGTCATTGTCTTTCATTGATTTTAACTCTTCATTAATGGCATTGATCACACATGAGAATTAGGACTATTAATGGCTTCCGTGGAAGGTGATTAGATCATCTCCCACTAAACCTAAGGTGTCCTCATTCTCCCACTTAAAGATACGAATATCCGGAATAGCACTTCTTCTTTCTCTAGTAGATCTCCTTAAGAGCCTTGGTTCATCCTTATTTTGAGGTTGTTGAATTTCCTCATGTCCCGACATTTTCATGTTATCCCAGTTATTTACGGAGTCTCATATTATTTTGAATTGTATGTTCTTTGTTGAATTTCGAGGTACAATTACTTGATTTCCAACGGGACTAAAGTTTAAGGAATATAGAGTGGTTTCCTTTAACTCTTCAAATTCATACATAGTGTTTCATTACTATTTCTCCCACTAAATTCAACATCCTCGAAAAGAACCTAGCATTGCCATCGGTCTCGAAAAATGTTCTAGTTTTTGGGTCATAAAATTTATATCCCACTAGATCTCTTAGTATTTACCCGAACGTAAACAAAGCTCCGGTCTTAACGTCCATGCGGAGTTTTGTCGGTAGCCTTTGGCGGCTCTATTGAGAATATAAGTAGCGGTTCTTTAATGTCGCCTATAATGAGTGAGGTCAAGTATCGAGTAAACATTACTTCTTACCATATCCTTAAGGATTCTATTATATCTTTCCAACTACACTATGCTAGGTTTTGTACGACATGGTGTAGTGAGGACAATCCCACACTCTTCAAGATAGCGAGTATAAAGGACCCGGACGTTTTTCACCCAATCGTCCAACTGATTGAGACTTTACATGAAGAAAATAATGTATTAATAATGAGAGCAATCATCCATGAGCGTAATGAAATATTGTTGACCATTCCATGAAGGTTTAGTGAATGGTTCACAAATGTCCATATGAATTAGTTCCAAGAAACGTTTGATACTCTCAAAGATCTATTATCCTTTAATGTTTGTAAATTTTCTTTAAAACACTTGCCCACAATGCAAGGTTTATACTGGAGTATCAAGTTGTTTTAGGATTCCACTTTAACATAAGCTTTATCAATTCTCTCTTTGGAATGACCCCAACGCCTATGCCTATTTGTAGAATACAAAAGAATTTACACTTGATAACTTAGTTTGCTTCAAAGTGGCTTTAGTTTTGGAGTTAATGAAAAATCGTTTTCATTATTATGGGACTCATTCATTTCTTGGTCTGTCCTTATACTTAAATTAAGATTATCGATATATGACAAAGTACTAGTAGCGACAAGTTACAGGAATTTAAAATAAAGATCATATTTATTATTATTACCAAAAGAACAAGAGTAACCTTCCTTGTCCAAAGCGGCTTGGATATTTATATATTAAATTCCATCTAAGGCAGTCACTTGTTGCTACTAAACATATTATTTAGTACAAAATAATAGCCGGTACTTATCATTAATCTAAAAGTCCTATGCACATAAATTGAGGATTTCCGGCTATATAGATGTTTATTTCTCAAAATATTTTCATTTTGGGGAAAACATTATTCGGAAATCATTTTCGGAAAATGTTTATTGCACAACCACAATGTATACATGAACTAATGTGAGTTGTTGCACGGAAATCTGATCCAATGTATATTAAGGAATTGAAACCAAATTTGCCTTACTCTGACCAAGACCCGAATGACATACCATTTTTACAAATTCACCATTCGCGATACTTATGGTAGTTGTTCTTCATGCGAAAAAGGTCCTTGCAAAAAGAAGCATTTCTTGACTTTATGATCATTAAATGATCCCTTACGCTTCTTACTTGACACATTATATATTCCTCTTCTCTTAATCCCACGAGAAGAAGTAAATGCTAAGTGAAAAATACTTTCTAATTTAAGATCAAAAATCAAACTTTTCCTCTAATGTCATATGTGAAAGTAATCCATTAATATTCCACTTATACTTTTGACATTTATAGGTCACCTCAAAGGACAAATTGAGGAGGAAGATAAATCAAAACTAAGTGCACGTGAGCAAATGCCCTTTCGAAATCTCTAACTTAAGTGCTTTTAGTTTGATCGAAAATTGAAATAATTCAATAATGTACTCAGATTTTCCTTCACCCTTGTCTTTTGAATGGAAACAAGTTTCCACAAGAATTCAAGAAAAAAAAAATCACGGCATTTTCGATCTGGAGACATTGTCCAAAAAGTCTTTGAAAGCTAGCATTTTCCCGTGATCATTAGACTCGCATGGTTGGACGTTCCCATTACTCTGACATTTTCCGTTCTATAACGGTATTTCCTTTAGTGAGAAAAAACTACTTGGTTCCCCTAATGCTTGATCGATGTCCATCCGACAAATTAAAAAAAAAAAAAGATCATCGTTATATTATTTTTCCAAGTTTTAAAGTTAATCTCATTAAGCATTGAAACATTGTTCATATAGATAATAGATGAAGCGTTTACCAAATTTTTCTGGGAATAAGAACGAAGAATGAATACAAAACATATATAAGAAACTACATAATGAATAAAGTGATTAATTATATCAATGAATCCCATAAAAAAAAGATAATTAACATGACATCAAAACTAATCTTTGGATTGCAGAATTGACTCACAATTTAATTTATCTTAGGGTAATAAATGACTTTAAACAATACATTTCAAATACTTGCCTTCCTTTGGGCGGTTCAAGTATTAAAAATGTCCTAACATTTAAAGAATTTGTTTTGTTGTTTTAGGTACAACTAATTTTAAATACCCGACATTTCCTTTGGGATGGTTCAACTGATATTTAAAATGACGCAAGCCATTTTATTCAAGTTATTACCCCATAAATATATATATTTAGTCAGGACAAGGTCTCCTTGGGTGGAAACAAGCTTACCTGTTATCTGCCATATTAATATAAACATTCATGGGCTTTGCAATTTCGTATCTAAACAGACGTAAATCACTTTGGCGACAATATTGTTTAGAAATGAATGAAATTGTTAAGCATATAATTAATCACACTTTATGGGCACAAATTAATATATATTTTACTCAAATAATGAATGAAAATTGACCAAAATAGCAAAATATTGAAAATTTTGAAAATGCGGCCATAATGAGTCATTGCTCGGCCGGAGTCAAGGAAAGGTGCTCGGCCGATCAGACTCAGAGAACATCCACCTTGATCCCTTGTGCTCGGCGAGGAGTCTTAGGGGTGCTCGGCGAGTCCTTAGAGGTGCTCGCGGAGTCTTTAGGGGTGCTCGGCCGAGAAAGCATCATGACCGTTGGATGGCGCCTTTTCAAAAAAATTCAAACGTTGTCTTGTTGACAAATGGAGTGCTCGGCCGAGTCAAGGAAGGTGCTTTCCTGAACACCGGATACACTGGAATGTCAAATTTTCGGATTTTGACTATCAATTCTTAACTTAATGGCGAATAAATATTCAACCAAAGCAAGTAGATCCATACTCACAACACATTTTTTATAAATGCGTGGCTATGCGTTTTGAACAAACTCACGCACAAAAATGATGGTGGCTATGTTCATAAATGGGATAATCTAAGACAACGTTTAAAATTAAAATATGTTGTAAATAGGTAACACAAAGTTTTCGAAAACGTTATAGTACTGCTTGTTACAACATATTTAAAAATGTTGTGAACGTGTTAAAATAAAAAAAAAATTAAAAAAATTAAAAATTGTTTTTACCCCTTTCCCTAATTTCACCTACACGTGACTAAACCTTCATAAACGTGTCAAAGTACCTTTATATTAAAAACAAAAAAAAAATGAAAAAATCATTTCGAGACAGAGGGAGTACTTGCTAACAATAAGATCGTTACTGTAAATATAAAATATAAAGACAAGAAACTTACAGCACAAAACCCTCTTCGATGGGTTTCCGGTACATCAGTTGTTCTCACTGAGCTAATCGTAGTGTCTTGATGCAACTAGGGAATTCTTCTCCGTTTCATAATCGGAATAAAAATCTACAATATATCTGCACATTAAGATTTACATCAGATAAAAATAAATAAAACCTAAGAACTTAAAACTAAACATTAATTGCATGTGTAGATTGGTAAAATTAATATCAAAATCAAGTAAAATTAGTTTCATCAACTCATCAACTAATTACCACAGCAATGAGTGCACTTGAGAAAGATTACCATTGAGTTATCCTTCCTGATACGATACGGGGTAAACTTTGAAAGGTATGTTTTGTGACTGAAAATGAAAGAAGTTGGATAGTTAACTCACCACTCTACGAAATCCACCGAAGAGATACAAAGTTATAAAAGAGTTCACCACTCAATGGCATCTGATAGAGATACTCATATCTCCTAGTTGATTTAGACTTTATTTCCTTTCCTATTTTATTGTATTGTATTTTAAGTAGGATTCTATTCTTGCTCCCTAAGCATACCGTGTGTATATATACATATTATTGTGATCAATAAAATTGAGTTTCTCCAATATTTATATTCTCTTATATGGTATCAAAGCTTTCAATCCCTCTCTAAATCATGGCCGCCAACGATTCCCTTCTTCTTCTTCCAAACACCGGCGAACCTAACAAACCGATCGTCGTCGTCTCCTTATCTCACATCCTCAAACTCACCTCCACAAATTATATTGCGTGGAAGGTTCAAATTGAAGCCACACTCATAGGTCTTGATCTATACGGTTTTATTGATGGAACCCTATCAGCACCTCCCAAACTAATCACACCACCTATAACGGCCCTTGCTGCACTGCCACGAGATGAAGAAAAGGCGGCGGCCGCAGCAGCCCTCCACCTCCTCAGATCAAAAATCCGGAGTACACCACATGGTTAGTCAGGATAAATTAGTTCTCGGTGCCTTGGCAGGCACACTCACGCCTCCTCTGCAGTACCTCTCGATCTCTCAAGCTCGCACCACGTATGATGCTTGGAGTATTCTTGCAAAACCTATGCCAATCCAGACCCCATGGACACCTAAAAGACAGATTAAAGACCGTCTCCGCACCATTACCAAAGGCCCCAAATCAGTTTCTGAATATATGCAAGAGCTTAAGCTGTGTTCGGATCAATCATTGGCATCACTTGGTCGCCCTCTTGATTCCGATGATCCGGTAGGCGAGCTCTTGATCAGTTGAATGACCAAGACTTCGATTCAGTCGTTCAAGCCGTTCAAGCAGAGATACACCTATCTCCTTCGATGAATTACATGAGAAATTGATTAACAGGGGAACTCGCCATTAAACCTGAAACCACTTGCTCCATCACGGTTTCCAGAACTATCAATTTCGCCTCTAAAACCAACACCCGACCAAACCCCAGCCGCGGTCCCACAACCTCAAACACCAACCTTAATCGGCCACTCAACCAAAATTCCAACTCTGGACGGCAGACCCCTTACCGTGGCCGTTGTTAGTGGTGTCGCAACCATGGCCGCTTCATGTCCCAGTGCGAGATCTTTCCAAGCAACGGTTTCCAAATGCCATCTTCCCCACCAACAACCACAATCCTGACCCCAACTCCAACTATTCCCTCGCCCATCACAAACCCAATCTCGACGGCCATATCATCCACCACCGCGCCTATACATCCACTGTCTACCAACAAACTCCGGCTCCCTGGCTTCTTGATGCGGCGGTGCTACGCATCACTCCACTAATGATTTGGACACTCTAGCTTTACATTCACCATACAATGGTACGAAAGAACTGCTTATTGGCGATGGGTCGGGTCTTCCAATTTCCAACACGGGTTCCACCTCTATCTCCTCTTTTACATCTACTTTTTCTTTAAATAATGTCCTTCATGTTCCCTCAATTTCTCGCAACATTATTTCCATCTCTCAGTTCTGTCGTGATAATTGTGCTTCCATCACCTTCTCATCTGATTCTTTTGTTGTGAAGGACCTTCACACAGGCACCATCCTCCACCAAGGCAAACCTAAATCTGGCGTCTATGAGTGGCTTCCCTCTCCTCCGACTCTCCCATTCATTGCTCTCTCCACCGACCTCAACTTGGCATCATAGATTAGGACATCCTTCTAGTTCTATTTTACGTTTTCTTAGTAACAAGTTTAGTTTACAAATTCCTAGTTCTCTTTCCTTCAATTGTAATTCATGTGATTGCAATAAAAGCCATAAACTTCCATTTTATGACAATACTATTCGCTCTCATGGTCCTCTTGATATTCTGTACAGTGATGTTTGGACATCCCCTCTTCATTCTTTTGATGGTTTTAAATACTACATCATTTTTGTAGATCATTTTTCCAAATATATATGGTTCTATCCTCTGAAAAACAAAAATGATGCTCTTCAAGTCTTTGTTCGTTTTAAATCTCTTGTGGAAAAGTTTTTTAACCGTCCCATCCTCACCATCTACAGTGATAATGGGGGAGAATACCTTGGCCTTCAGTCTTTTCTTTCTTCAAATGGCATCTCCCATCTCACAACTCCGCCACACACTCCTGAACATAATGGCTATTCCGAACGACGTCATCGTCACATAGTCGAAACTGGTCTCTCCCTCCTCACTCACTCCTTCATGCCACGAAAATTCTGGTCCCTTGCTTTTGCAACAGCATGCTACCTCATTAACCGTATGCCCACACCCACACTAAACCACCTCTCTCCTTATACCAAACTTCACAACCAATCACCAAATTACCTCAAACTTCGAAGCTTTGGCTGTCTATGTTATCCCTGGCTTCGTCCCTACACCACCCATAAACTCGACCCCCGCTTCACTCCTTGTGTATTTGTGGGATATTCTGCTACCCAAAGTGCCTACCTCTGTCTTGATCCGTCCACTCACAAAATATTTACGTCCCGCCATGTTAAATTCATTGAACAAAATTTTCCATTTCAGTTATTACCCACTACCCCCTCACTCGACCATTCACCCTCAGCTTGGTGCAATCACTCCCTACCCATTCTTCCCACACCAATCACTCCATCTACCTCTGCCATACCCACTACCCAACCTCCCCAAATGCCCACCCTACATTTACCCACTACCCCTGCAACTACTACTCCCCTACCTACTGCCCAAATTCCCCCCTCTCCAGAAACTCCCATCCTTGACCATTCCACCACAACACCTGATCCCACACCCACACCTACCGCCACTCCAACACCTAAGGGACCCATCACTCGTCTCCGAAACAACATCATCAAACCCATAACTAAATTAAACCTTCATGTCTCTCTCCCAGACCCAAATACCGAACCCACTAACATTACCCAAGCCTTGAAAAATCATATCTGGCGCAATGCCATGCAACAAGAGTTTGATGCCTTACTTCACAACAATACTTGGGATCTCGTTCCTCCATCCCCCTCTCAAAATGTCATTGGGTGCAAATGGGTATTTCACACAAAATTCAACCCTGAAAGTAAGCACAAAAGCTTCACTTTATTATAATTAACACAAAACTTGACTGTCTTATAAAGACATGATACAAGGTATTTATAGGACACTTGGAACATACCTCAAAGATTAGAAAAATCAAAATACTAGGGAAATGAACTAAACATTAATTATTTGAGGATAAGATAGGAGATGAATCAAAAGATTCATGAAACTTCAAGATTTAGACAAAATTCAGATGAATCTGCCCTTGAGACCACCCTTCACTAAAACTGGCACAACTGTTTGTAGAAAAATGAAAACAACGAACCAAAAAATGTTCCAGAAACTACACTCAGAGAGAGAGAGAGAGAGAGAGAGAGAGAGAGAGAGAGAGAGAGAGAGAGAGAGAGAGAGAGAGAGAGAGAGAGAGAGAGAGGCAGCACGGAAGCGATAGATCCGTGTTTAGTGCACTAAACACAAGAGTTCCCAAGCGAAGAACCCTAGAACACAATAAACTGGAATCCACCAGAAAATAAAGAGAAAACTCTTCAAATTATCATTCAAAAAATTGATTTTCGGAGTACACCCCTAGGCCTATTTTATAGTGGCCATAAAACTTGAAAAACAATCCTAAACCTTCTAGAATTACTCCTAACTTATATGGTAACTAAATATGACTCAAAAACTAGTAAATCTCCTCAAAATCTACTCTAAAATCATCTCTAATCAACCTATTAAAATCAATGACGAAAGTAAGAAATAAAATATAAACTAAAACAAATTAAATCCTAAGATCTATAGTATAAATGGTAGTGGCGTGCTACAGTTGAATGAATAGTTTCAATGGCCGAATTTCCCATTTTGCCCTCACTATTTTGTCCCTTTCCCATTTTGCCCTTTAAAAAGATTTTTTTTTTTAAATTAAAAAAAAAGTGTCCTCGGACACGGGCTTAATTAAAAATAATAATAATAATAAAAAAAACGTGTCCTCGGACACGGGCTTATTCTAGTATTAATTAAAATACAACAATAATTAATATATTTGACTTCGTCAAATATCATTCCTACATCATTCACCACTTCTTCAAAAGAACTCGTCCCCGAGTTCTCATCCGATGTTTGGAAAGTGCCGTCCCACTTAAAAATATATTTCGAATAAATCTTCTTTTTAATCACACATTGACGTAAGATGGTCACTTCCGAATATAAAATTATTCTATCCATCCCATCCTCCTTGTGTTGATCTTCATCCCCAACAAGTGATAATTGTCTTCTCAGCCCATTTACAAGCAATCTATTGGTAAAATCAAATATTTGAGCGGGACTGTTGCCGTCCAACTTACTGGCTTTTAGGTCATCTTGATTAACTACCCCATTTATTGCCGGTTTCGATGTAGTGGAGGAACAAGAATCATGCAAGTGACCATAACTATAACTATTACTATGATTAAAATCGCTAGACTGCTCAAACATGGAGCTGCCAACCATATCTGACCTTACTGCCTCTCCATTGTCTCCAGGAATGTTATTTTCACCGGAAACCTGTTCGCACTCATCTTTATTTTTTTGTAAAGACTCCTGTCTAGTAGTCATGGGTACACCAAAATCCAGAGGCTTTGAAGGCTCAAGTCCCAGCATGCCACCATTTGTCCAGAACATAACTGGATGGACACCAGAAGATGCTGAAAGTGTAGACCAAGTAATATCACCCACATCTTCATTCATGGGCTCAACTAGGGCATGTTCAAGGACCATAATATTTGCAGGAATAATTTCATCACGTACCTGAATGACTTCGTCATTTGCACCTAAATCTTCCTCCTTAATGTCCAAATTCTTCTCTTCAACATGTTCTTCCTTGACTGCACAAATAACCTCCTCTCCCTTGAAATTTTCGTTCAAAGTGTTTGGATCTGCAGTTGATTTGGCTTCATACGCCTAATTGCAGCAGATTTTTTTGCCTCCAATCTTATAATAACTACTTCTCCATTTATGGCCATCTTCTTCGATAGATCGTCCCGATTTTCCACCCTTCTAGGGCGACGAACCTGTTCAATACCCCTGTCTCTCGTGCCACCACGGTTACGATTAGCACGAGCGTTTGGACCCTGTTGAGCAACCATGAACGCCTCCATCCGTGTTGTCAATGTAGCAATAGCGGTAGTTAGCCCCTTGATATCTGCTCTTGTTACTTGATCCCCCATAACGAATCAGTGATGAAAAGACAGGATAAAGCCTGCTCTGATACCAACTGACGCAGCACGGAAGCGATAGATTCGTGTTTAGCGCACTAAACACAAGAGTTTTCAAGCGAAGAACCCTAGAACACAATAAACTGGAATCCACCGGAAATTAACTGGAATCCACCAGAAAATAAAGAGAAAACTCTTCAAATTATCATTCAAAAAACTGATTTTCGGATTACACCCCTAAGCCTATTTTATAGTACCCATAAAACTTGAAAAACAATCCTAAACCTTCTAGAATTACTCCTAACCTATATGGTAACTAAATAGGACTCAAAAACTAGTAAATCTCCTCAAAATCTACTCTAAAATCATCTCTAATCAACCTATTAAAATTAATGGCGAAAATAAGAAATAAAATATAAACTAAAACAAATTAAATCCTAAGATATTAATTAAAATACAACAATAATTAATATATTTGACTTCGTCAAATATCCTTCCTACATTGCTCTTTAGAGACGGGAGTAATCTGCTGGAACAAGTTAATGAGTTTATGGATCAAATAAAAAGAGAAAGAAGGTAAGAGGAAAATTCATTTGTATAGTAAAGGCAGACAGAACAAAGCAAAGGGGTGCAGGGAATCTTCTCTGAATGAATCCAAGAGAGTGATATAAATAGGTTTTCTGAAAAATGCATCTGGATAGGTAATCTATAAAAAAAAAAATGTTCTCTTTTTCCACTACAAGGGGGCGAGGGAACCTGGAAGCTCACTTTGGGAAGCCCAGTTCAATAGACCATCCTTTATGTTTATAAATCATAACTTTATAGGCCAATAAAAGCGTAAAACCAGCAACATTATAAGAAGTATTTATGTCATACCGTCAATAACAAGAAGCATGGCATTGCCTCCCAGGTTCTGCATAGACAACATTGATCGGACTGCTTATTGGCCTCAACGCGGATAAAAACCCATGCAAAAAGAAAGCTACTATGATTGAGGGTCAGAAATACATAAATAAAACCAACAGAGACAACCTGCAATCTGCAATTGCTTGTGGTGTCTGGGTAGTCTTTCTACTACTTTCTGGACCATATATCTGGAGACCAAAAACAGCAAATGATCATAAGACTCTTGAATAAAGTACTCCCTCCGTCCCAAAATGAATATCCAAAAAAAAAAAGAAAAATCTGCTCTTGAGCAAGCAAGAGTAAATTTGGGATTTTTTGGACATTCATTTTGGGATATAGTATAGGTAGTAGTATGTTACTGGATATGCAATATGTGTTTTCAGCAACAACTTAAGAGTAACATGTATCACTATTAATGTACTCTAGTTATATGAGTCTTGAGAAGAAAAATTAAGGGCAGCAATATAATGTCATAAATTTAAATGCCAAATGCACCATAAAACCGGGGAGGTTAGTGTTGGAAAAATAGTGTGTTTTGAAGGAAATTAATAGATTATTTTCTAAAGGGTAATTTTGTCAAATTACTTAATTGTTTATGTGGGTTGGAAATGGAATCATCCCACATTGCTAAGGAAATGAAATTATCTCACATACATGGGTTGAGATATAAAGGCTCAAAGTAAAAGGAAAGTGGTGTTATCCCACATTGAAAAGGAATTGAACTTAGTGCTAGTATAAAGTCTTGAACATTAGAGTAGTGTTCAAGATTATATAGCATAGAGGCTCTCTCTCGCGCACAGTGTTGTGAATATAGCCCTCCACAGACCAAGCAAACCACAAGAATTATAATCGCACACAAACAAAGCACAAGAAATCAGAAAACACAGAAAAGACACAAGAAATTGTTAACCCAGTTCACCAATTTGATTGGCTACGTCTGGGGGCACTACCAAGCCAGGATCTTGCACTATGTACGTAGAATTTGTGTTACAATGAGAAAAGAGGCGGAACTTTGCTTTATATATGACCTAGGAAACTAACCAAACCCTAGCCAAACAAGGAATCCCAAACTGCTGAAAACGGGCCCAGCGCGGCCGCCCTCATGCCAAGCGCGGTCGCGCTACTGTCCAGAAGATCCAACGCCTTTGACAAAACCTCCAGCGCGGTCGCCCTCCCTTTCAGCGCGGTCGCCCTCGAAGAAATTCTCCCGAGCATCAGTTAAGGTACAAGAGCGCGGTCGCGCACATCACTAGCGCGGCCGCTCTTGACTCCAGCAACCTCTGACGAATTTCTCCCCCTTGCTTCGATGTCTAACCCGATTGGTCCTCTATCCCAACAATCTCCCACCTAGAGATCAACCACACATATAAGCCCCGTATCCGTTCTTCAACTCATCCTTGGTGTCCTCCTAGTGCTCACCTCGATCATATATAAATTTAATTTGCATCAAAGGGTATATAAACAAATGAAAGTATATAAAAGAAAAGAGGTACAGACTATCCTTTATTTATTTTTATTTTTAATTGATTAGAGAATAATATTTTAGACTTATTTTATTATTGATATTTTTTACAAATAGGTATATAAAAAAGATAGAAAAAAAACTAAACAAATAAAAGTATATAAAAGAAATGAGGGACGGACTATCCTTTATTTATTTTTAAAAAGTTTTTAACGCTTTTATGAAAATAATCAATTCTTTCGTCCAAAATAAATGTTTAAAATATTAAAATAAAACTTTTTTTATTTAAATATTTTTTGGATATTTATATTGGGGCGGAGAAAATAATTTTTTTCCTTAATATCTAACACTCAAATACAATGCTAAAAAATAATAAGAATAACAACTCTTAGACCATGAGCAGTGGTGCCAAAATTACATGGGCATGGCTGATGTGGAACATATGACATCCCACAATGGTGACTTTCTCTTTGGGCTTCAATGACCGGACAAGAAAATGGGTTGGGGAACGACCTTTGGGCGTGGGAAAAAGGTGAGTATTTTCCACTTTCCGTTTGAAACACACGCTCAAAAAGAGTGGGAGTAATATGGCAAGTGTTGTACACTTGCTCTTTTAGAGACTGATGAAAACTTTTTTAGCTGAAAAAGTGGTTCACACATTTTTAATTTGTATTTCCAACGGAAATATTTTAATTCACTTTCCTCAATATAAATTAATATAATTATTAAATAATATTAATAGTAATAAAATTATTTAATTAATAATTAAAAAATATAGATTATTTTATCATATATAATTAATAATATTAAAATAATATGAATAATGTTAATAATTGTTATAAAAATGAGTAGGAAGGAGAAAATATAGTGGGTATAGTAAAAAGTATAGATTATTTTAGACTTATTTTATTATTGATATTTTTTACAAATAGGTATATAAAAAAAGATAGAAAAAAAACTAAACAAATAAAAGTATATAAAAGAAATGAGGGACGGACTATCCTTTATTTATTTTTAAAAAGTTTTTAACGCTTTTATGAAAATAATCAATTCTTTCGTCCAAAATAAATGTTTAAAATATTAAAATAAATTTTTTTTATTTAAATATTTTTTGGATATTTATATTGGGGCGGAGAAAATAATTTTTTTCCTTAATATCTAACACTCAAATACAATGCTAAAAAATAATAAGAATAACAACTCTTAGACCGCGAGCGGTGGTGCCAAAATTACATGGGCGTGGGCGATGTGGAACATATGACATCCCACAATGGTGACTTTCTCTTTGGGCTTCAAATGACCTGGACAAGAAAATGGGTTGGGGAACGACTTTTGGGCGTGGGAAAAAAGGTGAGTATTTTTCACTTTCCGTTTGAAACACACGCTCAAAAAGAGTGGAAGTAATATGGCAAGTGTTGTACACTTGCTCTTTTGGAGACTGATGAAAACTTTTTAGCTGAAAAAGTGGTTCACACATTATCAATTTGTATTTCCAACGGAAATATTTTAATTCACTTTCCTCAATATAAATTAATATAATTATTAAATAATATTAATAGTAATAAAATTATTTAATTAATAATTAAAAAATATAGATTATTTTATCATATATAATTAATAATATTAAAATAATATGAATAATGTTAATAATTGTTATAAAAATGAGTAGGAAGGAGAAAATATAGTGGGTATAGTAAAAAGTATAGATTATTTTAGACTTATTTTATTATTGATATTTTTTACAAATAGGTATATAAAAAAAGATAGAAAAAAAACTAAACAAATAAAAGTATATAAAAGAAATGAGGGACGGACTATCCTTTATTTATTTTTAAAAAGTTTTTAACGCTTTTATGAAAATAATCAATTCTTTCGTCCAAAATAAATGTTTAAAATATTAAAATAAATTTTTTTTATTTAAATATTTTTTGGATATTTATATTGGGGCGGAGAAAATAATTTTTTTCCTTAATATCTAACACTCAAATACAATGCTAAAAAATAATAAGAATAACAACTCTTAGACCATGAGCAGTGGTGCCAAAATTACATGGGCATGACTGATGTGGAACATATGACATCCCACAATGGTGACTTTCTCTTTGGGCTTCAATGACCGGACAAGAAAATGGGTTGGGGAACGACCTTTGGGCGTGGAAAAAAGGTGAGTATTTTCCACTTTCCGTTTGAAACACACGCTCAAAAAGAGTGGGAGTAATATGGCAAGTGTTGTACACTTGCTCTTTTGGAGACTGATGAAAACTTTTTTAGCTGAAAAAGTGGTCCACACATTTTTAATTTGTATTTCCAACGGAAATATTTTAATTCACTTTCCTCAATATAAATTAATACAATTATTAAATAATTTTAATAGTAATAAAATTATTTAATTAATAATTAAAAAATATAGATTATTTTATCATATATACTCCCTCCGTCCCGCTAATATTAGCACACTTTCCTTTTTGGGCGTCCCGCTAATATCAGCACACTCCCAAAAAGGAAACTTTATATTAATAAAATATTCACCCAATCCCACTCATTCTCTCTCCTACATTATTTTAATACTCACAACACCATTATAATTTATTACACCCTCCACTCATTCTCTCTCCACTCATTCTTTTACACTCACAACATTTTATTAAAATATCATATTCGCTTAATTCCCCGCAGAAGCTTGATGCTTGTGCGATATTACGGGACGGAGGGAGTAATTAATAATATTAAAATAATATGAATAATGTTAATAATTGTTATAAAAATGAGTAGGAAGGAGAAAATATAGTGGGTATAGTAAAAAGTATGAGAGAGAAACTGATGACTTTTATCATCATTGTTGGTAAAATAAGATGGAGTTATGGTTATTGATAACCGATGACGTGGAGGCGATGTGGAGGAGAGAGAGTAGCTTGACACCCGGTCACCACCACTTGCGGATGGTCTTAGACTACTCACATCGGTGACTCTCCACTGGGAGAGTCACCCAAAAAAAAAAAAAAAAAAGAAAAAAGAAAAGCAAGGAAAGTCACCAAATTGCATGACTCGGGCAATTGGTTTGCCTACTTGATTGACCAGGTTGTGCATTTTTTTTTTTTGATCAAATTATTTTGATTTTGTATTTATATAAATATATTTTTAAAATTAATATATTTTATATATTAATTTTATTTTTAAAAGGTTGGGTTGGGTCGAGGTCACTGATGGAAATATAAATTATATAAGGTTGAAAGTGTATATATGGAAGAGAGAGAAATTAATATTTTATTTGAGGTTGGGTTGGGTCAGGATCACTGATGGGGATGATCTTAACCACAAAAACATTTTTAGTACTTCACTTTGGGAGAGAGTAAATTTTGCCGAAACTTTTGAAATTTCACTTAAAATTTAGCGCTAAAATTTCCCTCCAATTCATTTTTTAGTTTCCCGCTCTTTCTGTCTTGAAAAAATCAAAAAAAAAATAAAAAATCAAAGCCTTTTTCGTTATTCAGAAAGACCTTTTATACAAACATTCAACATATCCCTCTCTCTCCCCCTTCGACCCGACGGCCGCAATCCCGGCGTCATTAAGAGATTTTATACAAGACATCAACCACACCTTGTTCACTAGGTTAGTGTCACACACACACTTTCTCTCTCTCTCTCTCTCTATCTGTCGTACTCTCTCTTGTTGAATAACTCTAATTTCTTGATACAATTCGTACAAATTTCTTCCTTCAAGTAACTAAACGTTAAGGTTTTGGCAAAATTTTCGTTTCCCTATTGAAATTACTGTCATCCATAGTTTTCTCTTGTTGGGATTTCATGATTTTTCAATTGCCCACCAACTGTTTGTCAAAATGTCTCTTTCAAAATTTTCTTTTGTTTAGCAAATCTTTCTGCCGTAACTTGTTATATCCTTGGCTAGTTTGTAGGTAGTTGGATGATTTGTAGATTCTCTTTAAAGAATATTGTTTTCTGATTTACAGGGTTCAGCAGATAAAGTCAGCGTTCTATTCACTATCCAAGGTTGTCTCGACTTTAAACTCAATACTTTACAGTTGTACATGATGTTCTATTAGAAAACATTAAATGCTTATATGATACTAAAATGAAATTTTCATGTTATTGTTTTATTCTCTAAAACTAATAAATGTATACTTATCCAGATAATGATTAAGATTACATTAAACTCAATACTAGACCTCTGTTTTGGGATGCACTCTATAGTAATCTTTGTATTGTTTAAGCAGCAGTAGCAATTTTAATTAGAGTTCTCTTTGCTCCTTATACTTTCGGACATATTCTCACTTAATTATATTTCATATCTTCAGTGAATCAAGAATTGTGGAGTACAGCATAACAGAAAACTTGATTTCACCTGGAAAAAAACAGGTATCGCATCGTATTACATTTGTGATTCTTTTCTTTTTTTGAAGTTCAATTGGGTTGTCTCTTAATAAGCTTTTGCATTTGCATTTTCGGTGACTGATCAGATACTCATCGATAACAAGCAATACTACAAGATAATGTTTGACTTGCTTTAACTTATCTTACAATTTTAGATGACGTCTCGTCACATGATCCTCAAAGTTTAACCTCTCCCAACAAGCACCTTCCATTTGGAGTGAGTCGTATGCCACACTCTTCTGACATGGTCTTTTCCCACACCTCCATTGCTCTCACCTCTCCTGCTCCACCTCCGGTTGGCTCACCTCCTATTGCTAGTGCTCCAAAATTGCTCGTCGTAAACATAGTAAAGTAGTTAAGGCTCCTACGATTTCTAGCCAAGGATCTGATGAGGAACATTACGATTTTTGGCCAAGGATCTGATGAGGAACATTTATCAGGTACATTGCGAGACTTTCTTATGTCTTTTTTCTAATAAACTCATATATGATTTAACTTATACTATTTTTAATATATAGTGCGCCCACATAAGATAGTTCGTGGTACATGTTGGATGATAAAAAGTCAAAAGATTGTGCTTGCAAATGGGAATAGAATCAAAGTAAATTATGATGAGCGTTTCCGTGGAGCAGAAAAAAGTCAAATTCATAGCTTGCTTGGACATGATATTGGTGCAATTGTTAGACCTCATTGCCCAATGGATGTGTCCTCTTTTGAATTTGACTTTTTTCTACACATCCATTGGGCAATGAGTTCGAACAATTGCACCAATATCATGTACAAGCAAGTTATGAATTTGACTTTATTCTGCTCCACGGAAACGCTCATCATAATTTACTTTGATTCTATTCCCGTTTGCAAGCACAATCTTTTGACTTTTTATCATCTGACATGTACCACAAATTTTCTTACGTGGGTGCACCATATAATAAAAATAGTAGTATAAGTTAAATCATACTCCCTCCGTCCCGGCGAAAGAGCCACAAAATTTGTCCGGCACGCAAAATAAGAAATGTGATGTAGGAAAGAGAAAAAGTTTAAATGTTGTGAGTATGAAAAATTAAATAGGAGAGAGAATGAGTGGGAGGTGATGTAAGAAAGAGAATGTTGTGAGTGTAAAAGTAAAGTATGAGAGAGAATGAGTGGAGAGAATAGTGATTTAAGGTTTCCTTTTTGGGAAAGTGGCTTTTTAAATGGGACGCCCAAAAAGGAAATAAATGGCTCTTTCGCTGGGACGGAGGGAGTATATGAGTTTATTAGAAAAAAGACATAAGAAAGTCTCGCAATGTTCCTCATCAGATTCTTGGACATAAATCGTAGGAGCCTTAACTACTTTACCAGTATTTTAAAGAATTTGATAACGAGGAAGAAGCTTCCCCTCCTCTTGAGGTTATACAAACGGAGCAAGAATCTCATTGGTGTAAGTTATGTAATCACTTCATGACCTTGAAATTCCAAGTAAGAGTTAATCTGTTTGTAAATTTAATATACTCAATTGTATAAAGTATTTTATAAGTGGGGGGTTGATTTTTTTTTATTTTTTTATTTTTTATTATTATTTTTTATTTATTATTTATTTATTTATTTTTTATTTTTTTTTTCGCGATGACATACGAGGATTCATGTTAGCCAACCTCAAATTATTTTGGGACTAAGGCTTTGTTGTTGTTTCTATTTATGTTTATTTGCTCGGTAAGCATTTATATGTTAATATCATCAAAACGTATTATATAGACCCAACCAACTTAGCTGGGAGAGAAATGATTGGTCTGTTCTTCAATATGCTTTTTTGATCAAATTTCATGTTACTCATTTTCTTTTAAACCCAACCAGAACGACACTCATGAATCAAGGCGTGAAACCCAATCAGCATGAGTTTAAACCCTGAACATGAAATTTGCACAACCTTTCTTATAACCCTCAAGCAATTTCTGTAAAAGGAATCTAGTAAGGGATTATTCTTATTTTTCTTCCCAAGAGAATTTGTATATTCTAGTCTTTTGCTTTATTTCAACGTGTATGCATGACTCTAGAGTGCTTGTATGAGTTTCCATGGTTTGTTGGAGTAAAAAGCATGAAAAGTAACTTTGTTCTTCCAAGTATACAATTTGTCCACTTGCAAATTTCATGCTTCCATCCATATTTCCATTCATGCCTTATGTTATTTAAAGGGTCTAACATCTTAATAACATGTTAAACTAAGTGTAAGTCAAGTTTCATGTCTTGGATTCATGTTTAAGTTGAGTTTTGATAATGGTATTTCACTTGTTTTACTGCTGTCTGGAATCTATTGTTTTGACCTTTATGACTTGTTCTTTCATTATCTCTCTCAAAACTGGTCCTGTTAGATGAGTTCAAGTGTATATGAGAGCTAACTCATAAAGGAAATCGAACATGTTTTTTTGGATTTTTTGGACCACTGGAAGATCCTCTTTCTATTTTTACTTTAAAGGCTTTATGTCCATATTGTCAGAACTTCTATTTTGAATCTGAAATGTCAAAGGTCATTTGACTCAAAACTCATCCTTATGACCTAATTTTTTGTGTGCTTCTTGCTCATCATATCTACTTCAAAAGTCATTCTGGGTGTTTTGTGAAATTTCCATAATAAAGTGCTCTTCAAGCATGCTCTTTGTGTACACTGCTCTGTTTTGTGTCTGCTGCTGATAGATTTGTAGTTCATGTTGTGGTGACTTGTTTGGCATGAAATATGAGTCTAAAAATTATCATAAAATTTGTGAGGCGTGTTTTATGCGTTGAGAATAGAGAATAAAGTCCCATTTTTTGTTCCAGATTAACCTCTTTTTGTATGAGATATGATGCCTATGAAACTAATATAAGTTCATGCTTATCTTTTCCATTGAAGGTCTGATTAGATTCTGTAATAGGGTCAATTTCTTTTAAAGATTTGCTTGAGAAAACTCATGTCGTTATCTATGCTAACTAGAGGGTATAATAAGTGTACATCTTGTGGAATTAACAAAAACTTAAACCAATTGGCTAGAGCTTTGAATCCTTTAACCGACCGTGCACCAGAGGAACATTTTTAAGTACTAACCATGTAATTTGATATTCCTTATTTTGGTTAAATAGAAAAAATCAGCTGCGAATAAGGGTAACCGTGGAAAGAAGCTGCTAAATCATCACGGTAGAGCCAAATCGCTTGTATACAAGATTCAAGATCTAATGGTATATGAATATTATCCATTAATGTTATATTATTTGATTATTTTTGTCTTTTCTTAATTAATTTTTTTTTATATCTTTGAGGGATAAGGGCTCAAAATTTTCAGCAGTTGATAACTTTAAGAATGTTTATGTCATGCCAGATAATCCAGTAGCAACTCCTTTATATGTTAGTGTTTTCTCATACATGTATGATTTTTTTTTATATAATTTTTTTAGTATAATTTATGAGTTTCATAGTTTTTTTTTTAATTTCAGGAAAAGATGCAAGAAAAGATAACTGATTTCATTAAGGACTACGAATCTCAGTTTGCACTCGACACCCCGTTAGACGAAATTTCACTTCTTGGACCAGAAATAGGAGTGAAAATATTGATAGAGACTCTTGAGGAATTGGGTCCGAATGTTGGGAGTTATGTGAGGGGTATGGGTCGTGGGATGGTACGCGATGTTAAACGTCGATGGCCACATTCAACATCTCAAGCATCAATCAATAAAGTGAAGGAACCAGAAGAAAAATTGGGCCAATTACAAGATGAAGTGAAGGAGTTAAAAGAAGAAATGTCGTCTCAAACAAGTATGTTTAGCAAACTTCTTGATGTGTTGAAAGCTAATGGTATACAATCGCTTGATGATATTATGGCTCAATCTACGTCGACAACTAATCAAGTTTGAACTTGCTCTAAGCCTCCAATCTTATCTTATGTTTAAAAACTTTATGGAAATTTTTGATGAAGTATTTGATGGCAATATTTTAGTGATAATATTTTGAGTATGTTGATGGTACTATTTAAATGGTCGTTTTTTATTTGAACATTATGATATATTAATTAGTACTATTACATATGTTATTTTTAGTTAATTTCTATGCTTGTTGTAAAATTTAAATTATTAATATATATATATATATATATATATATATATATATATATATATATATATATATATATATATATATATACACACGAGAAAACAAGAGGCCAAAACAGCAAGGAATTGGCCGGCCAGGAGAAGGCTTGGCCGAGGAAACAAGGCTGTGGTCGAGAGCTGGCCGCACGCTGTTGCACCTGGGCGAGCGACCGTGCAACACATGGCCGAGCGGCCGCGCTCATGGCATGGCCTTGAATCTGTGACAGAATTTTCTTGTTTTAGGTTACCAGCTAAAAAGTAGTCGCTAAAAGTAACCTAAACAGGCAAATTGTTTGTCGCCTAAATGTAATTTAAGGTGACGAGGCTTTGTGGCCTTAATTTGGTTACTTAGGGGTCGTTTGGTTAGGAGGCTTAAGACGGGATAACATTCATCAGAATTAATAAGGTTTATTAAGAGGGCGTTTGGTTGTAAATTAGGCATCCGAATAATTAAGCCGATTTATTGGGATTAGGTCTTAATCCCCTCACTAATTATACTGATCTTAGGAAAGTATTATTAATCCCTTCCATAATAATTTCCTCATTAATAATACTGCTAATCCTTATCCGGTAACCAAACGAGGCCTTAGAAGATCAAAATAATTTTGTCACCTAAGACATGTTTTAGGTGACAAGCTAAGAAGTAGTCGGCTAAAGGTGAACCTACACCGACAACGATTTGTCGCCTAAACATTATTTAAGGTGACGAGGCTTTGTGGCCTTAATTTGGTTACTTAAGAGACCAAAATAATTTTGTCATCGAAGAATTCTTTGGCGAGAAACGATTGATCGCCTTGAACTCGTCACTTAGGAAAATTTTAAGTGACCAGGTGTAGTAATCGTCGCCCAAAACCTAAGGCTAAGAGGTTTTGAACTCGTCGGTTAGGAAATATTTAGGTGACCAGGTATAAATTTCGTCGCCTAAAACCTGAGGCCTAGAGGTTTGTGTGATTAAGCTTTAGTGACGAAGACTGGTCGCCATATGTTTATGGCGACGGATTTCAGGATAAGGCGATCAATTTTTTTTGTCGCCTAAACTGTGATTTATAGTAGTGACAACTATGTCTTATTGTGTGTGTATTTTTCATTTTGAGCAGTCTTAGGTTGTGTTTGCTAGCAACAAGTGCCAACAAGCACTTAGTTTGAAATAGTTGCACATGAGAAAATCATTCAACAATAAACATTAAATGCTTGTCGGTAGCCTTAGCCTCTTAGGGATTAAAAAAAAATGCTCACAATATTTTGGGTACCAATTAAGTTGATAATGCTTGATTGATTAATTAATTAGTAGTGAGATCTACTAACCACAACATACAATCAAGCATAGCAAACTTAGTTTGTGCCCAAAATTTTGTGACTTCGGTATTATTCTTTTGTTTTTATTTCAGGCACCTACCGAGAGATCGGATCACTTTTCGGGTTGGTCCAGCAAAGCGACAGATTGCAGAGAGAAAAACCTAGGAGGAATTGGGATTAGCTAAGACAAACATCCAAAGACTCCAAAGCCAACAAGTTATGAGCCTCAGAATGAGCCAAACCCCATGAAGGAAAATGCAATGTTTGTCAAGTCCAGTTTCTGCTATTGTTGTACTTTAAAAAGAAGTGGTACGGCGTAAATGTAACAAAGCCCTTCATGAAAAATCTAATTTATCTTCTGGTATGAGTTATTTTTCGTTAAATACAAAGTAATCAAACTATTTTTCATTTTATTTTTTGATCCAACACACGATATCCATTTTTCTCGTTAAATAAACTACTAATTTTATTAAATGCGAAAAGGAAACACACTCTTCTTCATCTTTATCTTCAACCTCACCCCTTCTTTCGTCTTCTTCCTTTTCATCTTCAATTTGAGTTTTTAAAACTAATTTGATGGTGGTGGCGGTGGATCAGATGGTGGTGGCGGTGGATAAAGATGTGGTGGCGGCTGTGGATCATATGGTGGTTAAAACGGTGGTGGTGGTGGGGGATGATATGGTCTTTCCCGTGGCCTTACAGGAATATTTAGTACCGGAGGCGGGGGTGGTGATCTCCTCCTATCTCTACCAGATTGAGCATCGGCGGTGGTGATAAATGAACCCACCACCCTATTGTTGTCATCGTCACCTAGCAATGTTGCTTCGTGAACGAGAATGAAAGTGAGCAACACTAGAGCTATTTTCATTTCAAAAATAATTGTCTTCAACCAAAGAGAATGATTCAAGTATTTAATCGTATGAATGGAATTTGACTTTTCAATATTTGAATTTTTCAATAGAGGTTATTTCTTTATATAAGGCCCATAATAGAGCTATTTTCATTGCAAAATAATAGTCCTACTAATTAGAAAAACAACTATTCAACCAATGGGACTATAGAGATAATTTTACTTTGACAAATGTGGTCATATATAGGGATCGTTTGGTAGCCGGATACATATTAGCAGTATTATTAATACCTCTGTATTATTATTACCCTAACTAAAAATGTTTCGGATTAATAATCACATTGCTGATAAGAACACTTCGGGCTCGTTTGGTAGGCTAGAATTATCATGTATTAATAATCAGAAGACAATTACTCCAGGGATTAATTATATCACCTTTTTTTTTGGATAAATATGAAGGGGATAAGATGTGATAAAAGGCATTATCCAAATAGTTAGGATTATTACACCAGTTGCATTTAATCTACCAAATATCTAGCTTATTGTACTAATAATCCTATCCAATGCTAAGAAGGGTTGCCAAACGACCCCTTCGGGTCGTTTGGTATCTTCCGGGTTTGCACACTGCCATATTTGTTTTCCCAATAACACCCCTATCGTTTAGATATCTCATATCTTTCCTTTTCAACATTTACAAGAGGCTCTGCCTTCAAATACCAACAATAG
This sequence comes from Adenophora triphylla var. japonica, assembly GCA_022495995.1. Taxonomy (NCBI): domain Eukaryota; kingdom Viridiplantae; phylum Streptophyta; class Magnoliopsida; order Asterales; family Campanulaceae; genus Adenophora; species Adenophora triphylla. The sequence goes on along the minus strand of JAFEMH010001819.1, from coordinate 250,840 downwards.
TTTGAAAAAAGAATTTGGAATGGAATTTTAGTGGATTCAAATTCCAACATCAGTTTGAAAAGACCAAATAACAAAGAAGAAGAAGAAGACTACAGGAATTGGCAGGACTAATCACCCCAACCCCAGGTAGTTGATTTTCATCTCGGGGTCCGCTTTCGAGTTTTTAATGAAGAGAAAAGAATGTGAGGGGAGGGAAAAGGAGAGAAAAGAAAGGGAGAGAAATGAATTTAAATTCCATCCGATGTGCTTCCGAGTTAGGAATGAAATGAAAGGAAAAACAAAATTTTCTCTCTTCATGCTTCCGAGTTTTGGAATGAAATGAGAGGAAATGAAAAGAAATCTCTAAATAAAAACATAAAACCCTTTAAATTTATAAGATAAGATTAAAATTAACACTTTCATTTGATCAACACCCTTTAAATTTATAAGATAAAATTAACACTTTCATTTAATCATAAACTATAATTATTTGTTGATTTAATATGAGTAGATGCAATCTTCTTAGTACCTCATCCTCCTCATCCATCCAAGAATCAACACCCTTTAAATTTATAAGATAAAATTAACACTTTCATTTAATCATAAACTATAATTATAGTAAATATTGCCTAACATAAGTAGGAACCTAAATATCAGAACCAGAACCAGAACCAAAACCAGAACCAGAACCAAAACCAACAGGGCATAAATTTGTTCGAAATCTAGAAAATTAAAAAACATTTAAACCCAAACAACCAAACCAAGATTCATATCAAATATGTGGAGGGGGACGATATGGGGATTTCAAAAATCAAACATTTCAAAACCAACCCAGATTTCAAAATCAAACATTTCAAAATTCAAGAGTTCAAAAATTCGAACATTTCTTAATTCAAATCCATTCAAAACCCAGGTTTACATTCAAAACCTAGAGAGAGGTAGGGGCGAACTGCAGTTCTGTTCGGTCCGCATTGGCAACAACCTTCGTTCATCTTTTTAGGGTTCTTTGAAGGGGACGCCACACCATGGGGGCGACGAGGAGGAAAAGATCAATGTGGGAATGGGATGAAATGACGAAAATTGATGAGGGTAATGATGAGATTACAAAAAATATGTGAGAATAAAAGTGGAATAATAATAAAAATTGTTAAGCTTTCAATTTCTTTCATTCCAATTCCTCTCAATTTTGAGAGGAAAATTTTGGGAGGAAAATCATAAAAAATTTCCTTCCCTTTCTTTCCACTTCCTCCCTAAAAAATCGCAGAAGCAGGCACTCGAGCAGCCTGGTGGGGAGGGGGGCGGGGGGGCGGGGTGAGAAGGAGGAGAACGGCACATAAATATTCTGATTCTCACAACTAGGTTTTTATTTGTTATTCTTCGAAAGATTGAGACGTTTCTTTCATTGATGAAGAAGAACAAGAACTCAACAAAGAGAGAGAGTGAGAGTGGATGCTAGGGTTCAATAAGGAAGGGCATAATAGAGATAAACCTTGTAGTCAAATTATCCAGTTCGATAGGATAAATAATACCACCATTTAGCCAGGATTATTAGTGAAGAGATAAGGTCCTAATCCCATTATTTCGGATAATTAATACTAGTGTCATATTATCAATCAAACGCATGATAATTATTTTTAGTTATCTCGATCATTGTTATCCGACGCTTATACTCCCTACCAAACGGCCCCATAAAGTTTTGATAGTCCATCCGTTCAAATAAAATATAATTTATATTTATTATTTCTTTCATATCAGAATGTTTGTCTCATTTGACTTTCATGTTAAATTCAATCGAATTTTGACTAAAATAACTTCTATATTATACATAGGTATACGAGTGGTTTTATATAGAATGTGAGTTTATAGGTATACGAGTGGTTTTATATAGAATGTGAGTTTATATGAGATTTTATACGAGTGGTTTTATATAGAATGTGAGTTTATATGAGATTTTGATCTCGACCTTCAATATTGTTTGGACTTTTGGATCTCGTCTAGGTTTTTATAGAGAATAATTTGGGGTAAGGGGGCCTCATGAAATTATTCCTATTTTATTAAGCAATACGCTTCTATACCCAAAGTTATAAGACTAAAATTACTTTTATACCTAGGTTTTGGCCCTTTTGGGTTTTTATGAAAATTTAATTTGGGCCTATATTTGAGTATGAAATTTTGAATCATTTTAATCATTTTGAATTTGAAATGAAAGAATATAAAATTACAAACAATATTAAATGAATAAAAAGAGCCAATTTAAACGAGTTGGTCTTATAAAAAATTAGTATTTTTCTAATATTAAAGACAAATCATTTTTGTTTCGCTTACACTTAAACACACATACACTACTTATCTCGCTAGTTGTCTTCCCTACACTAACACTGACACTGTTTTACCATAACAGTTGCACTCTTTTTACACTGACACTTAATAATACATCCACTGACACTCTTTTTTACTGACATTTTTTTACACTAGCACTGACACTTTTTTACCCTAACAATGACACTCTTTTTATTGACACTTAATAATACATGTTCTGACACTCTTTTACACTGACAATTTTTTACACTAACACTGACACTTATTTACCCTAACACCGGTACTCTTTTACAATGGCACTTAATAATACATGCATTGACACTCTTTAAACTGATATTTTTTTACACTAACACCTTCACTTTTTACACTGACACTTAATAATTCATGCATGCTCTGACACTACACTTGTATTTTTTACACTAACACCAACACTTTTTTACTTTAACACCAGCACTCTTTTACACTAACACTTTTTTAGACGTGCAATGACACTTTTTTGAGGTGCATTGACACATTTTTACACTGACGCCACTTTTTTAGACGTGCACTGACACTTTTTTATCCGTAAACTTAATAATAAAAAAATCCCAGTTTTGATTGAAGAATAATATCAAGAACAAAGCAAACAAAAACCTCTGGGACTCCTAGAGATCTTATATCTTATAACCATAGTCTAAGAAATCTCACCGTGCCAAAATTATCCTTTAATTTCTCCTCTGATGTCTCCCATGAAATTCCCCAATAAACCCCTTGCCTTGAGTTGTGTCCATGTATGAATTCGTTGTAAGAAATGGGGGCGGGTTTGAAGGAGTGAGGGTTTGGGGATGGAGAAAAAGAGAGATGTCTCGGTGAGGTATATAAATCCAGTCCATTAATCCAAGGAGGAAGAACAAGAAATTGAAGAAATTCGGAGTTGGAATTGAAAGATCATTCGGTGTATATAAATCCACATCCTTAGTAATTATTAATTAGGCCGATGAAACCTACAAAATATTGATAATTCTTGCTTAATCACTACGCTTAATAACTATATCGGTCAAAAGATATTATAAACGTTTGCGCAAAAAGCACTTAACATCAAATATATATTACAATAGGGAATGAGTGTAACAGCCGATACGAAGAAGGGCTAGTATTAAATCTCAATAAATTGAATCGGACAGTCAGAACTCTTTCCCTTCCCAACTATGTTTTAACTCCCCCACTCCTCCAAAAAGCCGCAAGACAGATTTTTTTTTAATCTCTCCCAAATGTCGTCTCTCTTCTGCTATACCACCTATCACATTCGCTCTTCCATTAACCAATCCAAAGGTATCATTCTCTCTCCAATTTACAGTTTTCGTTATGTTTCAAGTTTTTTGTTTTGTTTTTAAGGTTATTGGGTATTTTATTGTTCACGAAATTCTATTAATTTTATCTGAGTTTATAGGATTCTGGTAAGCTTTCTCTCTCCCACTCTCTGTGTTCGTTTGGTTGGAGAAGAATTATGAGCTTCATAACGTTGACTTCACTGAAAGGAGATGAGTGCCCGAGTTGAGAAGTTGAAGGGCACGTGATCATTTGATACTATATCCAACAAATACACACATGGCAGCCTGTTTGGAAAATTTAGTCCTTTGGTGAGCAGGTAAATGCATAAAACACACACATCCAAAAACATGAAGCTGAGAATAGTCAGGAACTTGATGAAATAAGCGAAAAAGAGGAGAGTCATTATTTAATGGAGATGATAGAAGACAATTGATGAGGAAGACGGCCGTAGAAGTTGCTTCAACCCAAAAAGTATGAGGAATATGAGAATCAGGCACGAGAGTCCTCACAGTTTCTAATACATGGCGATTTTTCTTTCGGCCACACCATTTTCTCGGGGGTTTCAACACACGACCTTTCTGATTGGATTCCCTCACTTTTCAAAAAGTTTTGGAACTCTTTCAACATATATTCCCCACCTGAATCAGAACGAAGAATTCTTATCTTACGCTTAGTTGGTTGGTAATTTTGCACATGAGCTTCAAATTGTGTTCTACACATTGACATGAAACTTTTAAAGTGAGAGAACACCTCAGATTTATTACGCATAAAATAAATCCACGTGTGATGAGTACAATCATCAATAAATAGCAAGAAATATCTATATCCTAGCCGAGAAGGGATGGGAGCAGGACCCCAAAAATCACTGTGAATTAAGTCAAAAGGATTAGTTTTTGTGTTAAAATGTGAAGGAAATGGTAAACGAACACTTTTACTTGAGTAGAAATGAATACATGATTTATCAATACTATTCAAAACAGGTGGTTTAGCTTTCAATAAGCCCGATGTGAACAAAGTACTTAGCTTTTGAGAATTAGGATGACCTAACCTACGATGCCAAATATTCCAAAGCTTACTAGAGGTACAAAAATCATATTTGGAAGGAGCAAAAAATGAGGAACCACAAAAATACTTCTCGAACTCCAAAGCAAACAAGCGACCGATCCTACGACCCTTCCCTTTCACCATCCCAGTGCGTCGGTCATGAATAAGACAACCATCACGAGAAAACAACACAGTGTGATCATCATCAACAAGCTGACCAACAGAAATCAAATTAGTTGTAAGCTTAGGAACTAAGAACACATTTGATAAATGAAATGATTTGGTGGGAGAAATTGACAACGATAAATTAGTAGAACCAACAATTTCCATTTTGTCACCATTCGAAGTAATGATTTGGTTATTACCAAGATATTTGTTAAGAGAAGAACTTGATTGTATCCCAGTCATATGATTGGAAGCACCAGAATCTATTATTCAAAGAGGGTCAATTGTAGGTGAAAAATGAGAGTTCTTACTAGTCAAGCCAATAGCAGAGAATGCGGAAGAAGTGGCAGAGGAACAGAGCTTTGTACCAATTGTCGAACATTCTGAGATTTGTGGTGTCTGACCTCCAGTAGCCTTTGTGCTTGATGATGATTCACCGCTTGATTTTGAGTCAGGAACAGAGCTGTACAAGGCTGACAGCTTGATAAACTCTATGATTGCTTGCCCTTTCTTGGATTTGAATTTTTGTTGCCCTTTTGTACAAGTTCAGTACATTCTTCAATTAGATGACCCAATTGCTTACAATAGTCACAAAAGTTTTTCTTCTTGCAGTGAGAAGCATCATGCCCATATTCCTGACATTCAAAACGTTGAATCTTTGAAAAGTCCCTATGCCCTTGTACTTGTTTCCCCCAATTTTGTTTTGCAATAAAAACAGTCTCGACGGCCTTCTTCCCTTCAAGAGTGGCCTGAGTTGTGATCCTAGTTTCCTCTCGAAGGAGTTCCCCTAGGACTGAATCCATAGTAGGCACCGCATCACGATTCAGTATGATGGCACGAACCACTTCATACTCCGGACGAAGCTTCATTAAAAATTGTATAACCTTATTTTCTTCGTTAATAACTTTCAAGGTTCTAAGACAACAAGCTTGGGTAACATTTTTTTTGTTCACCATCTCATACTCTGTCTACAAATTCATAAAGCCTGCATAGTATTCTTGAATGTTCCTCCCTCCTTGCCGATACTTGAAGATATCATTCTCAATCTGAAATTTCCTAGCCAAGTTTGATTGCTGATAAACCTTCTCAAGAAATTCCAACATTTCCTTTGCAGTACCCAATCCCTTCATTGAAGCACCAATGCTTGTTTCCACGGAACCAATAATCCAAGAAACAACTTTAGCATTATTTGATTTCCATTGCTCCAACTTCGTGGTCGCTGTTTCAGATGGTTTGGCTGCAGTTCCATCTATAAATCCCCACAAACTTTTTCCTTGAACAAAGAACTGAAAATCAAATCGCCATAAGGGATAGTTTTTCCCATCAAACCTGACCGAGAGAATGTTACTCTTTTCTGAATCCATCTTGAATGCAGTCAAGAATCCAGAAGAAAATAAACCCCAAGCTGAATAAAACCCTAGTTTGGGTGACCTCAATTTTTTTTCAATAAAAGAGAGAATAGGACCCTAACTACGTCTAACCTCCACGAAATTTTAGCAAATAGATGAGAGAATTGATTAATCAAAGATCAAGACTTGATTCACTAACCTTTCAAGAGATACTACTACTTTGCCAATCAAGATAGATGGTATTAGTTGCTTCAGATGAATAGAGCTTGCTGATGTGACAAAAAAAACAACTTCTTGATGATGCATCAAGAGCAAGGAGGCTCTGATACCATGTAAATCTGCATAGAAGACAGAAGGCATGAGAAGAAAACAAAAGGGCGTCATTCCAGCCCTCTGGAAGTCTCTGCGATATATATGTGAGAGTAGTTATGTACAGTTACAAATACAACACCCTATATATTTACTTATAACATGACAACAAAAATAGACCACTAAACCTCACATAACTTCTGTCTCACACTACCTCCGCCCAAAATGAATATCCAAAAAAGTTTAAAATTTTCTCTTGATCAAATTTGCTCTTGATCAAGAGAAAGTTTTTTTATTTTTTTTTGATATTCATTTTGGGACGGATTAGAAAAAGTAGAATTTATCTTCATTGAAAAGTTTTTTTGTTATGGTAACACCTTTTCCCTGAACAAGGACTTGCTTGATGCATCTTCTCTTTGTTCTAGAGGTGCTGTTTCTTGGCGCATCCTCATTTTTTTATGGTGAATTCATTATCGACTAAATGTGTAATTGTGTTATCTCTCCGTTGATTGCACAGAAAGTCACTTCGTTTTTGGGAAATTTGAGACCTTTCTAGTGGGTGATGGACCTGGATTTGATAGTTGTTGCATGTCCCATCACTTAAAAGCACATTAATAGGCATTTACTAATCTTTCGTGGAATCATTCCTGGCTTTCAGCGGGTTCTCTGTGGATGTGTGAATTCTCTTACATTCAGTATGTTTACATGGATCTGAAGAGTACTTTATAAACATTAATGGAGGATTTATGTTTTCCATGATGTTGTGGATTCAGGATGACAGATCAAGTAAGGCTTGATTGGGTTTTCCATGATGTCCTTCACTTCAAAAGGCGAGAAGTTTACCTAGAATAGCTGAGTCAAGGAGATTAGCTACCACTTTCTTGAAACTTTGTCATAACTTGGCTGATCATGACAATAAGGTTGAGTTATAGCTGGAGATGAGACTGCAACATCTGGGCAATGATCAATCTTCTAAACATCGTAGCCTATTTCCAAATCCAGGGCTTTGGTTCCATGTCATATAATATAATGTCTCTTTGCACTTCCCTCATATAACCTGAAAAGTGTCGGAAGAAATATCAGTTCAATACTTCAGTGCATTTATATGAATTGAACAACCATAATAGAAGGAAATGATAAATCTCAGGTGCTCAAAGTCTGAAAACAATCCCTGCTAGCATGGATCCCATTACCACAAGCACATTGCAAATGCCAACTAATATGCGGCGAAGACAATTAGCTTTGGTGCGCAACTCTTACTTGGCCACTTCTCCAGAGTTAGCTGTACCCATGAATTCCCTGCCAGTTTTCGCCATCAATAAAATGCCTGAACTTAATCTGAAATAAAACAAACAAGTGAAATAGGGATGCTTGAAGCAATCACCAAAACCCCAACAACAGAAATTCACCAAAGTTTTTATTTCGTTTTCCAATTAATCTTTAGGGGGTTACTCAAAACCCATCAAAACAGCAAAAGACATACAAGATGATGGGGGGGGGGGGGCTAAGGAAAAGGGAAAAAAAAAAAAGTAGCGGACAGTCAAATTTACACATCTGTAACCGTAAATCTTCAACTGATGCTAGTTAATTGGTAATCAGTTGAACCATTAGTCTAATTGTACTATTGCCTGACGACTCCAGATTACCCGAAGCATAATATACATCAGTACCACAGGTGATAGAAATCCAATCACCATCTCCATCCTGATACTTGAGAACAAAACTCCCATGCTTTAACTTTAGTCGCCTAGCCACTTGTTCCTCCAGCTCCACAAGTCCAGCAGAGAGGGAGAACGAGAACTTTATAATATTATCCTTATATGTTGCCTTTATGTTCACAGTCTTCCCACCTTGGATAGCTGGAATTGGTGGAGCCATGTCAGTAACACAGACCAATGCCTGCTGAGGTGGAAAATTGGTCTGCTGAGGTGGAAAATCAGATAATTGATGGTTAGTCCCACTAGTTTCAGGAATTGAAGGGAAATTTCTCAAGTCTTTTAAGTAATCCGTGCTGTCAGATGGTCTTTCTCCTTGTACAAGGTCATTAGGGTTTTGTAATACATCTTCAAACATCAATCTTGAATTTGGCTGATCATGCCTAATAAAATTGGAAGGCTTTGCTAGATCAACAAGACCTGAACGTGTAATTAAGGACACTGTTGGATGAAATGCTCCCTCAGATGCACGGCTAGATTCCTTTGTTTGCTTTATCTTCGAGAAGGAGCTATTATCATTTTCAAGCTTGCGATTTGGCCACCTGTCTATATCATGCTGCCTACAGATCCGCTTAAGTGTAGATCGGCTAACTACAAAGGAAATAATGCAGATAAATACTTATTGCTAGAAGACAAATGTTGCAACACACGAATAACAAAAACTCGTACTTCCTCCATTCCAAGAAAATTGTCACGTTCCCCATTTTCATCTGTCCCAAAAAAGTCACATTTTCTTGAGTAAAAAAAAAGTTTACTACAATTTCATGAAGGCACACACGAGTAAAGCTTCATTCTTAAAAGGCGTGCAATGTGCAACACTACTATTTATTTGAAAGGAGGGAGCAGTAATAAAAACCAAACCGGATGGTGAACTGTTGAGGGGGTGGTCACATTTTCTCTTTGTAACCAGTTCAATGAAAACTGGTAGATTCAAATGCATTTGAGTAGTTTAAATGCAAAAATAGTCTAGTTAGAGAACCTTGCCAAATTAGTGGTGAATTTGGCCAAATTAGTGGTGAATTTGGCTAGGTTCTGATCTCTACGAGAAATATATTTCATGGAGTAATCAAAGTGTTTTCCTTACCACCAAGAATTTCTGCAGCCTCTTCAATTCTCTTGCCAAACTGCTGCTGGATATTCTCTAAACTAATTGCTTTCCCATTTCTCCTGCGCTTCCTATTTGGTATCTTTCTTGAATCTTCTCTCTCAGAAGAAATAACATCACTGTCATCCTTTTTCTCTGCAAAGGTAACTGCAGTATCACTCTTTTTCTCGAGAAGAGAACTAAAACGGACACTTTGTTCGGCACTGACAGTATTCCCGTTACAATTTATGGCATCATCTTCCTCCATTAACTGTCGATCCGATGAACCAATCTGTGGCTTCTCTGCTTCAACTGCCAAGGTTCTAGGCACCAATGGAGATTCAATATTCTGTGAAAATGGAATAGACTCATGTCTGCCATTCGACAAAACTGAGATTATTTTGGTAAATACCAGGTCTGATGAAAAAGTAGCCTTAAAACTCTGGAAATGCTGTTTCAGTGTTATCAATATGGACTCCACTAAGCCCTGTATATCTCTCTGGTCTTTGATCTTAGGTGGTAAAAAGAATTCTGTGATGTAAATATCATCCATGCAAACGGCAAAACAACTAGATAATCCATATTTAATTGCCAAGTCAACAAAAGGGTACTCTGTTTCTTTCAGCACCGTTATATCATTGCAGAGACATAAATTATGCATTGTTAAAGCCAACCCGACAACCCCCTGCCCCTTTCTCAAGTGGTGCTCAGTACAGGCCTTCCTGAACTGCCACATGTGTGCATCTGAGAGATAGAATGGCAAACTGGCAGTGGACATACAGACTTGTCCCATGCAGCTTTGGTTGAAGCTATCACAGCTCTTCTCTAGACTCTGATTATTTGCTACAGTACTCATGCACTCGGATACAGTCCAGGTCTGAGCCAGGGGTAAGCTATGTGCGTTACACACCACTTCGAGTCCCTTATAGATCTTGTCCAGTTTATTTTGGTACCCTTCACCAATAATCTGATTTATAAGCAAAGCCAAATATAAATCATCAATTAGTTTCGAAATAAAGCAAGAAAGTAAGAAAGAGAAATAAGACTAACATTTGTGTTAAGGTTATGGTGTACTTGCAAGCGAGGATGACCAAATGAAACTGATGACATAAGATCCACTTCCTGTTGGAAGCAGAGGCAACAGGAGTGAGAACTTTTGAAAAAAATCAGAATGAAGCAAAAACAACAGGAGTAAGAAATCTTAGAAAGGATCAGAGGTATGCATCCTTTACAGGGAGCTTCTTTCTTTTTAAGCATAATGATCTGAACTCTCCTCTGAAACTTTGGAACGGAATCATCATATTAAATTAAGTAAAGCAAGTAGACACTGTGGACACACAATGCTATGGGCAACCTAAGAAGTTAACTTCCAACCATTTTCTTGAACTGCATAATAAGTCAAAGAGTACCTCTTCAATTGAGATTAAAGGCAATAGAATTTGAGAGAATTAAATCTTTTCCATTTGGTCATAGAAACAGTATGATATGGTCCTATGGAAGGAAAACAGAAAACAATGAAACAATGCTACTCTTCTTATATTTCCACCTTCACAGGAATTGACATAACATGTAATTGCCACACAAAAAGATAACAAGACGGATATGCCATTAAAGTGGAAGGACAAACCTTAAGTGCCCTGCAAACCTCTTGCACCTCATATGTACAGTCGAGGTACTCGTGACACATTACAAGCTCAAGTACACCAACACACTGCTGGCCGTAAGGCTCAAACACAGGCAAAGCCAAAGACCCCTGTATATTGCAACGTAAAGCGCATTCTTTTTGTGGATAATCCTTGACAAAATAATGCCGCACATTAGGAGTCCACTCGGGCAATTTTTTCCTAAACACGCGACCCGGGATGCCGAGATTGTCGTCATTTTCATTGTCCACAGTATATTTATAGTGCAGAGTGTCCATTCTATATAAACAAAGTCCTTCATCAACTATGCCAAGGCCAAATGGTTGGCCTGAAGTAGAAAGTAGACATTGTCCCCCGATTGTTATGGGTGCCCAAAACTGAACTAATATATGTCGCACACGTAATACTAGCAAGGTAAGTAAAGTTCTAATCTTCTCTTTGATCACCAGTGAGTCTGATACAGTTGGAGCAATCAACTCCGAGAAACCTACAGATTTTGACCAAAATATCAACAAAAAGATCAAGTTAATGAGTTTTTTCAGTTAAGGGCTTCCAATTTTAACTAACAATGTGTTTACAGGGACTTTTGACATTTTAAAAGAGATAGAAAACCATATTTTCATATTTTTAAGCCTGAAATTTATTAATCGATTACTATCCTGTAATTGGTTATAATCACAAAATTCCTTGTGCATGGAACATTTGATTGGCATAATAGTTGTTGACTTGATTTTTGACAATTTGGTTCTTTGGATAAAACATCTCAAAAAGTGGATTTGCTGAGTAATTTTTGATAAAATGAGGAAGAGGCATTTACAAAAAACTACTTTAGAAAGATGGAAATTACAAAAAAAAAAAACACATAAGTTCGAAATTACAAAAAAAAAAAAAATTTGTTTTTTTTTTTATCAGTTTTGGTCAAACAACTGATAATTTAAGTTATCAGTGAAATTATCACTTGTTTGAACAACTGATAACTGAAATTATCAGTTGTTTGACCAAAACTGATTAAAAAAAAAACAAATAAAAAAAAAGTTTTTTTGTAAAAAAAGAAAAAAAAAGTAGTTTTTTGTAATTTCCCATCTTACATTTTTTTTTTGTAAATGTCATCTTTTTTAGTGAGTTTTTTTTGTAATGAACCCAATGAGGAATTAGAACTACTTACTAGCAGAGGAAAGAGCATGAGAAAGATCGGATTCGTAGCTGTCCCGATTGCAGAAAACCCAAAGAGGGTGCAAGTATCTCCGGTCGGGGGAAGATGCCGGCCTCGGCTGGCGATAGAGCTCCGTCAGCAAATATTTGCCGATGTCATGCCGGACTTTTTCAAATTGAAAATCGGCGGTAGTTGAATCGTCTCCTTGGCCTTGCTCCGTGGTCGTTTGGGCGGAGTTCATCAGCAGATCTGATTTGAGCGGTTCAGACATATCTCAAAGGTTATCAGTTCGTAAAGAAAACGCTAACTGGTCTCTCTCTCTCCTCTTGATGGTTCAGAATATTGACCGAAAATGACTATTGCTTTTTATTAACGCGTCTTTTCTCAAAGGTGGGCCTGGTCTGCTGTTTATAGTATTTCTAAAAACGGCGTGAACCGGGTTTGTATGGATTTGAACGGTTCAGAGTGTTGAAATTAATATGAACTGGTTCATATTATTTCCTTTGGTTGGTGTGACCAAGTTCCTTGGCAAATACATTATTAGTATAAATTCCAATTGATATACAATTTGGTTTCTATTTGCTTACTCCCATGAGAATGCCCCATAAATTCTAAAAAAATTAGCATAATATCTCATAAGTTCCCATGTTGTATTATTCATATTGTATTATTTTATACATATTGCATCACATGACATTGTATAATATTGTATAGTTGAATATAATACCGTGTGAATGGTGGCGGGCGGCGACCGGCGGTTATGGTGGCAGGCGACACTATAGATAATATTGTATCATAATTTTTAATTATTGCATATTGCATTCAGTATAATATATTACTGCATAAAAATTTGTGGGACATTTAATTTAATGAGAACTTAATTGGAAGTGATTTGTCCTAAAAGAAACTTATGAGCAAATTCCCTACTCACTCACATCTAAAAGAGAATTGTTATCCCCCCAATATTACTGAATATCCCCGCAAAACAATTGTTAATAAAATACTATCGACTGAAATGATCATATTAACCTTTAGCATTATTATGCCTAAATAAAAGATGGTAATACTGTAAGATATTGATTCTTTATCTACTTCACACCCATCCAAACTCAGATTATTTGATTTCAATAGATTTGTCAATGGAATGAGAACGATTCCATAAATTTGCAAAGGCTATATTTTTTTTTCATTTACTGGAACAATGAATTGGGTATGGCGAGATGTTGGAATCTATATTTTGGGTGTGTTTTGTTAATTTAGATGGGTAATTATTTAAGAGATTTAATGGATAAAATAGGAATAACGGTGCTATATCTAGTGTTAAATGTTTAATTTTTTTGATAAAATTGATAGTGTGGGGGGTATTTAGTAATGTTGTGGAGGTGAATAACAATTCTCCATCTAAAATAATTATGTCAAAATAATTGTCCTTTTTTGTCAAAAGCATTTTTAATCAACTTTCACTTATTATATTGTAATTTATTGCATTTTATTGATTATTTTATTAAGTGAAACAATGTTTGACTTCGAACATTGTTTCACTTACATGTATCTAGCTATAAAGAGAAGCACAATAAAGCAGAAAATATACCGCCGATGGTCTGAGAACAACCGGTATCTTGGCGGTAAAAGAAAACACACAAAGGGTTCGCCGGATCTCCACCAACGGGCAACTTTGCCGGCGCCGGTAGCCAGCTACTCTTCACATAATTATCAAAGCCCTCTGCTCCAAGAGTTTTGTTAGGACCGTCGACTAACCGTGGACCTGGGAGAAATTCCATTTTTTCTGTTATTAATCAACTGATATGATCTCTGAACCGGTCAGTTGAACTCTTACAGAGTTTCCTTGTTATAGCGAACTACATTATAACTGAACCAGTTTAATGAACTCTATATAAAGACATCTTTGATTTTACATGGTAGTCCAAAATGTGTCTCTGGCTTGCAAGTGGGAAAGAGTTATCTTGTCGAATTGAACCAATTACAGTTGTAGTAGGTTCATTTAACACTTTGCACCATTGTAGATTTATCTTTCAAACTGGTGATTATTTAATTTGTGGAGTACCATTTTAAACTAACATGGTATAACCACCTCTCAAGTCCAAATTGTATCCAAATCAACGTGAAGCAGCTTACAAAAGTGCCGCTTGATGTAATCTACGGGAAATATAGAAATATGCCACTGTACTGTTCTGTTAAAAATACAGATATGTCATTATACAAATTAACTACCATATTAGACCTCGTACTTAATAAAAATGTGTAAGATTAGGAAATCGTCATCTTTCCGTACAAATTTTAACGGAATGGCTGACTAGACGTATGAGTTAGAATTTATAATTGACCACATAAAAAAATGTCCAAGTGAAAACTTCTGAATTATAACGGATCAAAACTACGTTGTTTCGACACATATTTGCATAAAAAAAAATTTAAAAAAATCATCCTCATCATCTCTTACACCAGTACCACTGTTACCCACCCACCACTCACAAGTTACAACCATCATCCACCATCACCAGCAAAATCAACACCACCATCACTATCAAAATCAATACCACCAAATCAACACCACCTTTTCTTCTCTCTCTCTCTCTCCAACCTTCTTCCAACAACAATCAAGAACAAAATAAAAAACTAAATTAGATTATCTCTCTGCTACAACAGCCATCATCCATATTTCAACTTTTTTTTTTCTTGTTGAAAAACACCAGAATTGAAATCTGGTTTCGAAACACTTTTGATTTCTTCAATTGTGGTTTTGTTAAATTTGCCATCTAGATATCCCTGATCCCATCTAGATTCACATAAAATATAAAACCCCTAATCTTCTACCTTCCTCTTCATTCTTCACGCAGCCCCCCACTCTTAAACCTGCTAAGGATTCCTCCCAATCTGGAACACAAAGGGACCATACAATTTCAAGAAAATGAAGACTCGATTCCAAATAATCTCCATTTCCTAACCTTTATTTTGATTTACTCCCATTACAACCTACATACACACACATCTCTCTCTTAGTTATATGGCCGCCAAATGACCAACACAAGTTATCAGATCCACTAGATCGAGTTATCTGGGAATTCGCGAGCCTATGCCTCTTTTTCGTTTGCATTTCCGATCGGAACAACCCACTGTACTCGCTGTCCACACCAGTCCGGTAACCCACCTCATAAATTCGTCGGCAGACAAAACTCGGATTATCCGCTAAAAACTACGGCAGAGCAGTTTGATTCGATAAGGGCTTATTCTATCTACTTGTCCCGCACCACATTTCTTCTTCTCAGATCTAGCTTAATCTGTCAATTTATTCAATTTGTGTTTTGATTTTGATGGTGATGTTGATTTGGTTGTGATTTTGTGTTGTTGATTTTGGTAGTGATGATGGTGTTGCATTTGGTGGTTATGGTGGTGATGGAAGATGGTGGTTTAGTGGTAGGTGTGTGGTGGTTGTGACTTGTGTGTGGTGGATGGGTGACGGTGGTGCTTGATGGAGATGATGAGGATGATTTTTTTCATTTTTTTGTATATAAGAGTCGAAACGATGTAGATTTGATCCGTTCTAACTCAGAAGTTTTCACTTTGGGCATTTTTTTCCACGCGGTCAATTATAAATTCCAACTCAGATGCCCAGTCAGCCATTCCATTACAATTTGGATGAAAAGATGACGATGTCTTAATCTACACACATTTTTCTTAAATACGAGGGCTAATATGGCAATTAATTTATATAAAGGTATATCAGCATCATTAACCTAAGTACGGGGACATATTTCTATATTTTCCCTGTAATCTACACATACGATAGACAAGATACAAATGTAAATGTGATAGGTAACAATATGCTCAGAAAGAAGTGCACAAAATTAAAATTAAAATCGCAAATGTGGAACTCCTATACTGGTTATAGAGTGAGCCATGTCCGAGTCGTGGGGCCAATTTTTATGTTTTACGCAGAAACGACTTATAAAGTGATTTATCTATTTTATATTTCTAGAGTATAAAAAATATTTAGAAAGAAAATAAGACTAATCCACAAATATTTATTTCCTAAACCATGTCCAAGGGTAATGGATAAGGAAGGTGTCAATAAAACTCAAATTACTTTTTAACTTTAGCAGGAAAAAATGAGCACTTTGATTATTAAAGGGGAATGTAGAATCAACACCCAAAACATGAGGGTAATAAGTAAAAATAACTAATTTGAACCTCACAAAAGGGTCAGGTCAACGTAACCCATAGAAAAGACAAGAGTTAAAGTTTGGGTGGCGTTTTCTTTGTCTCGTGAGTGCTTCCCCATCGTTATTGATAGTGATTTTAGACCCTACTGATTATTAAAAAATTATTCAGCGTATAAAAATTGAGAATATATTTGTTCGTTATAAGGTATAAAACGCCAGCATTAAGATAATAGCAACAACAACAACAACAAAGCCTTAGTCCCAAAATAAAATAATTTGGGGTCTTGGCTAACATAAATCCTTATATGTCATCGTGAAAAAAATAAATAAATAAATAAAAATAAATAAATAAATAAATAAATAAATAAAAATAAATAAATAAAAATAAATAAATAATATAAATAAATAAAAATAAAAAATAAATAAATAAACAAATAAATAAATAAACATACAAATCAAAATCAAAAAAATCAAAAAATAAATAAATAAATAAATAAATAAATTAAAAAAAAATAATAAAAATAAAAATCAAGAAAAAAATCAACCCCCACATGGATTTTTGCCCTCCACTCCGGCCTCTTCAACACCATACTTTCATCCACTCCAAGTAAACTCATATCCTTTTCAATTACTCTAATCCAAGTTTGTTTGGGTCTTCTCCTACCCCTCGCCATTTTATCATTTCTCCACTGTTCCGGCCTCCTAACCGGTGCATCACTCGGTCTCCTTCTCACATGTCCAAACCACCTTAGACGATTTTCCCTCATTTTATCTTCAATGGGCGCAACTCCTACTTTACCTCTGATCACCTCATTCCCCAATCGATCCTTTCTTGTATGACCGCACATCCATCGCAAAGATACGCATCTCCGCCACATTCATCTTATGCGCGTGACAACTGTTTCGCGGCCCAACATTGATCGAGTAAAGCAATCTTAGGCCTAATTGCCGTGCGGTAGAATTTTCCCTTTAATCTATTTGGGCATGCCGCGATCACGTGTGAAACCCCGTGGCACTCTTCCACTTCAACCAACCTGCTTTAATCCTATGAGCCACATCTCCATCTAATTCTCCATCCTTTTGGATAATTGATCCAAGATAGCGAAAAAACTCGAAGCTTGGATAATATTTCCATCAAATGTGACCGCCCCGCCTCCCTACTTCCAACTCTGCTAAACTTACACTCCAAATATTCGGTCTTGCTTCGCTAATCGAAAACCTCGAGATTCCAAAGTGTGTCTCATGACTCCAATTTACTTTCAACACCCTCTCTTGTCTCATCAATCGGCCTGATATCATCTGCGAACGGCATACACTTTGGTATATCATCTTGGGTGACCTCGTCAATTCGTCCATTATCAGAGCAAAAAGAAAGGGGCTAAGTGCGGAACCTTGATGCACTCCAATCTTTATAGGGAACTCTTCAGTCTTCCCAACACTAGTCTTTACACAAGTACTAACTCCATTATACATGTCCTTGATAATATCAATATATTTCTTTGAAACACCCTTCTTTGCTAATGCCCACCAAAGTACCTCTCTTGGCACTTTATCATACGCCTTCTCCAAATCAATGAAAACCATATGCAAATCTTTCTTTTGATCCCGATATTTCTCCATGATTTGTCTCATAAGATATATAGCACTATTAATTATAATGATATCTGTTCATATGATTATTCTCCATCTTTAGACACTATGCTGTGCATGAAAGTAAAATGACTAGATGATGTATTCATTTATTAAGGCAATAGGGATAATTAGGTATACTCCCTCCGTCCCATTAGAATCCACACAGTTACTGTTCACGCGTAGATTAAGGAAAAAAATAATGATATAAATGTTGTGAGTGTAAAAGTAAAATAGGAGAGAGAATGAGTGGAGTGAATAGTAAATTATAATGGTGTTGTGAGTATTAAAATAATGTAGGAGAGAGAATGAGTGGAGAGAATAGTGATAAAAACTTTCCTTTTTAGGAAGTGTGTGATTTGTAGTGGGACGCCCGAAAAGGAAAGTGTGTGATTTGTAATGGGACGGAGGGAGTACATGATATTTCTATGTTCATTAAATAAGTACTACTCCTTCCGTCCCATAGAGATGTTCCCATTTTTTTACTTTTCAAATAATTTATTGATGGTAGGGATGGCCATTTACGGTTCGGTTCGAAGCTGCCGGTTTCGGTTCAGTTCCGGAAAAGAAGAAACCGGAACCGAACCGTCGGTTCACGGTTCACGGTTCCGGTTCCGAACCGGCGGTTCAACGGTTTATTTTATTTATTTCTTTTTTGAATAGAAAAAAATGTTTTAGAATTTTTTTATTACTGAATTTTTTTGCAAAAAGTTATATAAAAAAAAAAAAAACTAAGCAAATGAACTTATGAAAGTGTATAAGAAAAGAGGGACGGAGTGACAGACTACCCTATATTTATTTTTTATTTTATTTTAATTTTTTATTGATTAGAAAATAATATTTTAGACTTTGTTTATTAGTGATTTTTTTAGAAAAAGGTATATAAAAAAATATAGAAAAAAACTAAACGGATATATTCTGACGAATCTGACGGTTTCTGACGTTTCGGTTAACGGTTTCTGACTGTTCCGGTTCCGGTTTCTAACGGTTCTGGTTTGGGCGGTTCGAAAATGCCGGTTCACGGTTTTTAAAAAGTGGAAACCGGAACCGGACCGCCAAACCACCGGTTACGGTTCCGGCCGGTTTCGGTTTCGGTTCCGGTTCGTGACGGTTACATGGTTCCGGGCCGGTTCCGGTTCCGGTTCCGGTTTGGACATCCCTACTAATGACCACTAATCTTTAACCCATCATCCACATCCATTTCACTCAAATTTTGAAGATTTACTCTTTTTTTGGGCCAAGCATAAAGTTTCATAAATCAAAGAAAGAAACATCACAAGTTATTGTACAACCATTGTCCAGTAAGCAAAAGAAAGTAAGCTATCGGGTTTTAGTAGTACCCATACAGTCCCCATACAATCTAGGAAGCAAAAAAGATGGGGGAATTGTGAACTTCAAATTTACTAATGAGACTTTTATTTTGGGACAAACAAAAATGAAAAGTGGGAACATCTTTATGGGACGGAGGGAGCATCACTCAACTATGAACTATGTTATCATTTCTTGCATAAAGTAGAAGCTTGTAAGTTTCCAAGAAAATCGTTGTGGGTAGGCTGTTAGAGATATTATTCCACATTGGAAATTGACAAACCTTGCCTATAATATATAAAGATCCTGGGTCACTCCCCTTAGTACCAATTGGTTTTAAGGTGGAACCTAAGACTTTAAGATGGTATCAGAGCTGGTTCTAACACGTACAGGCCCAATGGCCCACGATGTTACTCCGCGCCACCCGATTGATAAGTCCACGTTGTAAGCTTTGGCAAAGCTCGCTACACGTGAGGGGCGTGTTAGAGATATTATCCCACATTGGGAATTGACAAACCTTGCCTATAATATATAAAGATCCTGGGCCATTCCCCATAGTACCAATTGGTTTTAAGGTGGAACCTCAGACTTTAAGATAGGCAAGTTTCCATGCTCTTCCCTGATACAGATTAGTGAAAGACTTTGGATTTGGAGATGTCCAGGGACATGTGGTCTGCAACGCCTACCTTAGGTTTCTTGTATTTAAAGCATGGGGTGAAATGATCATTACTAAATTTTTGGACAAATAAGCATATTACCAAAACATAAATGTATTAACACTTGTTATAGTAAAGGTACTTACGGGTAACTGGCTGAACCACGAATTTGATTGCAGACTTTCCCAATGATCCAGAACTACGAATACAATCCTGCAGATCCTCATCACAGGTAACTAAAACCAAATCACCATCATCATCCTGATATTTGAACCTCAAAAGAGTTCCAACCTTGAAGTTCAGCCTCCTTGCCACCTTTTCTACCAATTCTGCCATTCCTGATGAGAATGAAAGCTGAAACTTTATAATATCGTCCCCATATGTGGCTTTTATGGCCACAGAACTCTGATCTTGCACTTGTGCAACAGCTGCTGTGGCTTGGGTAGGAGACAAATCGGAAGATGAAGTTTTTCTATTGCAGGACTCTGGGATTTGTTCATCTTCACTTTGAACAAGTTCATGCAAGTGTGTAAGATTAGAGTGGGATTGCTTCACCTTCTTTCTCCTCTGAGATGGCCACCTCCGAATACCAAACTTTCTACAAATACGCTTCAATGCAGACCTGCTGACTGCCAAGGAAAAAAATCGGACGTGAAATACTCCCATTATCTCAATGAAATTCTAAAACATGTTACTGATGCACCATTAGAGATACTATTAATAAAAAAATAACGTTGATAAGGATATTTAAATTAATCAAATTATTGGTCAAAGTTCAATCAAATTAACAACTAAAAAAGTGGGAATATCTTTCCGGGACGGAGGGAGTAGTTTTTTAGCTAATAGACATATTCAAAGTACACTTTTGATTTTTATTCATATTCTCAATTGGAACAGCAGTTTTATAGGACTAGACATAATGAAGGGACCCTAATAACCAAAATTTACTATGTGGGGGTTGGAATTGAGGTGGATCCAGGAACTTCTAAATTTTTCATTTCTCTTTCCTTGTCCTCTTGCAGGTGAAAGTGCTGGTGGGGGTTGTATGCAGGAACAACCCCCATATTACATTTTCAATTAATAAATTACAAGAGTATATTTGTACAATTTCAAAACTTTTTCAGAGTTGTGGCCTCAAACCCCTAGGGATGTGCACCACAGAGTGGAATGAAATAAATTTTAGACCCCATGCTTTATAAAGCCCATGATCTGTTGGAGCAATTATCCCACATTAGGAATTAACTAGCCAAGCATGCTATGTATAAATCATGGGCTACTCACTCTCATAAGCAATTGATTTTGAGATGAAACCTCACACTTTATCATGGTATCAGAGTTGACTCTCTACACGTATGAGGCCAAAAGAGGCCCATGATGTTCTACTCTACACGAAGCACAAAAGAGGCCCACCATATTCTAGTCTCACGTCATCCAATTATATGTCCGGCTACGCGTGAGGTGGCGTGTTGTAGCAATTATCCCGCATCGGGAATTAACTAACAACTATATAAAGATTATGGGCTACTCCTCTCATAACCAATTGGTTTTGAGATTGAACCTCAGACTTTATCATGATCTATCGGTCGACAGAAGGGCTTAAAGAAGTCGTCGAATAATATAATTAGCAAGTAGAAAATAACAAGAGCGAGATGAGATGAAATGTGCTTAAATTTACCATTCAGGCTCTCTGCAGCATCCTCAAGTTTCCTTCCAAAGTGTTCCTTGATAACCTCATAACTAAGAGAATAGTCAGTAACTCTGCACGCTTCATCGTCGTCCGTGGAAGATCTAGTAGTTTGCGGAGATTCAGGGTTATTTGGAACTGGGGGAAGAAATGAAAGTTCAATTGGGGAATCGTTTAAGAAATTAGAGAGGGAGAATTGACCCTCATTCTGGTCTGCCAACAACGTCGAATACAAATGCAATTCGGCCATTTTCTCTGGCGGGATCCATGTTTCTGTTCTAAATATATAGAGGGAAAAGTGTAGAGAAGAAGACGACGACTTCTACTTCTGAAAGTGATGGAAAATTAGTAAAGATTATGGGCGGAGAAAGGGGCGGCGACATTTGGGAAAGTGAACCTTTTAAGAGGTTCAAAAAGGGTCTATCAATAGGGGACTTTGTCTCTTCAATGGTTTGGTGACTTTGGTCTATCAGGGGCTTACGCGTTCAAATTAAATTACTCCTCCGTCCCAAAAAAAAATTGGACAATCAAAAAGTAGAATGTTTTATAACTCATATTTTATATAAATAATAATATTTTTTCCATTCTCAAATAAATAAATATTTCCAAAGAACTTGTGTCCAAACGGCATCTTTGAGCAGGTTTAATTCTCTTCGTCGTAGAGGTATTGGGTTCAATACCCCTGCTGGTTATAATTGATATTAGATGGTTAGGAATTAAAAAAAATAATAATAATAAATATTCAAAAAAAATCTCTTGATTAATAGAATTTTGAATTTTTTTTATATTCAATTTGGGATTAGGGACATTTTGAGAGACGAAGGGAGTAGCTTTTGAAAAATAAAAAAACAAAGAAAAACTTACATTAATTGCATGAAAAAGGAGTTAATGAGAAGGCTCTTCTTAGCTCATCTCAATATTTGAAAATACAACGTAAATAAAAAACGTTTCGAACTAATATGGAAGAGGATATGGAAGAGACTTCTCCAACTGAATCGGTTTCAACAAATGAGCAAGTTGCACAAGCTGTTGTAACTGATGTAAACGTTAGTTAGTTTTCTGTTAGTAACTCTGTTAAACTTAACAGAGTTTGTTAGAATAATGTCAAAGGAGTTTGTATATATAGCTTGTTGTATTCTCTGTTAAAGATATAGAATGAAATAATATTCAGTTTACAACATTTTGATCTTTCAATATGGTACCAGAGCTCACTTGGTTTTCATCCAATTTCGTTTCCGCATTCTTCATTTGATTCAAATTGATCAGTTAAATCTGATTGATTCATTGTTGTTCTTCTTTCTTCTTCGCAATTGATTTCTTCAATCAACAATGGCGACAGATGATGGTTCAGACTCCAACAATGGCGGAACAGAGACACCTGATCTATATGATGCGATTGAACAGACTCTGGTATTAAATCCTCTTCATCCTCTGTATCTTCATCCTAATGATCATTTTGGCTTGCTACTGATTACTGAAGTTCTGGTTGAGCACAATTACAATTCATGGAAAAGGAATATGACTATTGCATTGTCCACTAAGAATAAGCTAGGCATCGTCACTGGTTTACACACACAACCTGCATTAACCTCCAAATATTATCAACAATGGCTTCGTTGTAATGATATGCTCATTTCCTGGATGTTCAATGTGGTCTCATCTGAAATTAAGGCTAGTATTGTGTATATCACATCAGCGAAAGAGATATGGGAGAATCTATGTGAGAGATTCACTCAAGGATTTGCTCCTATGGTGTATCAAATCAGAAAGGAAATAGTTGCTTTTACTTAGGAGAATCTTACACTTTCTGCATATTTCACAAAGTTTAAAGCACTTTGGGATGAATATGCCAATCTCACACAGGCTCCTAAGTGTACCTGCTGCAACTGCACATGTGGTGCTCTAAAGAAAACTGAAGATTCTGAACAGCTGCATCAGTTGACACAAATTCTAATGGGACTAAATGATGGTTTTTCAAATATAAGAGGAGTTATTCTAGCTCAAACACCTATTCCTTCTCTTACTATGGCTTTTTCTCTACTGGCACAAGATGAGAAACAAAGAGGAATAACTGCATCAATCAATGCTGCTAAATTTCCTCTCCATCTCTCTGATTTCTCTACTGCACTTATGGTGAAGAGTAATCATTCCACACATGCCAAGTCTACTTGTTTTAAGAAATTGGACAAATCTAAATTGTCATGTGATCATTGTGGTGGCATTAAACATACCAGAGGCAGTTGTTTTTTTATTCATGGCTTTCCTGACTGGCATCCCATGTATGGGGTGAAACCAAATCCTTCCAAGATGCCCAAACTCAAGTTTAAAACTGCCTCTCATAGTGGTAGTCCTTCCAATACCACTGGTGGTCCTAAAGCTGCTAATGTTGTCTCATCTGCTGCAGCTCTCAATGACATGTCTGATCCTCAGTATGATCATTTAGTATGATCATTTACTGAGCATTCTTGGTCCTTACAGAGATTCTACATCAGGTGCTCTGCCTTTAAATCTCTCCATTGCTAATTCTTCTCATTTAACTCACAAGTCTTTGCATACAACTGACTGGATCATTGACTCTGGAGCCACTGATCACATCACTAATTCTTTTGATTCTTTAATCAATCCAATTTCTTCACAAACATTTATTCTTCTTCCTAATGGACAAACTGCCAAATCGCTCATAAGGGGACTGTCAAACTTACTTCTTCCATAATTCTTTATGATGTTCTCTTGATACCTGATTTTCACTTCAATCTTATTTCAGAGAGTAAGTTATCCAAAGACAGTAACCTTTGTCTTCTTTTCTATCCTTCTTTCTATATATTGCAGGATTTGGTGGAGAAGAAGGTGATGGGGATTGGCAAACTGGAATCAAACCTATATAAGCTGATGATGCATAACAATAGTTCTGGTTATACTTGTTCTTCAACTGTTCTTGCATCTTCTAGTGATTCTAATCTCAGACTTCGGTATCATAGATTAGGTCATTGTTCTATATCTTCTATTGGTCATATTTCTGATCTTACTTGTACTAGCAAAGACTCCTCAAAATTCATTTGTGACATATGTCATTATGCAAAACAAACAAGAGTTCCATTTCCATTAAGTATGTCTCATTCTTCTGTTCCTTTCTCTTTAATACATTGTGATGTGTGAGGTCCCTACAAATATCCTACTTTGAATGGTTGTACTTCATTTCTCACAATTGTGGATGATTGTACTAGAAGTACTTGAACTTATCTTCTTCACTCTAAGTCTCAAGTATGTTCCCTTCTTCAATACTTTATCAAATATGTCTCCACTCAGTTCAAAGCCACTGTTCAAACAATTAGATCAGACAATGGCTCTGAATTTTTCAACACTGATATCAATGCTCTTTTATCCCCACTTGGTATCATACAACATAGCTCTTGTGTTCAAATACCTCAAAAAAATGGGAGGGTTGAAAGAAAACACAGACATCTCCTAGAAATTGCTAGGGCTCTTAAAATTCATGCGAATCTTCCTATCAAATTCTGGGGAGAATGTATTCTTACTGCCTCCTATCTCATTAATAGATTTCCATCTGTGACTCTGAACAACAAGTCTCCATATGAACTTCTTTTTGGTCATGCTCCATCCTACTCTCATTTAAAAGTCTTTGGTTGCCTCTGTTTTGCCTCAACTCTCAAAACACAAAGAGACAAGTTTGCTAATAGAGCCTCAAAATGCATATTCATTGGATACCCTTTTGGAAAAAAGGCATACAAATTGTATGATCTCAAAAATCATAAAGTGTTTCATAGTAGGGATGTGCATTTCTATGAAGACACATTTCCCTTTTAAGCTTCTTCCTCAGATGCAACATCAGCTTCTGTTCATCCTTCATTGTCTCCATTTGATGTTTCTCTTGATGACTGCTGTGATTCTTCTTCTATGTCTCCACCTTCTACTAATTCTGACTCTATGATTCATTATCCCATACATGATTCTTCTTCTCCTACAGTTAGTTCTTCTCCTTCTCCTACTATTCCATCTCCTATTCCTTCTGTCAGGCCTACTAGAACTAAAGTTGTTCAAGCAAAATATAGAGATTATACAGGTTTACCTTCTCAATTTCAGTTTCCTTTCTCATCCTCTTATTCAACTGTAAGTACTATCCTCTCTCAAATTATCTCACTTATGATAACATTTCTCCTACATATCATTCTTCCATTTGCAATATATCTTCTGTTGTGGAACCTTCTTCTTATAAACAAGCTGTTAATGACCCTAAATGGTGTGATGCAATGATTTCTGAGCTAAATGCATTATAACAAAATGGCACTTGCTGGATTATTCAAGAACTTCCTCCTGGGAAGAAAATAGTGGGATGCAAGTGGATTTTCAAAGTTAAATATAATCCTGATGGTTCTTTGGATAAATACAAAGCAAGATTGGTTGCAAGGAGTTTCACTCAAACCTATGGTCTTGATTACTTTGATACTTTTGCTCCTGTGGCTAAGATGACCACAGTGAGAGTTTTTCTTGCTTTGGCTGCTTCCAAACACTAGCATTTATCACAAATGGATGTTAGTAATGCATTTCTTCATGGTGATTTGGATGAGGAGGTCTACACGTCTTTACCTCCTGGATATTCTGTTCCTTCATCATTCATTTCTTCTTCCTCCAAAGCTACAGTTGTCTGCAGACTTGTAAAATCTCTCTATGGGCTTAAACAAGCCCCCAGACAATGGTTCTCAAAATTCTCTACCACTCTTCTGGAATATGGTTTTGTCCAGTCCAAGAATGATCATTCCTCATTCATTCTTGCTACTGACACTTCTTTTACTGCTCTTCTGGTATATGTGGATGATATTCTGTTGGCTGGTTCTCACTCAGAGGTTTTAGATAATGTCAAGTCTTATCTACACTCTAAATTTAATATCAAGGATCTTGAATAGTTGAAATATTTCCTTGGTATTGAGGTGGCTAGGTCTTCTGATGGTATTTGCATCCATCAGAGAAATATATGCTTTGGATATTATTAAAGATACTGGGCTTCTTGGTTGCAAACCTTCTAAGGTTCCCATGGAATCTAATCACCACTTGTCAGCTGATAATGGTGCTTTCTTTGATCAACCTGATTGTTATAAAAGATTAATAGGAAGACTCATTTATCTCACTATCTCCAGACCTGATATTTCTTATGGAGTTCATATTCTGAGCCAGTTTATGGCCAAGCCAAGAGTTCCTCATTATAAAGCTGCTTTGAAGTTGGTCAAGTATTTAAAGGGTTCTCCTGGTCAAGGGCTTTTGTATTCTTCTAATGGTTCTCTCATTTTAGAAGCTTATTGTGATGCTGATGGGGCATCTTGCCCACCACTAGAAGGTCCATTTCTGGTTATTGTGTCCTTCTTGGTGGTAGTTTAGTCTCTTGGAAGGCTAAGAAGCAACCTACTGTCGCTAGGTCATCTGCAGAGGCTGAGTATAGGGCTATGGCAAATGCCTGTTGTGAGTTAACTTGGCTGGTTTCTTTACTGCAAGATTTTCAGGTTTCACATGTGCTTCCTATTCCATTATTTTGTGATAATAAAGCTGCCATTCACATTACTTCAAACCCAGTGTTCCATGAAAGAACAAAGCACATTGATATTGATTGTCATCTTGTCAGGGATAAAGTGAAAACTGGGTTTGTCAATCCTTCTTTTATCTCTACTAAGCTACAGCTTGCTGACATTTTTACAAAAGCCCTGTGTTCCACACAATTATTGCCCTTTCTGATCAAGCTACAAGCTTTCAATATGTTCAAGCCTTCTAGCTTGAGGGGTGATAATATGGAAGAGGATATGGAAGAGACTTCTCCAACTGAATCAGTTTCAACAAATGAGCAAGTTGCACAAGCTGTTGTAACTGATGTAAATGTTAGTTAGTTTTCTGTTAGTAACTCTGTTAAGTTTAACAGAGTTTGTTAGAATAATGTCAAAGGAGTTTGTATATATAGCTTGTTGTATTCTCTGTTAAAGATATAGAATGAAATAATATTCAGTTTACAACATTTTGATCTTTCAATACGAACACGAAGGAAATTCAAGCTTTCAGCCCATATATTTACCTTCCCACTATGTGTCTCAACTGAGAGAGAAAGCAAAGGAGTATCAACTAGAAGAGAAATCAAATGGCTCTAACGGGGAGAAAAAACAATGGATTTTCAACAGGGAGAGCAAATAACATAAAACTCAGCGATAAATCACATAGCTTTGGATGAATACCATAAATACATGTGGAAATAGTGAAGTCAAATGTCATTTTAAACACGTAACACAACCCCGTCATTTTTTTTTATGATGAATACATTATCGACTAAATGTGTAATTGTGTTATCTCTCCGTTAATTGCACAGAAAGTCACTTCGTTTTTGGGAAATTTGAGAGCTTTCTAGTGTGTGATGGACCTGGATTTGATAGTTGTTGCATGTCCCATCCCTTAGAAGCACATTAATAGGCATTTACTAATCTTTCGTGGAATCATTCCTGGCTTTCAGCGGGTTCTCTGTGGATGTGTGAATTCTCTTACAGTCAGTATGTTTACATGGATCTGAAGAGTACTTTATAAACATTAATGGAGGATTTATGTTTTCCATGATGTTGCGGATTCAGGATGACAGATCAAGTAACCATCAGGCTTTGGCCTGGTGGCCAGAGCTCATGACTTCCAACCTGGAGGTCATGGGTTCGATCCCCCCCCAGAAGTTAGAGGGAAGGCTTTCTCTCCCTAGGATTTCCTAGGCTCTTCTGTGTGTGTGAGTAGTGAAAAAAAAGGATGACAGATCAATTAAGGCTTGATTGGGTTTTCCATGATGTCCTTCACTTCAAAAGGCGAGAAGTTTACCTAGAATAGCTGAGTCAAGGAGATTAGCTACCACTTTCTTGAAACTTTGTCATAACTTGGCTGGTCATGACAATAAGGTTGAGTTATAGCCGGAGATGAGACTGCAACATCTGGGCAATGATCAATCTTCTAAACATCGTAGCCTATTTCCAAATCCAGGGCTTTGGTTCCATGTCATATAATATAATGTCTCTTTGCACTTCCCTTGTATAACCTGAAAAGTGTCGGAAGAAATATCAGTTCAGTACTTCAGTGCATCTATAACTATATAATGGCTGAAGTGAATAAGGAATTTCGTTTTCCCGCTCAAAATTGGAACATTCCGGAAACTCTCCCCTGCCTAGCGTACTGGATACGATAAACCTTTTGTATTCCGTCTGCTAATCTTCTTCTTCATTCTCTCTCTTTCCTTTCATCGTTAATCCAAAAACGCTTCTTCCCCCAAAAACCCCATTCTCTCTCTCTCTCCTCCCTTTCATCGTTAATCCAAAAACCCATTGATGATCGCCGCCCCCAAAATATCGCTCTCCAATCAGGCAGTGCACTTTTTCACCATCCGCTACCGCCGCTGCAGTCGACGACGACGCTCAAGATCTGGTGTCCGATGTTCGTTCTCAGGTCGAACTCCTATGAAAAGCAAGGCTCTGAATATGGCTATTTGACTCCCTTGCTCGATTCCTCCCTTCATCAATCATCACCATCTCTTGGAGTTTCAGGTCCCCTTTAATCTTCTTTGCTCTTGCTCTAATTTCAACAAAATTAAGGATTCCATTGTGCCTAAAATTCGATTTTGATTGAAGGGTGTGCTTTAATTTTTCTCAGAAATTGTTTATTTGCAGTAAAAAGTTCAATGGGTAGTGCTTTCTCAGAGTTTGCTATGAACCCTCTTTCTCAGGTAATCAATCTATTCAATGAATTTCCGCCGTTTGATTTATTTTTTTCCAGTTAGTTCCTTTTTTTTAATACACGACGCATATTTGATTGTTTGTCAAGTAGCATGCTCTTTTTAGAGTATAAAAATATATGAAAGAATATCACGAATCAAGAGTCTTATAGTTTTGATTGGATTGTTATCAAGTTGTCCATTTGATTTGATACAGCGATGGTGCTGGCGGATGATGGTGGTGATGAAGAATTCTTCTCAGGTTTGTTGACTTATCAATCAAATCTTGAATTTCGGGAACTGCTGCTGCAGCTGTTGGGTTGTGGGCAACTGGAAATGTGAGCAATTAGGCAAGGAAAAAGAAGGTCAGTTTATGATGAGCTTTCATGGTTTTCTTTGCAGGATGGCTCAGATTGGGATCAATGGTAAAGCAGTGCATACTGGAAGAAACTAAAAGGATGAATAGTCACCTTCTACATGGTTAATTTTAGTTCCCACCCTTTAAGGTTTGGTCAAATTTCAGTTCTCACCTTTTTCCTTCATATTTTCTACTATCAAATATAAATACAAAAGAAGGGTCAGCACTGAAATCAAGACAAATCTCAGGGATGGACAGTGAAATTATATTGTTGATTATTTGCCCCTATCATTTATAATTCTGTTTGGGGGAGAATGTAAATTTTGTATAGTTTATTTTATTTTATTTTCTTTTTTACATACAAGTCAGATTAAACGACAGTAATGTTGAAGAAAATGTTTTTGTCCCGAGAATGCCGTTGACTGCATTAGATCTACGTTTACCATTCAATTTCCAAAGAAGACAATTTCCGTTGGTTGTATCATATATAATGACTATCAACAAAAGTCAAGGTCAATCACTCACTCATGTAGGGCTATTTCTGAAAAGACCTGTTTTTAGTGAGGGTCAATTGTATGTTGTTTTGTCCAGAGTAACTAATCGTGATGGTTTGAAGATTTTGATATATGACGGTAACGTAAAGACCGTTGATGAAACTACTAATGTTGTTTATAAAGAAATATTTCAAAATTTGTAAATTTTCTTGATAATGTCAATATATTTTTATTGAACGCATTAAATCTAAAAAGTGTTTTACAAATTAGTTGTTATATAGTTAAAGTACTTTTCTTTATTTTGTTTCTGCAACAACCATTTCAACGTTCAAAAGTTAGAAGGTCTGCAAGAATTCAATGGAATCAATGGATATCACCTAAGAAGATTGACACAAGCATCATAGATTTGACAGAAGACTAATTTCACCAACTGTTGTCTTTTGGTTGTAAAAAACTTAACTTTGGATATTTTGGTTGTAAAAAACCTAACTTTGGTCTTTTGTGTGTTGGTGATGTCATATTATGACAATTTAAGTGGCATGGATATCATTTGAGATGTCTTTTGGTAGTTTGGACATATGTATGCACATTTGAGATTATGGTACTCACTTTTGGTAGATTGGATCAATGGTTATGAAAATTGATTGACCAATGGTGGTTTACTTATATATTCATTCATAGCAAAATTACAGGTTACAATCAAATACTCCAAGTACTCTGTTGAACATATACTACCATTTATATCTAACCTCTAAAACACCCATTTCATTCACTACTCTGTTTTAGCCATTGTGGCATACATATTCAGACTCCAAAACACCATCTCCAATAATAGCCATTCAAAAACCCACTGCTACCCTTTAATCCAAAAATACACCCATGACAGACCAAGCAAGCAAACTAAAATGCAATTAACACTTAATTAAGATATAACTGTTTCACTTTTATGTTTGAAATATTTAAATAAGTACTTATTTCTTTCTTTAATTATGATCATAACTGTTTCACTTTTATGTTAATAAAAAAATTGAATAATTTTGGTTGTTTAACGTAAATTTTAAAAAGTGTTCTTTTCGTGTGTTTAACACACGGGTGGTATACTAGTTTATATGAATTGAACAACCATAATAGAAGGAAATGATAAATCTCAGGTGCTCAAAGTCTGAAAACAAATGGATCCCATTACCACAAGCACATTGCAAATGCCAACTAATATCGGCGAAGACAATCAGCTTTGGTGCGCAACTCTTACTTAGCCACTTCTCCAGAGTTAGCTGTACCCGTGAATTCCCTGCCAGTATTCGCCATCAATAAAATGCCTGAACTTAATCTGAAATAAAACAAACAAGTGAAATAGGGATGCTTGAAGCAATCACCAAAACCCCAACAACAGAAATTCACCAAAGTTTTTATTTCATTTTCCAATTAATCTTTAGGGGTTACTCAAAACCCATCAAAACAGCAAAAGACATACAAGATGATTGGGGGGGGGGGAAGGAAAAAGGAAAAAAAAAAAAAGTAGCAGACAGTCAAATGTACACATCTGTAACTGTAAATCTTCAACTGATGCTAGTTAATTGGTAATCAGTTGAACCAATAGTCTAATTGTACTATTGCCTGACGACTCCAGATTACCCGAAGCATAATATACATCAGTACCACAGGTGATAGAAATCCAATCACCATCTCCATCCTGATACTTGAGAACAAAACTCCCATGTTTTAACTTTAGTCGCCTAGCCACTTGTTCCTCCAGCTCCACAAGTCCAGCAGAGAGGGAGAACGAGAACTTTATAATATTATCCTTATATGTTGCCTTTATGTTCACAGTCTTCCCACCGTGGATAGCTGGAATTGGTGGAGCCATGTCAGTAACACAGACCAATGCCTGCTGAGGTGGAAAATTGGTCTGCTGAGGTGGAAAATCAGATAATTGATGTTTAGTCCCACTAGTTTCAGGAATTGAAGGGAAATTTCTCAAGTCTTTTAAGTGAACCGTGCTCTCAGATGGTCTTTCTCCTTGTACAAGGTCATTAGGGTTTTGTAATACATCTTCAAACATCAATCTTGAATTTGGCTGATCATGCCTAATAAAATTGGAAGGCTTTGTTTGATCAACAAGGCCTGAACGTGTAATTAAGGACACTGTTGGATGAAATGCTCCCTCAGATGCACGGCTAGATTCCTTTGTTTGCTTTATCTTCGAGAAGGAGCTGTTATCTTTTTCAAGCTTGCGATTTGGCCACCTGTCTATATCATGCTGCCTACAGATCCGCTTAAGTGTAGATCGGCTAACTACAAAGGAAATAATGCAGATAAATACTTATTGCTAGAAGACAAATGTTGCAACACACGAATAACAAAAACTCGTACTTCCTCCATTCCAAGAAAATTGTCACGTTTCCCATTTTCATCTGTCCCAAAAAAGTCACATTTTCTTGAGTAAAAAAAAAGTTTACTACAATTTCATGAAGGTACACACGAGTCAAGCTTCATTCTTAAAAGGCGTGCAATGTGCAACACTACTATTTATTTGAAAGGAGGGAGTAGTAATAAAAACCAAACCGGATGGTGAACTGTTGAGGGGGTGGTCACATTTTCTCTTTGTAACCAGTTCAATGAAAACTGGTAGATTCAAATGCATTTGAGTAGTTTAAATGCAAAAATAGTCTAGTTAGAGAACCTTGCCAAATTAGTGGTGAATTTGGCTAGGTTCTGATCTCTACGAGAAATATATTTCATGGAGTAATCAAAGTGTTTTCCTTACCACCAAGAATTTCTGCAGCCTCTTCAATTCTCTTGCCAAACTGCTGCTGGATATTCTCTAAACTAATTGCTTTCTCATTTCTCCTGCGCTTCCTATTTGGTATCTTTCTTGAATCTTCTCTCTCAGAAGAAATAACATCACTGTCATCCTTTTTCTCTGCAAAGGTAACTGCAGTATCACTCTTTTTCTCGAGAAGAGAACTAAAACTGACACTTTGTTCGGCACTGGCAGTATTCTCAGCATAGTTTATGGCATCATAATCCTGCATTAACTGTAGATCCGATGAATCAATCTGTGGCTTCTCTGCTTCAACTGCCAAGGTTCTAGGCACCAATGGAGATTCAATATTCTGTGAAAATGGAATAGACTCATGTCTGCCATTCGACAAAACTGAGATTATTTTGGTAAATACCAGGTCTGATGAAAAAGTAGCCTTAAAACTCTGGAAATGTTGTTTCAGTGTTATCAATATGGACTCCACTAAGCCCTGTATATCTCTCTGGTCTTTGATCTTAGGTGGTAAAAAGAATTCTGTGATGTAAATATCATCCATGCAAACGGCAAAACAACTAGATAATCCATATTTAATTGCCAAGTCAACAAAAGGGTACTCTGTTTCTTTCAGCACCGTTATATCATTGCAGAGACATAAATTATGCATTGTTAAAGCCAACCCGGCAACCCCCTGCCCCTTTCTCAAGTGGTGCTCAGTACAGGCCTTCCTGAACTGCCACATGTGTGCATCTGAGAGATAGAATGGCAAACTGGCTGTGGACATACAGACTTGTCCCATGCAGCTTTGGTTGAAGCTATCACAGCTCTTCTCTAGACTCTGATTATTTGCTACAGTACTCATGCACTCAGATACAGTCCAGGTCTGAGCCAGGGGTAAGCTATGAGCGTTACACACCACTTCGAGTCCCTTATAGATCTTGTCCAGTTTATTTTGGTACCCTTCACCAATAATCTGATTTATAAGCAAAGCCAAATATAAATCATCAATTAGTTTCGAAATAAAGCAAGGAAAGTAAGAAAGAGAAATAAGACTAACATTTGTGTTAAGGTTACGGTGTACTTGCAAGCGAGGATGACCAAATGAAACTGATGACATAAGATCCACTTCCTGTTAGAAGCAGCGGCAACAGGAGTGAGAACTTTTGAAAAAAAATCAGAATGAAGCAAAAACAACAGGAGTGAGAAATCTTAGAAAGGATCAGAGGTATGCATCCTTTACAGGGAGCTTCTTTCTTTTTAAGCATAATGATCTGAACTCTCCTCTGAAACTTTGGAACGGAATCATCATATTAAATTAAGTAAAGCAAGTAGACACTGTGGACACACAATGCTATGGGCATCCTAAGAAGTTAACTTCCAACCATTTTCTTGAACTGCATAATAAGTCAAAGAGTACCTCTTCAATTGAGATTAAAGGCAATAGAATTTGAGAGAATTAAATCTTTTCCATTTGGTCATAGAAACAGTATGATATGGAAGGAAAACGGAAAACAGAAAACAATGAAACAATGCTACTCTTCTTATATTTCCACCTTCACAGGAATTGACATAACATGTAATTGCCACACAAAAAGATAACAAGACGGATATGCCATTAAAGTGGAAGGACAAACCTTAAGTTCCCTGCAAACCTCTTGCACCTCATATGTACAGTCGAGGTACTCGTGACACATTACAAGCTCAAGTACACCAACACACTGCTGGCCGTAAGGCTCAAACACAGGCAAAGCCAAAGACCCCTGTATATTGCAACGTAAAGCGCATTCTTTTTGTGGATAATCCTTGACAAAATAATGCCGCACATTAGGAGTCCACTCGGGCAATTTTTTCCTAAACACGCGACCCGGGATGCCGAGATTGTCGTCATTTTCATTGTCCACAGTATA
Source organism: Adenophora triphylla var. japonica (assembly GCA_022495995.1). Lineage (NCBI taxonomy): Eukaryota > Viridiplantae > Streptophyta > Magnoliopsida > Asterales > Campanulaceae > Adenophora > Adenophora triphylla. The sequence continues at coordinate 216,059 of JAFEMH010001819.1, read as the reverse complement.
TTTATAGTGCAGAGTGTCCATTCTATATAAACAAAGTCCTTCATCAACTATGCCAAGGCCAAATGGTTGGCCTGAAGTAGAAAGTAGACATTGTCCCCCGATTGTTATGGGTGCCCAAAACTGAACTAATATATGTCGCACACGCAATACTAGCAAGGTAAGTAAAGTTCTAATCTTCTCTTTGATCACCAGTGAGTCTGATACAGTTGGAGCAATCAACCCCGAGAAACCTACAGATTTTGACCAAAATATCAACAAAAAGATCAAGTTATGAGTTTTTTTCAATTAAGGGCTTCCAATTTTAACTGGTGTTTACAGGGACTTTTGACATTTTAAAAGAGATAGAAAACCATCCTGTAATTGGATATAATCACAAAATTCCTTGCGCATGGAACATTTGATTGGCATAATAGTTGTTGACTTGATTTTTGAAAATTTGGTTCTTTGGATAAAACATCTCAAAAAAGTGGATTTGCTGAGTAATTTTTGATAAAATGAGGAATTAGAACTACTTACTAGCAGAGGAAAGAGCATGAGAAAGATCGGATTCGTAGCTGTCCCGATTGCAGAAAACCCAAAGAGGGTGCAAGTATCTCCGGTCGGAGGAAGATGCCGGCCTCGGCTGGCGATAGAGCTCCGTCAGCAAATATTTGCCGATGTCATGCCGGACTTTTTCAAATTGAAAATCGGCGGTAGTTGAATCGTCTCCTTGGCCTTGCTCCGTGGTCGTCTGGGCGGAGTTCATCAGCAGATTTGATTTGGGCGGTTCAGACATATCTCAAAGGTTATCAGTTCGTAAAGAAAACGCTAACTGGTCTCTCTCTCTCCTCTTGAAGGTTCAGAATATAGACCGAAAATGATTTATTAACACGTCTTTTCTCAAAAGTGGGCCGGTCTGCTGTTTATAGTGTTTCTAAAAACGGCGTGAACCGGTTTTGTATGGATTTGAACGGTTCAGAATGTTGAAATTAATATGAACTGGTTCATATTATTCCCTTTGGTTGGTGTGACCAAATTCCTTGGCAAATACATTAGTAGTATAAATTCCAATTGATATATAATTTGGTTTCTATATGCTTACTCACACAAGAATGCCACATAAATTTTAAAAAATTAGCATAATATCTCATAAGTTCCTATGTTATATTATTCATGTTATATTATTCTATATATATTGCATTACATTACAGTGTATAATATTATATAATTGAATATAGTAATGTGTAAATGGTGGCGGGCGGCGACCGGCGGTTATGGTGGCAGGGGACACTATAGATAATACTCCCTCCGTCCCAATAGTAGCTTCCCATTTTGCCATTTTGGGTGTCCCGTTAATAGCTTTCACTTTTCTTTTTTGGCAAAGGAATCTTTACTATTTTCTCCACTCATTCTCTCTCCTCATTATTTTAATACTCACAACACTATTATAATTTATTATTCCCTCCACTCATTCTCTCTCCTATTTTCAAATTACACTCACAACATCTTTACTTCCCTCTCATTTCCTTAATTTGCATAATTTTTAAAAAAGGGGAAGCAATTGTTGGGACGGAGGGAGTATTGTATTATAATGTTTAATTATTGCATATTACATGCAGTATAATATATTAATGCATAAAAATTTGTGGGACATTTAATTTAATGAGAACTTAAGGGAAAGTGATTTGTCCCAAAAGAAACTTATTAGTCAGATTCCCTACTCGCTCACATCTAAAAAGAGAATTGTTATCCCCAATATTACTGAATATTCCCGCAAAACAATTGTTAAGAAAATACTATCATCTGAAATGATCATATTAACCTTTAGCATTATTATGCCTAAATAAAAAGTGATAACACCGTAAGATATTGATTCTTTATCTACTTCACATCCATCCAAACTCAGATTATTTGATTTCAATAGATTTGTCAATGGAATGAGAACGGTTCCATAAATTTGAAAAGGCTATATGTTTTTTTTTCATTTACTAGAACAATGGATTGAGTATGTGGAGAAGATGAAATCCATATTTTGGATAAACTTGATATCATGGGGGTATTTAGTAATGTTGCGTAGGTGAATAACAATCCTTCATCTAAAATAATTATGTCAAACTTGATAGTGTGGGGTATGGCGAGATGTTGAAATCCATATATAAAGAGAAGCACAATAAAAAAGCACAAAACATACCGCCGATGGTCTGAGAACAACCGATATCTTGCCGGTACAAGAAAACACACAAAGGTTCCCGGATCTCCACCAACGGGCAACTTTGTCGGCACCGGCAGCCAGCTACTCTTCACATATGTGAGGACCCCGACCCGGAACCTACACGTGTCCCGAGTTGGAGCGTCCTCAAACTAACCCGAAAACACTAAACTTTTAAAACTTTACTTTGACTTTCAAACATAAACATTGATAATATAACATTTTAAAAGAACTCCACTCAACTCCACATCGGAGGAGGAGATAACTAACTTCGAAAACGATCAACTGTTTAGTTACAAAAGATATTGGTTTTTAACGTAGAAAGATAAAGTTTATAATTACAAACGCCCAAAAGGAATTATGACAAAATAATTTCTACGCCAACCTAACGTACCCCGACAATATCCCAAAATGCTCACAGCCAAACTCCTTTTCGTCCTTACTTGGGCGGTCCTCCTGTCTCGGGATCTAAAACAAGAAAGGGAGAGGGGTGAGAATAAATCTCAAAGAAGCTATTATGGATGCAAGAATATGCCAAATAAATGCAACATATAATAAGTCACACATAACACATTGGGAAAGCTATAAACACATTCCATTACCTTGGTTTACCTTTTCCCGTACGAACAAGTAGTCGTACAACATTGGGTATAATAATACTCCAATTTACGGTGAGCCGCTTAAGCAATACTCACGTCTTAAAAGACCCGTTTTCAGGGAACCAAATAAGACAAGAGCAACTCTGTAAGGCTTTTAGCTCAATACAGACGCTTATAACCCCAACTGTGGCCACAGGAGGGGACGGTCACGTATATAACATAATCCGATCACATTAGGTCACACTTCCATAATTGATCGTATTCTCGTTATACCCCAACGTCGGTGACTCACACATATCAAGCACATAATAGATATTTGAATAAAATCTACAAAAAGGGATAAACAATAGCCACATGGTAATATATACTCATGCCCAACAATATCAAAGTGTAACAATTTATGAATACACTAAACAATATCAACAACAATATATATAACATCAAGTAAGGAAATGAGGGATCATAAACCTACCCTACAATTTCCATATACAAGGATACAAGACCTAAATGAAGGTTCAAGTTCAATTACTAAGTGGGAGTCACCCTTTTTAAGTGGCCAAACAACTTGCCAAACGATCCTTGTTTAAATTAAGAAAAACTGGTTCAGGGTCTTGGGCGACCGCCACTGCAGCAGGCGACCGCCCAAGTGGACCTCCTAGGAAATTCAAGTTTCTGCCCCTTTGGGCGACCGCCCTTAACCACTTGGGCGACCGCCCAAGTGGATTTTCAAAAGACAATTACCTACTGCCAAGGTGGGCGGCCGCTCAGCCCCCCTTGGGCGACCGCCCATGCCTCCAGCCAGCCCTCTTCAACTTTTGACCCTTTTTAACCCTAGTTCTCATTTGCCTCTACCATGGCTTCCCCCAAGGACACCAAAGAATACCTTCATCTTACCAAGTCCCAAACAACATGTAAACTCAAAATCAAGTAATCCTAGATCATTTATCTACACCCATTCTACCCATTTCAAACCCTTTTTACAAGATCTTCCATGAACCCTAACTTCAATAATTCCATTTTCCCAACATTCAACTCTCCTAAAACTTCCAAAGCAAGAACCAAGCATCACAAGAACAAGAAGAACATCAAGGAGAGTATGAACAATTACAAGAAGGGAAGTCATAACAACTTACTTGGATTTTATAAGGAAGATTGATCTTGATGGGTTCCTCTAGGTGATTCAACTTCAATGGTGCTCTAAAACTTGATTTTTTGGTGAAGAAAGTCTTGACTTCAAAGCTTGGGGAGTGGGAGCTTCAATGGAGGATTCAAAGAGTTCTCTAGGGAAGAAGGGTAGTGAATGAGGAGGAGGAGGGGAAAGGAGTAAGAGAGGTGAGGGAGGGAGGACACTTGGCAAGGGAGGGAGGACTTCTACAAAATGGCCCCCCATGGGAAGTTAGCAAGGCTTTCACCCACCCATTTTAAATTAAAATAAATCTTATCCCATTAATTCATCCTACTCATTTAACCTCCCTACATTATTTATCATTTTTCCATTTTTATTATTTCTTCAAGTTTCTTTATTTAATGTCCAATAAATTCTTAAAGGATCCTAAATTTACTTTTCACCCAATTTATTCTTAATTTAAGAATCTAAAGACATAATTGAACACATAAAGCTAGCATGAATATTAAAAGCATATAATTAAATATTTAAAAATGAGTGCCTAGGGTTGGGGTCGTCACACTCACTCCCCCTTAAAGAAAATTCGACCCGAATTTTAAAGAAAACTTACTTGAATTTTCAAACAACCACGGGTATTTCGCCCTCATCTCCGACTCTAGCTCCCACGTCGCTTCCTCTACGGTGTGGTTCTTCCAAAGGACTTTTACTATCGGGATACTCTTAGTTCTCAACTCCTTAACTTGGAATTCTAAGACTCTTAGTGGCTCTTCAACATAAGACATGTCCGCTTGGACATCATCGGGAGGAGAGCTCAAAACATGGGAGGGGTCATGACAATACTTCCTCAACATCGAAACATGGAAGACATCATGGAGTAAAGAAAAAGACGGAGGCAACGCTAACCGGTAAGCCAATTCCCCTATCTTCTCTAGAATCTCAAACGGACCTACAAACCTCGGAGCCAACTTACCCTTATTACCGAACCTTTTAATCCCCGTCCTCGGAGAGACCTTCAAGAACACAAAGTCACCAACCCGAAAAGATAAATCCCGTCTTCTATTGTCGGCGTAGCTTTTCCGTCTACTCCGAGCCGTCTTCAATCTATCCCGAATCACCTTGATCTTCTCCGTAGAATCTCTAACCAAGTCCGGACCCCAAAGTCTCGCTTCACCAACCTCGTCCCAACACATCGGAGATCGACACTTCCTACCATATAACGCCTCATACGGAGCCATCTCGATACTAGATCGATAATGTTGTTGTAAGCAAACTCGACTAACGGTAGATGATCCTCCCAAGATAATTGGAAATCCATCACACAAGCTCGTAACATATCCTCAAGTATACGAATAGTTCTCGGTGACCGTCGGTTTGAGGATGAAACGCGGTACTAAAACACAACTTAGAACCCAATGCTTCATGCAATGCTCTCCAAAATCTAGATGTAAACCTCGGATCTCTCGTCGACACAATACTAACCGGAACCCCGTGAAGTCTCACAATCTCCTTCAAATACAACTGGGCTAACTTCTCTAACGAAAACTTAGTTGACACCGGAAGAAAATGAGTCGACTTTGTCAATCTATCCACAATAACCCAAATAGCATCCATCTTCTTCGCGGTAAGAGGTAAACCCGAAACAAAATCCATCGAGATCCCTTCCCATTTCCACTCCGGAATATCCAATGGTTGAAGTAGTCCCGCCGGTCTTTGATGTTCTGCCTTAATCTGTTGACAAGTCAAACACTTAGATACATAATCCGCTATTTCTCTCTTCATTCCATTCCACCAATATCCACGCTTCAAGTCTTGATACATTTTGGTACTCCCCGGATGAATCGCAAACTTGGACTTATGGCCATCCTCTAAAACACGCTTCTTGATTTCCGGCGATGACGGAACGCAAATTCTCCCTTGGAAAGTTAAAATCCCATCTCTATTCAAAGCAAACTCCCCGGTTTTCCCATCTCGCACTTGATCTAAAATCTTCTTCAACTCCGGATCACCTTGTTGAGCTTCCTTCAAATCCCCATACAAAGTCGGAACGGCTCTAACATTCGCAATAATTACTTCACTCTTCAATTCCCGAGAACTCAAAGCTGTCATATACGCCTTTCGGCTAATCGCATCGGCCACCACATTGGCCTTCCCCGGATGATAAGAAATTATACAATCGAAATCTTTCAAAAACTCGAAGCCATCTCCTTTGTCGGTTGTTCAACTCCTTTTGGGTGAATAAGTACTTCAAACTCTTATGATCGGTGAAAATCTCGAATTTCGCCCCATAAAGATAATGCTTCCACTTATGCAACGCAAATACAATCGCCGCCAATTCCATATCATGAGTAGGATAATTCTGTTCCGCCGGTGATAACTTCCTAGAGGCATACGCAATAACCTTTCCATTTTGCATCAACACACATCCCAAACCCGCCTTCGAGGCATCACTATAGATCACAAAATTCTCACAACCATCCGGAAGGGTAAGAATAGGAGCCGTTGTCAATCTCTTCTTCAATTCATCAAAGCTTGCTTCACACTTGGAATCCCATACAAACGATACATCTTTCCGAGTCAACCTAGTCAACGGAGTCGCAATCCGAGAAAACCCCTCAATGAACCTCCGATAATACCCCGCCAAACCAAGGAAACTACGAACCTCAGTTACAGTCGAAGGTTGCTTCCAATTAACCACGACCTCAATCTTTGAAGGATCAACGGAAATTCCTGAACTCGACACAACATGCCCCAAGAAAGAAATCTGCTCAAGCCAAAACTCGCACTTACTGAACTTAGCATACAACTGCTTCTCACGAAGAACGGACAAGACAATCCTCAAATGATTCTCATGCTCTTCCCGGGACTTAGAATACACAAGAATATCATCAATAAAGACCACCACAAAACTATCAAGATAAGGCTTGAAGACACGGTTCATCATATCCATAAACACGGCTGGAGCATTAGTTAACCCAAACGGCATCACAACAAACTCATAATGACCATATCTAGTTCGAAAAGCTGTCTTAGCAACATCATCCGGCCTAATCTTCAACTGATGGTATCCGCTTCTCAAATCAAGCTTTGAGTAGATAACGGAACCTTGGAGTTGGTCAAACAAATCATCTATATGCGGAAGAGGATACTTATTCTTAATGGTGGCTTGGTTCAACAAACGATAGTCAATACACAATCGTAAGGTACCATCCTTCTTCCTAACAAACAAGACCGGTGCTCCCCACGGAGACACACTAGGACGAATAAAACCTCGGTCTAACAATTCTTGCAATTGGACCTTCAACTCTTTTAACTCCGTGGGAGCCATTCTATAGGGTGCTTTAGAGATAGGTGCGGTACAGGGCACTAAGTCAATACAAAACTCTATCTCACGATCCAGGAGGCATAGAGTACTCGATATAAAACACATCCCTAAATTCATTAACACCCGGAACATGAGCTAACTCGGGAGACTTCTTATTGGAATCTACCACATAAGCCAAGTAACCCGTACACCCCTTAGATAGCATCTTCCTAGCCTTTAAAGCGAGAGATAACATGTAAACCGAACATAGATCTATCCGCATCAAATACAAAGTAGGCATATCGAGGCATAGCAAATGAGACTCGCTTTCTACGACAGTCTACCATAGCATGACACCGACTCAACCAATCCATCCCAAGGATCACATCAAAATCACGGATTGGTAACTCGACCAAATCCACGGCAATACATGCCCACATATAGTCACATCACAACCACGATATATCAAAGAAGATTCAAGGCTCTCTCCCATAGGAGTAGAGACCTCCAACACATAAGGCATAGATTCAGGCAAGATATGTAATGAGAATGCAAAATGCGATGCCACAAATGAATGGGAAGACCCGGGATCTATAAGAATGCGGGCCTTAACTCCTGAGACAGGAACTATACCTCTAATGACGGCATTAGGATCGACCTCTCCTCGACCCAAAGCAAACACACGACCTTGGCCTCTATCCTTAGGTTTCCATCAACATCTCTCTTCACACCACTACCTTGTCCTCCAAATCCAGGTACCGAAGCTTGCTTATTACGTAACTTGGGGCAATTCCTCCTAAAATGGCCTGCCGACCCACACTCCAAACACTTTCCTTGTTTGCTCCAACACTTGTCCTCCGAATGCCCTAGTTTCTTGCAAAACCCACATGTTGTCCCAAACTGACCGGAAGTCGCACGATTTGCCGGAGCCGCCACATGGCCTCCTCGATTCGCTCCCGGAGTAAATGTCCTCGGCTGCACCCTATTCTGTCCCGAACCTTGACCTTGGAACCTATTTCTGTTTCCACCTTCATTTCTACCACGATGCTCCTCTATGTCATTCTCAATCCGATACGCCATATTCACTGCTGCTTGGAAGTTGGCGAAGTTATGCGTCAACAACTGCTTCCGGAACTCAACCCTTAAACCTTTCACAAACCGGTAGACTCGCCTCTCCTCATCTGGCACCAAATGAGGACAATATCGGGCCAATTCTGTGAACTTTGCTGAATACTGCGCTATCGTCATGGTCCCTTGCTCCAGTTTCAGAAACTCGCCTTCCTTCTTGTCTCTAGTAACCATCGGTACAAAGTGATCCCGGAACTTGCGTGTGAAGTTCTCCCATGTCTGTGGTGTCAAATCCCGGTCCCAACCATCCTTCACTACACGCCACCGGTGCTCCGCCGGTCCCTCCAACTTGAAACGGCACATCTCACCTTCTCCGCATCCGAACTCTCCATAGCTGCGAAAATCTTATTCATAGCCTCAAGCCACCTCTCGGCCTTCGTCGGATCCGGATCTCCGGTTGAAGCTAGGAGGAGACATCTTCACGAACTTCTCTAGACCATGCGCCCTTGTACGCCTTCTTGCTGTTGCCTACCCCGATTCAAATTACGAGTTGCCATATCTTTGAAGAAACCCTCGGAACATATCCATCATCTCGGCATTCGGATTACCAACACCACCCAAACCCGCATTCGATCACCATCATTTCCCGCCATAACAACAAACTCCTGCATTAAACACTCGACGTCAGTTATCACACACTCTCACTCAGCTAGACTCTACCCGAGAATTCTAACCGAGCTTTGATACCAACTGTGAGGACCCCGACCCGGAACCTACACGTGTCCCGAGTTGGAGCGTCCTCAAACTAACCCGAAAACACTAAACTTTTAAAACTTTACTTTGACTTTCAAACATAAACATTGATAATATAACATTTTAAAAGAACTCCACTCAACTCCACATCGGAGGAGGAGATAACTAACTTCGAAAACGATCAACTGTTTAGTTACAAAAGATATTGGTTTTTAACGTAGAAAGATAAAGTTTATAATTACAAACGCCCAAAAGGAATTATGACAAAATAATTTCTACGCCAACCTAACGTACCCGACAATATCCCAAAATGCTCACCCAAACTCCTTTCCGTCCTTACTTGGGCGGTCCTCTGTCTCGGGATCTAAAACGGTAAAGGGAGAGGGGTGAGAATAAATCTCAAAGCTATTATGGATGCGAATATGCCAAATAAATGCAACATATAACAAGTCACACATAACACATTGGGAAAGCTATAAACACATTCCATTACCTTGGTTTACCTTTTCCCGTCGAATAGTAGTCGTACAACATTGGGTATAATAATACTCCAATTTACGGTGGTAGCTTAAGCAATACTCACGTCTTAAAAGACTCCGTTTTTCGGGGAACCAAATAAGACGTTAGCAACTCTGTAAGGCTTTTGGCTCAATACGACAGCTATAACCCCAACCCTGTGGCCACGGAGGGGGACTGTCACGAATATAACATAATCCGATCACATTAGGTCACACTTCCATAATTGATCGTATACATTATACCCCAACGTCGGTGACTCACACATATCAAGCACATAATAGATACTTGAATAAAATCCACAAAAAGGGATAAACAATAGCCACATGGTAATATATACTCATGCCCAACAATATCAAAGTGTAACAATTTATGAATACACTAAACAATATCAACAACAATATATATAACATCAAGTAAGGAAATGAGGGATCATAAACCTACCCTACAATTTCCATATACAAGGATACAAGACCTAAATGAAGGTTCAAGTTCAATTACTAAGTGGGAGTCACCCTTTTTAAGTGGCCAAACAACATGCCAAACGATCCTTGTTTAAATTAAGAAAACTGGTTCGGGGTCTTGGGCGACCGCCACTGCAGCAGGCGACCGCCCAGTGGACCTCTAGGAAATTCAAGCGCCCTTTGGGCGACCGCCCTTAACCACTTGGGCGACCGCCCAAGTGGATTTTCAAAGGACGATTACCTCTTGCCAGGTGGGCGGCCGCTCGGCCCCCGCAGGCGACCGCCCATGCCTCCTCCGGCCCCCTCTTCAACTTTTGACCCCTTTTTAACCCTAGTTCTCATTTGCCTCTACCATGGCTTCCCCAAGGACACCAAAGAAATACCTTCATCTTACCAAGTCCCAAACAACATGTAAACTCAAAATCAAGTAATCCTAGATCATTTATCTACACCCATTCTACCCATTTCAAACCCTTTTTACAAGATCTTCCATGAACCCTAACTTCAATAATTCCATTTTCCCAACATTCAACTCTCCTAAAACTTCCAAAGCAAGAACCAAGCATCACAAGAACAAGAAGAACATCAAGGAGAGTATGAACAATTACAAGAAGGGAAGTCATAACAACTTACTTGGATTTTATAAGGAAGATTGATCTTGATGGGTTCCTCTAGGTGATTCAACTTCAATGGTGCTCTAAAACTTGATTTTTTGGTGAAGAAAGTCTTGACTTCAAAGCTTGGGGAGTGGGAGCTTCAATGGAGGATTCAAAGAGTTCTCTAGGGAAGAAGGGTAGTGAATGAGGAGGAGGAGGGGAAAGGAGTAAGAGAGGTGAGGGAGGGAGGACACTTGGCAAGGGAGGGAGGACTTCTACAAAATGGCCCCCCATGGGAAGTTAGCAAGGCTTTCACCCACCCATTTTAAATTAAAATAAATCTTATCCCATTAATTCATCCTACTCATTTAACCTCCCTACATTATTTATCATTTTTCCATTTTTATTATTTCTTCAAGTTTCTTTATTTAATGTCCAATAAATTCTTAAAGGATCCTAAATTTACTTTTCACCCAATTTATTCTTAATTTAAGAATCTAAAGACATAATTGAACACATAAAGCTAGCATGAATATTAAAAGCATATAATTAAATATTTAAAAATGAGTGCCTAGGGTTGGGGTCGTCACAACATAATTATCAAAGCCCTCTGCTCCAAGAGTTTTGTTAGGGCCGTCGACTAACCGTGGACCCGGGAGAAATTCCATTTTTTCTGTTATTAATCAACTGATATGATCTCTGAACCGGTCAGTTGAACTCTTACAAAGTTCCTTTTCCTTGTTATAGCGAACTACATTATAACTGAACCGGTTTAATGAACTCTATATAAAGACATCTTTGATTTTACAGGGTAGTCCAAGTTGTATGGAAATCAACGTGAAGCAGCTTACACAACACAAGTGCCGCTTGTTGTAATCTACGGGGAAAATATAGAAATATATCCATGTAATTAGGTTAAGAATGTAGATATTCACTTATACAAATTAATTGTCATATTAGCTCTCATACTTAAGAAAAATGTGTACAAATTTGGACATCGTCATCTTTCTATCCAAATTTTAACGTAATGGCTAACCAGACGTGTGAGTTAGAATTTATAATTGACTACACGAAAAAAAAATGCCCATGGAAACTTCTGAATTATAACGGATCAAAACTACGTTGTTTCGAGACTTATTTACATAAATAATAATAATAATCATCCTCAACATCTCTAACACCGGTGCCACCGTTACCCACCCACCACTCACGAGTTACAACCATCATCTGCTGTCACCGCCAAAATCAACACCACCATCACTATCAAAATCAATACCACCAAATCAATACCACCTTTTCATCTTCTCTCTCTCCCCCCCCCCATCTATCGAACCTTCTTCCAACAACAATCAAGAACAAAATAAAAATCCAAATTAGATTCTCTCTCTGCTACAGCCATCAGCCATATTTCAACCTTTTTTTTCTAGTTACAAGGGTTCGGCCAGTAGTACTGACCGAACCTTTATAAGTTTTTCAGCCAGTAGTACTGATCGAATTATTTGATATAAATCAGCCACTACCTGCCGAACCATTCAAAAATATATTTTTTTTTCCATTTTTTTTTCTATTTATTAAGACGTGACGTAAATAAAATTATCTAAAGATATGTAACACCACAAATCATAATATTTAACATAAATAAAATTATTCAATATCAATTACATGAGTTGATGTTTCGGGTACTTTTATTAGTCGATCTTGATAATGGTCTAGCCATCCGATTGCATGATCATGACGTTCCTTATACCATTTGTACGGTAGTGGTGGCAATGGATATCCTTCCTTCAACTTGGCATGAATGTAATGATTACCTATGACATAGCACATACAAATCAGTTTTGGTTTGCGTGGCATTGATTTTCGTAGAGGAAGAAAGGTCAAAGACAATGTGTTACTCAAAGTCACTAAAGCAACGTTGAATGCATTTGCAACAGCGTAACCCATTTCTGTATGGTTAAACCAATTTGCTTCTCCACATGGACCATCATACCAGTTGATAGCGAACAGGACTTTCTCCACCCTATCCTCGGCCATGAATAACTCAGCATATAACTCTTGATTTTCACAAACCTCCTGATATAACGCTTCCCGAACCGACCGCCACTCATCTGAATCACGGCCAAGTAACTGCGCGATACAGGAAGCCACAATTCCCATCACCAAAGACATCAATCAAGCTTTTCTCAATATAACCATGCATGTAAGCCGGTAGTTGATCAAGATATGGGATTGCATGTTGACTTTTTCGACCAAATGGGCCCATTTGTAAGTTTTTGCTTGAGTTGTTGGAGTGTGCATGTTGGTGGTTTCGGTTGCAGCTGTGCTGAGTCCGCTTACTATATCACAAGTATGTGAACCTTCTTCTGCTGTTAAAACAAAATTCAGTCCAAAAATTAATAACTTAATTAGGGGTATATAAAGAATAAATAACAGATGGAAATATGTGTGCACTTATGCACAACAAGTCAAACATTATTTAGGCTTTTTAGCCAAGTCAACCTCAAGATCAGAAAAATAGTACTCTGTCGATAATTAGATATACGTGATATTTCTATGTTCAGTAAATAAGTACTACTCCCTCCGTCCCATAGAGATGTTCCCATTTGACTTTTCAAATAATATAGAGATCATTTTTTCCCTTTCTACCCACTAATGACCACTAATCTTAGCCCATCATCCACATCCATTTCACTCAAATTTTGGAGATTTACTCTCTTTTTTTGGGCCAAGCATAAAGTTTCATAAATCAAAGAAAGAAACATCACAAGTTATTTTACAACCATTGTGCAGTGAGCAAAAGAAGTAAGCTATTGGGTTTTAGTTGTATCCATACAGTCCCCATACAATCTAGGAAGCAAAAAGGATGGGGGAATTGTGAACTTCAAATTTAGTAATGAGACTTTCTTTTTGGGACAAATAAAAATGGAAAGTAGGAACATCTTTATGGGACGGAGGGAGCATCACACAACTATGAACTATGTTATCATTTCTTGCATAAAGTAGAAGCTTGTAAGTTTCCAAGAAAATTGCTGTGGGTAGGCAAGTTTCCATGCACTTCCCTGATACAGAGTAGTGAAAGACTTTGGATTTGGAGATGTCCAGGGACATGTGGTCTGCAACGCCTACCTTAGGTTTCTTGTATTTAAAGCATGGGGTGAAATGATCATGACTAAATTGCTGGACAAATAAGCATATTGCCGAAACATAAATGTATTAACACTTGTTATAGTAAAAGTGCTATAAGGTACTTACGGATAACTGGCTGAACCACGAATTTGATTGCAGACTTTCCCAATGATCCAAAACTACGAATACAATCCTGCAGATCCTCATCACAGGTAGCTAAAATCAAATCACCATCATCATCCTGATATTTGAACCTCAAAGGAGTTCCAACCTTGATGTTCAGCCTCCTTGTCACCTTTTCTTCCAATTCTGCCATTCCTGATGAGAATGAAAGCTGAAACTTTATAATATCCTCCCCATATGTGGCTTTTATGGTCAGCAGTAACACTGATCTTGCACTTGTGCAACAGCTGCTGTGGCTTGGCTAGGAGAAAAATCGGAAGATGAAGTTTCTCTATTGCAGGACTCTGGGATTTGTTCATCTTTACTTTGAACAAGTTCATGCAAGTGTGTAAGATTAGAGTGGGATTGCTTCACCTTCTTTCTCCTCTGAGATGGCCACCTCTGAATACCAAACTTTCTAGAAATACGCTTCAATGTAGACTTGCTGACTGCCAAGGAAAAAAAATCGGACATGAAATACTCCCATTATCTCAATGAAATTCTAGAACATGTTACTGATGCACCATTAGAGATACTATTAATAAAAAAATAATGTTCATAAGGATAATTAAATTAACCAAATTATTGGTCAAAGTTCAATCAAATTAAACAACTAAAAAAGTGGGAATATCTTTCCGGGACGGAGGTAGTAGTTCTTTAGCTAATAGACATATTCAAAGTACACTTTTGATTTTTATTCATAGTCTCAATTGGAACAGCAGTTTTATAGGAGTAGACATAATGAAGGGACCCTAATAACCAAAATTTACTATGTGGGGGTTGGAATTGCAGGTGAAAGTGCTGGTGGGGGTTGTGTGTAGGAACAACCCCCATATTACATTTTCAATTAATAAATTACAAGAGTATATTCGTACAATTTCAAAACTTTTCAGAGTTGTGGCCTCAGCAGAAACCCCTAGGGATGTGCACCACAGAGTGGAATGAAATAACTAGCCAAGCGTTTGCTATGTATAAATCATGGGCTACTCACTCTCATAACCAATTGATTTTGAGATGGAATATCAGACTTTATCATGGTATCAGACTTGACTCTCTACAGGTATGAGCCCAAAAAAGGCCCATGATGTTCTACTCTACACGAAGCACAAAAGAGGCCCACGATATTTTAGTCTCACGTCATCCAATTATATGTCCGGCTACGCGTGAGGTGGCGTGTTGTAGCAATTATCCCACATTGGGAATTAACTAACAACTATATAAAGATTATGGGCTACTCCTCTCATAACCAATTGGTTTTGAGATTGAACCTCAGACTTTATCACGATCTATCAGTCCACAGAAGGGCTTAAAGAAGTCGTCGAATAATATAATTAGCAAGTAGAAAATAACAAGAGCAAGATGAGATGAGATGAGATGTGCTTAAATTTACCATTCAGGCTCTCTGCAGCATCCTCAAGTTTCCTTGTAGTTTGCGGAGATTCAGGGTTATTTGGAACTGGGGGACGAAATGAAAGTTCAATTGGGGAATCGTTTAAGAAATTAGAGAGGAAGTATTGACCCTCATTCTGGTCTGCCAACAACGTCGAATTCAAATGCAATTCGGCCATTTTCTCTGGCCGGATCCATGTTTCTGTTCTAAATATATAGAGGGAAAAGTGTAGAGAAGAAGACCACGACTTACGTGATGGAAAATTAGTAAAGCGGAGAAAGGGGCGATGACATTTGGGAAAGTGAACCTTTTAAGAGGTTCAAAAGGGTCTATCAATAGGGGACTTTGTTGTATCTTCAATGGTTTGGTTATCAGGGGCTTACGCGTATCAAATTTAATTACTCCTCCGTCCCAAAAAATTGGACAATCAAAAAGTAGAATATTTTATAACTCATTTTTATATAAATAATACTACCTCCGACCCACTTCAAAAGTCTTATTTTCCCTTTTAATCAATCTCAGACTAAGAGTCCTACTTTCTTTTATTCCCAAAATAGCAAATAATGAATAGTATTTTGGACATTTACACCCTCTTTTTTTCATAGAACTACAAATAAACCAATACTTACTACACTATTTTTTATCCACATGAATCATAAACAATGTTTTAGACAATTATACCCCCAACCCACTTGCCATTATTCACTCATTTCTTAGTATTTTCTTATTAAGCGTGCAAACACTAGGTAGGACTCTTAGTCCGAAACGAAGGGATTAATATTTTTTCCATTCCCAAATAAATAAATATTGTCAAAGGACTTGTGTTCAAACGGCATCTTTGAGCAGGTTTAATGAGAAGGCTCTTTGTAGCTCATCTCAATATTTGAAAATACAATTTAAATAAAAAACGTTTCGAACACAAATAAGAAGGAAACTCAAGCTTTCAGCCCATACATTTACCCTCCCACTATGTGTCTCAACTGGGAGAGAAAACAAAGGACTATCAACTATAAGAAAAATCAAATGGCTCTCGACAGAGAGAAAAAACGAAGAACTTTCAACCGGGAGAGCAAATAACATAAAACTCAGCGATAAATCGCATAGCTTTGGATGAATATCATAAATACATGTGGAAATAGTAAAGTCAAATGTCATTTTAAACACGTAACACAATCCCATCATTATTGTCTTTTCCATCTTTAAACTAAATTACCCAATTGATTTCAAGCCCACCTTAATTTACAAAAACCAATTGATGTCCATTACAATGTGGTGAGACTGGCTACAAATGTAAACCCTATTACAGTTCTTAACTAAAAGTAGATATGATGCCCTATGTGTGACAACAAACTTTCATCCCTAAATTAACACTAACAAAACACTACATTACAGTTTGTTATTCACCTGAGCTTTCACAAGAGCTCCCAAGATTGGCCATTATATCATGAACTAACAATCTGATTAGGTTTCCACCCGTTGATCTCGATAAATCCAAACATTCTTGCAAATCTGCGTCACAGGCTATTAAAACCCACTCATGATCATCGTCTAAGTACTTGATATCAAACGTACCTGTTTCTATCTTATTCATGAGATCCACGCTTTGAAAAATTAAACAAAACCCTAATCTTATTCATGAGATCCACGCTTTGAAAAATTACTTCCGTCGAACCAACCTCAACGACTCCGTTCATCGACGGGATACAAACAACCGTCTGCAATCCAAACCCCTGCGCCTGCAGTGCCCTCCCGCAGTGCGATTGAGCAAACCGGTCCTGCCCAGTAACCCAAACCGGAGCCGAATTGTAAAACGCCTGACCAGGAAGCCCGCTACCATTAACAAACGAATGAGTCATCGATACAACGAAGAACCACTCTGTATCAGTAACTTCCTCATCGACGGCGTCGGTTTCTTGCACCTCCGATTCAGGAATCAATGAATAAAGCTCACGTAAGACCTTCTTCCGATGCTCTTGTTCAGCAATCGAAGCCGCTGTCGCCGGCGTCTTACCCTTATTCTTATTCTCCTCACCTTTATAGTACCCATCTCCCCACCCCAACACAGACGAACCACTATAATCAACGGCGGAGGACTGCCAGAAGATCGCGTAAGTCCAGCTCTCCCTAGCGCCTTCGATTAACGCCTGGAGACGTTGTTGAAGCGTTTCCTGATTGAAAGGCTGGGGCTGAATTAGGGCTCTGTTCGTTGATTTATTTGTCGCTTGTGGACTATCATCTATATTTTCATCCGCTACTTTGATTTGTTTATCTTTCTCAACTGCATCATCTTCCGTTTCTTTATCGCTCGTTAACATATTCATCATATCACGAAGCATTTCTTTTTCTTTGCGGCTCAAAACCAACTCATTTTCTTTGACCTGAAAGTTAACGTCAAAATGTTACAAAATTTTAATAGAATTGTCCATTTATTTAAACAACTACCAGAAAATAACTGATAATCACTTCAATCAGTTAATTTTTCAAACTATTATTGTCCAAAACACTTGAAAATAAATGATAAATAACATTTATCAGTTGTTTAACCAAACACCTAGCACAAAAACACTTAAAACAACTGATAACTATCATTTATCAGTTGTTTTCCAAAACTGATAATTAAGAAATTTAAAAAAAAAAAATCAAAAATCACAGTATCAGTTGAAAATAGAAGCATTACCTTAGATTTCGTCCGGAGTTATCGTCGTGAAAAATGACGATGGAGAGTGGGAGAGAGAAATTTCTTTTGGCCGTTATTTTGATGGAGTTTGTTGTTGGAATATTTTATGGACTTTACATATACTAGTATAATAAATAAAGTCTTTGGGCACATAGACGTATGTGCACTATAATTAATTGTATATGTCACATTAAATATTAAAGTATTTGGACCTAATAAAGTGATCTACTAAAGTTGAAGGGGGCCCAAGTCATCTTTTATAAGTATAGGATCTATAATTAATATGTGTAGATACCTAAGGGGCCTAGTTGTTAATCTATAATGGGCTGACTAACATACTAGGTCATTATAAATATAGGGTTATGGTCCCCAATTGACCTACCTAGGTTTTATTCTCTTGATTCCCATTATCAATTGAATTCCAAGAACCCTAAGGATCGGTGGAAGGCAATAATCGTTCATCAAGTCTTCATCAAAGGATTCTCAAGATATTGCTATGGATTCAGGTTTGTCTATCGTTCCATAATCTTTGATAACATGAAGCATGATTGTCCTAGAATAAATATTCCGCATCATTCTAGGGTTTATGTATAATTAATTCCATCAAGTGGTATCAGAGCCTTTAATCTTGCTTTGTTGTTGGGATTATTTGGATCGAATAGATTATGCATCGGAATCATGTTGTGAAATTGGTGCTCCCCCGTTGCAATCAAGACAAAGAAATCAACACACCCACCCGTACAAGAAAGAAACAATCACACACAAGAACACAAGAGTTGTTTACCCGGTTCATTCACCAACTCGTGAACTACGTCCGGGCACCGCCAAGCCAATATGTATTAGTCTCCTCTCTAATATGTTGCTACAACGTGTTCTAGGCCGAAATTATGCTTATATAGTTACAAGGAAACCCTAAATCTAATTTAAGAAGAGTTGCAATCAAATAAGGAAACAAATCAAGCCCAAACTCGGCCAAGTGATAGGCGCCCGCCCCCAAGCCCGCCATGCGCCCGCCTCGCGAGGAAGAAACTCGGCCACTACCTCGGCCCTCGAGGCGCCCGCCTCGGCCCTCCCCACGCGGCCGCCTGGCGTTGTCCCAAGCCACGCACAGACTTCTCCACTGCTTTGAACTCCTTTTGATCTCAACAAGCTCCTCCGACTTAGGCCCCTTTTTCCTTGTAGTTTAGGACTCCTAAACCAACAATCTCCCACCGGAGACTAAACTAACAAACATAGAATCACTCATCAACTCCCACCACGGAGTAATGGCCTTCGAACACATTTCCCTCCCATATTGGCTCGACACTACCGCACCTCTCCTCAAGTACTAAGGCGAGTTGAAACCAAGCGACGCTTTCAACCACTCCGTGTTAGATCGTTCTTGCCTCCCCAAATCAGCTTCTACCTTGATTTCTCCCCGCAAGTCTAACTTCGCCTTTTCCTCCCGGACCCACCTTTCTCGCAATGCCCCCCTTGAAACTTGGACACACCTTGTTTCTTGCATCGATTGTTCTTGGTCTGAATCCGCTCTCTGTTAGGGCCCTTGGACATCCACACCGCGTTGATCAACTTTGTGTCCTCCCCAACATACCGTTTCTTGATGTCTCCTTTTTACACCAACGGGCCGGTTCTTAAGCCTCTTTGCTCCCACCGGAACGAACATCGACATTGTAGGTAGTAATACAACATCTTCCCCTTAACCCTACGAGCCAACACTCTTAGCCTTTTGTGACTTCCCAAGACCCACCAATGAAAGAAACACCATACCCTTCACCGTCAAGTTGTCCCACGTAAATCACTCTCCTCCTCAAATCCAGGAACATGCATCACGTCGTGTAGTTGTAAAACAGCCCGTTAGGTGTCTTTCATCATTACATCCCCTTACCTTTGATCTTCAATGGTCGACCATCACCAAGATAGAGAACCCCAAAATCTCCGGCTTTTGTAACGCTTCATTGATTCTCGCATCCCCACTAGCATCACAAGAAGCTCCGTAATCCAACACCCAATCTTCACCCGATCGCTTCCTCCCCTAGGATTAATACATCACCACCATCATCCACCACGTTAGCACAACCACCTTTTCCTGACAAATATAACCGATATGCCCAAATTCACCACAATTGAAGCATTTGACCTTTTTCCCCTTTTTTCGGTCCGCCCCTTTTTCTCTCCACCCTAAGTGCGGCCCCATCTACGGACGATTCTCCCCTTTTCTCTTTCCTTCGCAACTCCTCTCAAGGATGAGATCTCTAACCTCCGTATACACCAATGCTGCTGACGTACTAATCGTTGTGACAAGAACCTCCCAACTATCGTGCAATGATTTTAGAAGAAAACAAGCTAGCACTTCATCTGGAGAAAGTAATATCAACACTTTTCAATGGTCCACCATACCTTTGAAATTGCCGATATGACTTGCCGTCCCGCCCCTCCGACATCTTCGCATTCGCAAACCTCTTTATCAAATGCACCTTATTGATATTCGACGGCTTCTCATACATGTCAGACGGCGTTTGTAAGAACTCCACCGCGTTGTCTTGGCCTCCATAGCGTGTGCAACGTCGTCGGTTAGTGGCACTCCTCACCGCTCCTAACGCCTTCCGATCCAACGTCTCCCAATCTCCTTGCGACATGTCTTTGGGCTTCGCCTTCAAGGGTCCATGAAGATCCTTACAATAAAGGTAGTCTTCAATCCTTGTCTTCCAAAACGTGAAATTCACACCGTTGAATTTCTCGATTGAGTTCTTCAATCTTGATCGCTTCACCAAAATCCCCAAGAACGCGATTCAAAATTAATCAACTAATGAAAGAATTTTGAATCCCCAAACCAAAGCTTTTGATACCAGGTTGTTGTGGAAATTGGGTGCTCCCCGTTGCAATCAAGACAAAGAAATCAACACACCCACCCGTACAAGAAAGAAACAATCACACACAAGAACACAAGAGTTGTTTACCCGCTCATTCACCAACTCGTGAACTACGTCCGGCAATTGCCAAGCCAATATGTATTAGTCTCCTCTCTAATATGTTGCTTCAATGTGTTCTAGGCCGAAATTATGCTTATATAGTTACAAGGAAACCCTAAATCTAATTTCAGAAGAGTTGCAATCAAATAAGGAAACAAATCAAGCCCGAAACTCGGCTGAATGAGGCGCCCGCCCCAAGCCCGCCGTGCGCCCGCCTCGCGAGGAAGAAACTCCGGCCACTACCTCGGCCCCGGTGCGCCCGCCTCGGCCTCCCCACGCGGCCGCCCTCGGCGTTGTCCCCCAGCCACGCATAGACTTCTTCAATGCTTTGAACTCCTTTTGATCTCAACAAACTCCTCCGACTTAGGCCCCTTTTTCCTTAGAGTTTAGGACTCCTAAACCAACAATCTCCCACCGGAGACTAAACTAACAAACATAGAATCACTCATCAACTCCCACCACGGAGTAATGGCCTTCGAACACATTTCCCCCCTCCCATATTGGCTTGACACTACCGCACCTCTCCTCAAGTACTAAGGCGAGTTGAAACCAAGCGACGTTTCAACCACTCCGTGTTAGATCGTTCTTGCCTCCCCAAATCAGCTTCTACCTTGATTTCTCCCCGCAAGTCTAACTTTGCCTTTTCCCTCCGGACCCACCTTTCTCGCAATGCCCCCTTGAAACTTGGACACACCTTGTTTCTTGCATCGACTGCTTCTTGGTCCGAATCCGCTCTCTCGTTAGGGCCCTTGGACATCCACACCGCGTTGATCAACTTTGTGTCCTCCCAACATACCGTTTCTTGATGTCTCCCTTTTTACACCAACAGCCGGTTCTTAAGCCTCTTTGCTCCCACCGGAACGAACATCGACATTGTAGGTAGAATACAACATCTTCCCTTAACCCCATGAGCCAACACCTTAGCCCCTTTTGTGACTTCCCAAGACCCACCAATGAAAGAAACACCATACCCTTCACCGTCAAGTTGTCCCACGTAAATCACTCTCCTCCTCAAATCAGGAACATGCATCACGTCGTGTAGTTGTAAAACAGCCCCGTTAGGTGTCTTCATCATTACATCCCCTTACCTTTGATCTTCAATGGTTGACCATCACCAAGATAGAGAACCCCAAAATCTCGGTTTTGTAACGCTTCATTGATTCTCGCATCCCCACTAGCATGACAAGAAGCTCCGTAATCCAACACCCAATCTTCACCCGATCGCTCCTCCCCAAGGATTAATACATCACCACCATCATCCACCACGTTAGCACAACCACCTTTTCCCTGACAAATATAACTCGATATGCCCCAATTCACCACAATTGAAGCACTTGACCTTTTTCCCCTTTTCGGTCCACCCCTTTTTCTCTCCACCCTAAGTGCAGCCCCATCTACGGACGATTCTCCCCTTTTCTCTTTCCTTCGCAACTCACTCTTGAAGGATGAGATCTCTAACCTCCGTATACACCAATCTTGTTTTCGACGTACTAATCGTTGTGACGGTAACCTCCCAACTATCGTGCAATGATTTTAGAAGAAAACAAGCTAGCACTTCATCGGAGAAAGTAATATCAACACTTTTCAATTGGTCCACCATACCTTTGAAATTGCCGATATGACTTGCCGCTCGCCCCTCTACGACATCTTCGCATTCGCAAACCTCTTTATCAAATGCACCTTATTGATATTCGACGGCTTCTCATACATGTCCGACAGCTGCCAGTAGCAACTCCACCGTTGTCTTGGCCTCCATGGCGTTCCGTGCGGCGTCGTCGGTTAGTGGCACTCCTCACCGCTCCTAACGCCTTCCGATCCAACGTCTCCCAATCTCCTTGTGACATGTCTTTGGGCTTCGCCTTCAAGGGTCCATGAAGATCCTTACAATAAAGGTAGTCTTCAATCCTTGTCTTCCAAAACGTGAAATTCACACCGTTGAATTTCTCGATTGAGTTCTTCAATCTTGATCGCTTCACCAAAATCCCCAAGAACGCGATTCAAAATTAATCAACTAATGAAAGAATTTTGAATCCCCAAACCAAAGCTTTGATACCAGTTGTTGTGAAATTGGTGCTCCCCCGTTGCAATCAAGACAAAGAAATCAACACACCCACCCGTACAAGAAAGAAACAATCACACACAAGAACACAAGAGTTGTTTACCCGGTTCATTCACCAACTCGTGAACTACGTCCGGGGGCAATTGCCAAGCCAATATGTATTAGTCTCCTCTCTAATATGTTGCTACAATGTGTTCTAGGCCGAAATTATGCTTATATAGTTACAAGGAAACCCTAAATCTAATTTAAGAAGAGTTGCAATCAAATAAGGAAACAAATCAAGCCTTAAACTCGGCCAAGAAGTAGGCGCCCGCCCCGAAGCCCGCCTACGCGCCCGCCGCCTCGCGAGGAAGAAACCCCGCCACTACCTCGGCCCTTGAGGCGCCCGCCTCGGCCCTCCCATGCGGCCGCTGGCGCTGTCCCAAGCCACGCATAGACTTCTCCACTGCTTTGAACTCCTTTTGATCTCAACAAACTCCTCCGACTTAGGCCCCTTTTTCCTTGTAGTTTAGGACTCCTAAACCAACAAATCAGTCCTGTGAAAAGCACGAGACTTGGTGTTTGGGGTATCACGGAATCATGTGTTCATTAATCTTGATGGCTCAATGGTTGAATGATGTCAGTTTTTTAATATTACGTGATGTCTTTTCACTTTCATTTATTTCATAATAAACAATGAAATAGATCTTTCTAGGGATTATAGCAAACAAATGTTTCCGCCGGGGCTGGACATATTAGGACTTTATGTTTGCGGGTATTATGGCGTTCAGTTTTGTTCTTTTCCATTCAATAAGAACTGTGTTCTTCAAAGATACCGTGTCTTTTGGGGTGGATTTAATAGCGTATTCCAGTAATAATATTATGAATTTATGAGGATAAGCGTATTAAAGTAAAACTTTTTAATTTTTCATATTTTTATGATGTTTATGATTTAATTTGGCTGAACAAAATCCTTTTGTAATAATTATGTGTTATTTGGATTAAGTAAATATTATTTATTGAAATTATTATTATGGACTTAATAATTTTAAATTTCAATAATAATGTTTAATTTATGCCCATGTTTGAAATTACTTTGGGTTCGTTTATTCGAACACATCTTGTATTTTATGTTATTGATTTTTCGTAGCATGTTACCAAAGTAACCTCTCCTATGAAAATTTTTAATTTAAAATACATGATTATTTGAAGTTTTAGCGTGTTTGTTTTTTTTCATGCGGGTAATGGTCGGCCCAAAGGAAGGCTATTATCTGGCAGAAATTCAAATTCGTTCGTGGAGATAAATATGTAATGCTTATTAAGTGCCCATGTGAATATTGAGTCTGGCCCAAAGAAAGGCTTGGTATTTGACAGGATTTTACTGTTAATATTTGATTTCTACTTCAAGAAAATCACTTGCAAGTTAATTTTCTATCCAAAGATTAAAATTAATGTTGCGTCGATTTTCTTGTAATGGGATAATTTTAATTTCAAACATTTATACGCTTAAAGTTATATGTGAGCTTATTTGTTTTAATTTTTGTTCTCTATTCAAGCATTTCATCGCCTTCTAATGTATCTCGCTAACATCAACTCGATTCCCATGCTAAATGGGATGAATTTTAAGAGCCGGAAAGAAAATGTGCCGATTGCTCGGGAGTTATGGATCTAGACCTTGCACTCGTGGAGCCAAAACCCGCCGACCCGACTAGCACGAGTACATCTCAAGCTAAGAAGGATATGGAAAAGTGGGAACGCTCAAATCGTACGTGTCTTATGATCATGAAGAAAAGCATCCTTAATCATTCAGAGGCGATATAGATGATGAGAAAGTTGCAATAACGTTCCTTACGAGCTTGAAAAGCGTTTTGCTAAGAATGAAAGGGCGTAAACAAGCACGCTTGCGTAATCTTGTTGCCACGAGGTATAAAGGTAAAGGAACGTGCGTGAGTACATTATGGAGATGGCCATTTGGCATCTAAACTTAAGGCTCTCAAGTTCGAGTCGGATGACATGCTTGCTCATATGGTTATGATCTCTCTTCCACCACGATTTGGGCAATTTGAAGTAACATTCAATGCCGGAAGGAAAAGTGGACTCTTAATGAGTTCATTTCACGTGTGTGCAAGAGAGGAATCAAGGTTAAAGTCCGAAAAGACCGAGAGTGCCACTTTGCGGCTTCCTCTTCTGCTATAACAAGAAAAGGAAGGCTAAAGAAACTGCGGTCAATGAGCCAAAGAAAAAGCAACATAAAGTATCGAAGGGACAAGCTAAGAATTTAGCAACGTCCCAAGGGACAAGATAAGGATCCAGGTTGCTTTTCGTAAGGAAATGGATCATATGATAGAGAGATTGCTCTAAATATCACGTACGGCGTGTAAAGAAAGGTATATCTCTTGCTTTTGTTTGTTACGAGGTTAATTTGGTTTCGTGCCTAGACACACTTGGTGGTTAGATTCTCGGTTCTTCTACTCACATCAGTGTGTCTATGCAGGTTGCCTCGAACCGCCGAAAGCAGTGACGCGAAAGATTCATCTATGTGGGGAACGGCAATTCTATTGAAGTCAAGCAATCGGAACTTTTAGATTATTATTAAAGTCTCGGATTTTATTTAGATTTGTATGAGACACATGTGGTACCGTCTTTTAGACGCAATTTGGTTTCCATTTCGCTTTGGACAAAGAAGGATTTACTTGTTCATTCGCAAATGGTGAATGTCGTTTTTCATATAATTCTAAGTTTATTGGATCTAGTACTTTGTCGGTTTATGATAATCTTTATATGTTGGATACCGTTGCTTCATATCATGAAAACTCGCATGTGGAAACACGTGGTACTAAACGCAAATTTACTAACAATAATTCCATGTCATTATGGCACAAGCGATTAGGACATATATCAAAACAGAGACGCAAAGTGCAAAGGCTTGTGTCGACGGAATTATTGAAACACTTGACAAATCGATTATGAAATATGTGTTGAGTGTATTAAGGGAAAACAAAAGACAAAAGCAAATTAAAAGCCGAGAGAGCTACGAATGTTTTGGAATTAATTCATACGGATATATGTGGACCATTTCCTACACCCTCGTGGAATGGTCAAGAATATTTCATTACATTCATAGACGATTACTCTCGTTATGGTTACCTATATTTGATCCATGAAAAGTCACAGGCATTGGATATGTTCAAAAGTTTAAGGCCGAGGTTGAAAATCAACATGGCAAAACAATAAAGAAAGTCAAATCCGAGTGGTGGTGAATACTATGGCGTAAATGACGGATCGGGTGAACAACGCCCTGGGCCTTTTGCTAAATACCTAGAGGAGTGCGGTATCGTCCCTCGCACACCACGCTGTGCAAACCTAGCATGAATGGTGTTCTTTGAAAGACGAAATCGAACTTTACAGAAATGGTGAGAAGTATGGTTAGTCATACTACTTTACCGTACTCACTGGGGGAGAGGCATTAAAGATGCAGCTTATCTCCTTAACAGATACCCACAAAGGCCGCTAACAAAACCCCTTATGAACCCATGGACAGGCAAGAAACCCGTATTAAGGCATTTACACATTTGGGGATGTCCGGGCCGAGGCCAGCCTTACTGTGCCTAGTGAAAAGAAGTTGGACTCAAGGACCGTTAGTAGTTACTTTGTTGGTTACTCGAAAGGTCAAGTGGGCTTTAAGTTTTACGATCCCAAATCCAAATTTTTTGACACGGGAAATGCTCAATTCTTTGAGGATGTTGAGCTTGTGGGGACAAGTTAGAGATGATTTTGTCTTTGAAGAGGTTCCGGTTACCATTCCTCTTCCTACACCGTCCTTGACCATGATTTGGATCTCAATCTGATGTGGTTCAAGAACAAAATTTGGATCAAGAAGACATTGTCAATATCCCTCTAGTTGTCCATGAGGAACAAGCTCAACAACCTCGAGAACAGCGCCTTTAGGAAGATCCACTAGAGAGAGACGAAGTGCCATTTCGGATGATTACTTGGTATTTCTAAATGAACAAGAGGTAGACATTGGTCAATGGAAGATGATCCAATCAACTTTCACGAGGCCATTGGTAGTTCTAACTCTCAAAAGTGGATAGTCGCTATGGATGATGAGATTAAATCAATGAAAGACAATGATGTATGGGATCTTGTCCTATTGCTGGAAGGAGTGAAACCTATTGGTTGTAAATGGATATTTAAAACTAAAAGGGATTCACAGTGGCAATGCGGAAAGACATAAGGCACGTCTTGTCGCTAAGGGATTTACTCGAAAGAAGGAATAGATTATAAAGAGACTTTCTCTCCGGTTTCTTCGAAAGACTCTTTTAGAATCATTATGGCATTAGTGGCACATTATGACTAGAGTTACATCGGATGGATGTTAAGACTGTGTTTCTTAATGGAGACATTGGAAGAAACAATTTATATGGTGCAACCAAACCTTGGTTTCAAAAGATTCAAAGGATATGGTATGCAAACTCAAGAAATCCATCTATGGACTCAAACAAGCATCCCGTCGGTGGTATTACAAATTTCATCAAGTTGTATTGTCATTTGGTTTCACGACAAATACAGTTGATGATTGTGTCTACCACAAGTTCAATGGGAGTAATATATTTTTCTCGGTTTTATATGTGGATGACATCCTACTAGCCACAAATGATACGGACTTACCGCATGAAACTAAGAGATTTCTCTCAAAGAAATTTGAGATGAAAGATCGGGAGATGCATCTTTTGTATTAGGAATTCAAATACACGAGAGATCGTTCTCGAGGTATTCTTGGATTGTCACAAAAGAGTTACATTGATAAGGTACTTAAGAGATTCGGCATGCAGGATTGTAAAATGGGCGACACCCCGGCTAAAGGTGACAAATTCAATCTTGCTCGGTGCCCCAAGAATGAGATTGAATCTAAGGAAATGAATAGATCCACTTATGCTTGGTATAGGGAGCTTGATGTATGCTCGTGTTTGCACTTGCCTGCACCTAGCATTCGTAGTTGGTGTTTTAGGCGAGATACCTTAGCAATCCCGGAAAGGATCATTGGATAGCGACAAGAGGGTCGTGCGTTATTTACAGAGAACAAAGGATTATATGCTCACTTACGTAAAGTCGGATAGACTTGAGATCATTGGGTATTCGGATTCGACTTTGCTGGATGCCAAGATAGTCGTAAGTCTACTTCGGGCTACGTTTATCTACTTTGTGGAGGAGCGGTTTCTTGAAAGAGTGTTAAGCGAGACCTTTGCTGCTACTTCTACGATGGAGGCAGAGTTTGTGGCATGTTATGAGGCATCAAATCACGCAATTTGGTTGCGAAATTTTATCACCGGGCCGCGTATTAGGTGGCGTTGAAAGGCCATTAAAGTTATTTTGTGATAATAAGTCGGCAAGAAGTTATGTATTCCAATAACAACAAGAGCTCGTCTAAGTCTAAGCACATAGACATTAAGTATCTTCTTTGTTAAGGAACGGATTCAGAGTGGACAGATTTGTATTGAGCATATTGGGACTAACCTCCGGTCGCGGATCCGCTTACTAAGGGTGTAACACCGAAGGTTTTTCACGAGCACACCGGCTTGTATGGGTGTTGTATCACCAGAGTATGCTTAGATTGAGTGGGAGTTTTGTATTTTGCTCTTACATTTATTGTTATAAGTATATTTGGTTTTTCAGTTTTGGTTAATAAAGTTATTTTGCACTCTGAATATTTGGTTGATCTCAAAATAAGGTTGGACCGAGTTGAGAATAGACATGTGAAGATCACATTACATGTTATTCCATGCTACACATCCATACTTGATCCATGTCATTTAGTTGAGTTAATATATGTGACCCTGATGGAGTGCATTGCGCTAATAGTGACGAAAACCTCTTTGATCCTTATGTTGATTTGACTAATGGACCGGATTGGTTTAAGATGACACAATTTGGTAAAGCATTCTTTGTTAAGGTTTATAATGTGATATGCAATTAAACTAAGGTATTATACTATGCATACGTGTAAGTCCAAGTGGGAGATTGTTGGAATATTTTATGGACTTTACATATACTAGTATAATAAATAAAGTCTTTGGGCACATAGACGTATGTGCACTATAATTAATTGTATATGTCACATTAAATATTAAAGTATTTGGGCCTAATAAAGTGATCTACTAAAGTTGAAGGGGGCCCAAGTCATCTTTTATAAGTATGGGATCTATAATTAATATTTGTAGATACCTAAGGGGCCTAGTTGTTAATCTATAATGGGTGACTAACATACTAGGTCATTATAAATATAGGGTTATGGTCCCCGATTGACCTACCTAGGTTTTATTCTCTTGATTCCCATTATCAATTGAATTCCAAGAACCACTAAGGATCGGTGGAAGGCAATAATCGTTCATCAAGTCTTCATCAAAGGATTCTCAAGATATTGCTATGGATTCAGGTTTGTCTATCGTTCCATAATCTTTGATAACATGAAGCATGATTGTCCTAGAATAAATATTCCGCATCATTCTAGGGTTTATGTATAATTAATTCCATCATTTGTGCGTGTGAGTTGTGCGTTTTGGGGAGGGAGTGATTAAAGGCGGTTCTAGATCAGAAAGGACTTAATAGTAAAAATGAAAATAAGAGTGTAGTTTAAGGAAAATAAGCAGTAGTTTTTTGTAAAATTAAACTTGTGTGTTTTTGTTTTTTTTTTTTTTTGTAATATTGAACTTATAAAAGTAGTTTTTTGTAAATGCCTCTAAGTTAAAATGACTAATTCCATGATATAACGTTTAACTGAATAATATAAATAGTTTTGAGGTTACCTGTAACTTGGCTTTTGCAGATAACATCGGAGAACCTTGATTTGCATCGGTGTCGAATAAAACTTGGTCGGGTATGGCCTCCACGTATGTGCGGAGACGAAGATGAGGGAAGTTGAGTGCGGCTTTGTCACCTCGAAACTTAAAAGCCGCTTGGTCGTAAGCTAGAGCAGCCTCCTCTGCTGTGTCAAATGTGCCCAACCAATTCTTAGCAGCACGGATAGGGTCCCGTATTTCTGCTACCCATTTCCCCCACGGCCTCTGTCTCACCCCTCTATAAATTTTGCACGTCTGCTTTCGTCCAGTAGGCCCACTGTAAGTTTTTACTTGAGTTGTTGGAATGTGCATGTTGGTGGTTTCGGTTGCAGCTGTGCTGAGTCTGCTTACTATATCACCAGTATGTGAACCTTCTTCTGCTGTTAAAACAAAATTCAGTCCAGAAAGTAATAACTTAATATGTTGAGAAATGCTTAATTAGGGGTATATAAAGAATAAATAACAGATGGAAATACTTATGCACAACAAGTCAACACTATTTAGGCTTTTTAGCCAAGTCAACCTCAAGATCAGAAAAATAGTAGTCTGTAGATAATTAGGTATACGTGATATTTCTATGTTCAGTAAATAAGTACTACTCCCTCCGTCCCATAGAGATGTTCCCATTTGACTTTTCAAATAATTTAGAGATCATTTTTTCCCTTTCTACCCACTGATGACCGCTAATCTTAGCCCATCATCCACATCCATTTCACTCAAATTTTGGAGATTTACTCTCTTTTTTTGGGCCAAGCATAAAGTTTCATAAATCAAAGAAAGAAACATCACAAGTTATTTTACAACCAGGTCCAGTGAGCAAAAGAAGTAAGCTATCGGGTTTTAGTTGTACCCATACAGTCCCCATACAATCTAGGAAGCAAAAAAGATGGGGCAATTGTGAACTTCAAATTTAGTAATGAGACTTTCTTTTTGGGACAAACAAAAATGGAAAGTGGGAACATATTTATGTGGCTCATAGGATTAAAGCAGGTTGGTTGAAGTGGAAGAGTGCCACAGGGTTTCTATGTGATCGCGGCATGCCCAATAGATTAAAGGGAAAATTCTACCGCACGGCAATTAGGCCGGCAATGCTTTACGGCACCGAATGTTGGGCCGTGAAACAGTGTCACGTGCATAAGATAAATGTGGCGGAGATGCGTATGCTTCGATGGATGTGCGGTCATACAAGAAAGGATCGATTGGGGAATGAGGTGATCAGAGGTAAAGTAGGAGTTGCGCCCATTGAGGATAAAATGAGGGAAAATCGTCTGAGGTGGTTTGGACATGTGAGAAGGAGACCGAGTGGTGCACCGGTTAGGAGGCCGGAACAGTGGAGAAATGATAAAATGGCGAGGGGTAGGGGAAGACCCAAACAAACTTGGATTAGAGTGATTGAAAATGATATGAGTTTACTTGGAGTGGATGAAAGTATGGTGTTGAAGAGGCCGGAGTGGAGGGCAAAAATCCATGTGGGGGGTTGATTTTTAATTTTTATTTTTTTTATTATTATATTTTATATTTTTTTATTTTATATTTTTTTATTTTATTATTTTTATTATTATTATTATTTTTTATTATTATTTTATTTATTTATTTATTTTCCAACAACCTTTTCACACGATGACATATGATGATTCATGTTAGCCGACCCCAAATTATTTTGGGACTAAGGCTTTGTTATTTTTGTTGTTGTTGTTGTTGTTGTTGTTGGAGGGAGCATCACACAACTATGAACTATGTTATCATTCCTTGCATAAAGTAGAAGCTTGTAAGTTTCCAAGAAAATTGCTGTGGGTAGGCAAGTTTCCATGCACTTCCCTGATACAGAGTAGTGAAAGACTTTGGATTTGGAGATGTCCAGGGACATGTGGTCTGCAACGCCTACCTTAGGTTTCTTGTATTTAAAGCATGGGGTGAAATGATCATGACTAAATTTTTGGACAAATAAGCATATTGCCAAAACATAAGTGTATTAACACTTGTTATAGTAAAGGTGCTATAAGGTACTTACGGGTAACTGGCTGAACCACGAATTTGATTGCAGACTTTCCCAATGATCCAGAACTACGAATACAATCCTGCAGATCCTCATCACAGGTAACTAAAACCAAATCACCATCATCATCCTGATATTTGAACCTCAAAAGAGTTCCAACCTTGAAGTTC
This sequence comes from Adenophora triphylla var. japonica, assembly GCA_022495995.1. Classification (NCBI taxonomy): domain Eukaryota; kingdom Viridiplantae; phylum Streptophyta; class Magnoliopsida; order Asterales; family Campanulaceae; genus Adenophora; species Adenophora triphylla. Next base: position 184,081 of record JAFEMH010001819.1, on the reverse strand, counting down.
AGCCTCCTTGCCACCTTTTCTACCAATTCTGCCATTCCTGATGAGAATGAAAGCTGAAACTTTATAATATCCTCCCCATATGTGGCTTTTATGGCCACAGAACTCTGATCTTGCACTTGTGCAACAGCTGCTGTGGCTTGGGTAGGAGACAAATCGGAAGATGAAGTTTCTCTATTGCAGGACTCTGGGATTTGTTCATCTTCTCTTTGAACAAGTTCATGCAAGTGTGTAAGATTAGAGTGGGATTGCTTCACCTTCTTTCTCCTCTGAGATGGCCACCTCTGAATACCAAACTTTCTACAAATACGCTTCAATGTAGACCTGCTGACTGCCAAGGAAAAAAAAATCAGACATGAAATACTCCCATTATCTCAATGAAATTCTAAAACATGTTATTGATGCACCATTAGAGATACTATTAATAAAAAAATAATGTTCATAAGGATAATTAAATTAACCAAATTATTGGTCAAAGTTCAATCAAATTAAACAACTAAAAAAGTGGGAATATCTTTCCGGGAAGGAGGGAGTAGTTCTTTAGCTAATAGACATATTCAAAGTACACTTTTGATTTTTATTCATAGTCTCAATTGGAACAGCAGTTTTATAGGAGTAGACATAATGAAGGGACCCTAATAACCAAAATTTACTATGTGGGGGTTGGAATTGAGGTGGATCCAGGAACTTCTAAATTTTTCATTTCTCTTTCCTTGTCTTCTTGCAGGTGAAAGTGCTGGTGGGGGTTGTGTGTAGGAACAACCCCCATATTACATTTTCAATTAATAAATTACAAGAGTATATTTGTACAATTTCAAAACTTTTTCAGAGTTGTGGCCTCAGCAACAACCCCTAGGGATGTGCACCACAGAGTGGAATGAAATAAATTTTAAACCCCATGCTTTATAAGGCCCATGATCTGTTGGAGCAATTATCCCACGTAGGGAATTAACTAGCCAAGCATTTGCTATATATAAATTATGGGCTACTCACTCTCATAACCAATTGATTTTGAGATGAAATCTCAGAATTTATCATGGTATCAGAGTTGGCTCTTTACACGTATGAGCCCAAAAGAGGCCCATGATGTTCTACTCGACACGTGCAAGCACAAAAGATGCCCACGATGTTCTAGTCCCACGTCATCCAATTATATCCCGCATCGGGAATTAACTAACAACTATATAAAGATTTTGGGCTACTCCTCTCCTAACCAATTGGTTTTGAGATTGAACCTCAGACTTTATCATGATCTATCGGTCCGCTCCTTACAAGTTCATACAGAAGGGCTTAAAGAAGTCGTCGAATAATATAATTAGCAAGTAGAAAATAACAAGAGCAAGATGAGATGAGATGTGCTTAAATTTACCATTCAGGCTCTCTGCAGCATCCTCAAGTTTCCTTCCAAAGTGTTCCTTGATAACCTCATAACTAAGAGAATAGTCAGTAACTCTGTTTTCTCTATGTAATGTCTTTATTCTGCACGCTTCAACGTCCATGGAAGATCTAGTAGTTTGTGGAGATTCAGGGTTATTTGGAACTGGGGGACGAAATGAAAGTTCAATTGGGGAATCATTTAAGAAATTAGAGAGGGAGTATTGACCCTCATTCTGGTCTGCCAACAGCGTCGAATCACAAAGCAATTCGGCCATTTTCTCTGGCGGGATCCATGTTTCTGTTCTAAAAATATATAGAGGGAAAAGTGTAGAGAAGAAGACGACGACTTCTACTTACGAAAGTGATGGAAAATTAGTAAAGATTATGGGGCGGAGAAAGGGGCGGCCGACATTTGGGAAAGTGAACCTTTTAAGAGGTTCAAAAAGGGTCTATCAATACTAATAGGGGACTTTGTCTCTTCAATGGTTTGGTCTATCAGGGGCTTACGCGTATCAAATTTAATTACTCCTCCGTCCCAAAAAATTGGACAATCAAAAAGTAGAATATTTTAGCAAAAATCTTGTAAAAAACGTTTTACAAGGCTTAAGAAAAAACGTGTTTTTGACCCGCGATTCATTTAACGGACACAAACACACGCTTTTTCGGTCCGGTTCAATTTTCTTTTGTCATTTGCGCTCTTCAATTCAATTTGATTTTTCGTACTTGTTCTTCAAGGATTCCGAACTGTTTTCGTAGTTTTTCATCAATTTCTACCATTTTGAACATTTTCGTCATTTGCGCTCATCAATTTCCACCGATTTACATCTTCTCTGAGCTTTTTCCAGTCGTATTTTTACTTCTTCTCCGAAAATTATGACTAACCAAACCAAATAAATCAGGAGCAAGCGTCGGAACGAAGGTATTATACTTGATTTTTACTTCTTTTTCGACATGTTTTCAGTCGTATTTTTTTTCGATTTCCACCTATTGTTATAGATTAAGGAACTGATACATTATATTCGTGATGCTGACACTTTGAAACCCTACCACTATCACTTTTGATTCCACACATTGTTATTTATTAATGAACTGGCACATTATATTCGTGATGTTGGCACTTCGAAACCCTACCACTGTCACTTTTGATTCCACCTATTGTTATGGATTAATGAACTGGCACATTATATTTGTGATGCTGGCACCTTGAAACCCTACCACTGGCACTTTAGAAAACTAATACTGATATTTTGAAAACTCTAACATTGGCACTTTCGAAAACAATGTTATGTACCCCTATTAAGTGTTCTTTTTTTTTTTTTTTTTTTTTTTGCAAAGTTCATGAAGAAACATTTTTATGTACCAAAATCATAGCCTAATTTTTTTAAAAAAAATTTTGCCCATGTAAGAAAAGTTCGGCCAATACTGACCGAACTATTCAAAAAGTTCGGCCAGCTTTGAAACCCTACCACTGGCACTTTAGAAAACTAATACTGATATTTTGAAAACTCTAACATTGGCACTTTCGAAAGCAATGTTATGTACCCCTATTAAGTGTTTTTTTTTTTTTTTTTTTTGCAAAGTTCATGAAGAAACATTTTTATGTACCAAAATCATAGCCTAATTTTTTAAAAAAAAAATTTTGCCCATGTAAGAAAAGTTCGGCCAATACTGACCGAACTATTCAAAAAGTTCGGCCAGTACTAACCGAAAATCCCATTTCTGTTCGGCCACTACTGGCCGGAAGTCTTAATAAGCGTTTTTTTTTTTTTTTGAAAACGTTCACGAAAAAATATTGTTACGTACCAAAATCACATGCTAAAATTTTTAATTTTTTTTTTGCCCATGTAACAAAAGTTCGGCCAGTACTACTGACCGAACCATTCATGAAGTTCGGCCAGTAGTGACCGAAAACCGCATTTTCGTTCGGTCACTACAGGCCGAAACGTTTTTTTTTTTTTAAAACGTTCACGAAAAAACATTGTTACGTACCAAAATCACAGGCTAAAATTTAAAAAAAAAATTTGCCGATGTAACAAAAGTTTAGGCCGAACCATTCATGAAGTTCGGCCAGTACTGATCGAAAACCCCATTTCTGTTCGGCCACTACTGGCCGGAAGTCATACTAAGCGTTTTGTTTTATGTTTTTTTGAAACGGTCATGAAAAAACAATGTTTTGTACCCAAATAATATGCCAAAGTATTTGGAATTTTTTTTTTTGCCTTAGTTACAAAGGTTCGGTCAGTACTGATCGAACCTTTATAAGTTTTTCGGCCAGTACTAGTACTGACCGAATTATTTGATATAAATCAGCCACTACCTGCCAAACCATTCAAAAATGTATTTTTTTTTCCATTTTTTTTTCTGTTTATTAAGACGCAACGTAAATTAAATTATCTAAAGATATGTAACACCACAAATCATAATATTTAATATAAATAAAATTATTTAATATCAATTACATGAGGAGATGTTTCGGGTACTTGTATTAATGAGCTAGCCATCCGGTTGCACGTTCATGACGTTCTTCGTACCATTTGTACGGTAGTGGTGGCAATGGACATCCTTCCTTCAACTTGGCATGAATGTAATGATTACCGTTGACATAGCACATACAAATCAGTTTTGGTTTGCGTGGCATTAATTTTTGGTGAGAAAGAAAGGTCAAAGACAATGTGTTACTCAAAGTCACTAAAGCAACGTTGAATGCATTTGCAACAGCGTAACTCATTTCTGCATCGTTAAATCAATTTGCTTATCCACATGTGCATGCCAGTTGATAGCGGACATGATTTTCTCCACCATATCATCGACCATGATTAACTCAGCATATAACAATTGATTTAAATCAACCTCCTGAAATAACGCATCTCGAACCGACCGCCACTCATCTGAATCACGGCCAAATAACTCTGCGATACACCGGAACCAGAAGTCACAATTCCCATCACCCCGCTCATCACCCGTTTTCTCAATATAACCATGGTTGTAAACCGGTAGTTGATCAACATATGGGATTGCATGTTGACTTTTTCGACGAACGGGCTATAAGATTAATTCAAAAAAGGTAAAAATAAGTTAAAATGACTAATTCCATGATATAACGTTTAACTGAATAATATAAATAGTTTTGAGGTTACCTGTAACTTGGCTTTTGCAGATAACATCAGAAAACCTTGATTTGCATCGGTGTCGAATAAAACTTGGTCGGGTATGGCCTCCACGTACGTGCGGAGACGAAGATGAGGGAAGTTGAGTCTGGCTTTGTCACCTCGAAACTTAAAAGCCGCTTCGTCGTAAGCTAGAGCAGCAGCCTCTGCTGTCTCAAATGTGCCCAACAAAATCCTAGCAGCACGGGTAGGGTCCCGAATTTCTGCTACCCATCCCCCCCACGGCCTCTGTCTCACCCCTCTATAAATTTTGCACATCTGCTTTCGTCCAGTGGGCCCACTGTAAGTTTTTGCTTGAGTTGTTGGAGTGTGCATGTTGGTGGTTTCGGTTGCAGCTGTGCTGAGTCTGCTTACCATATCACAAGTATGTGAACCTTCTTCTGCTGTTAAAACAAAATTCAGTCCAGAAAGTAATAACTTAATTAGGGGTATATAAAGAATAAATAACAGATGGAAATATGTATGCACTTATGCACAACAAGTCAACACTATTTAGGCTTTTTAGCCAAGTCAACCTCAAGATCAGAAAAATAGTACTCTGTAGATAATTAGGTATACGTGATATTTCTATGTTCAGTAAATAAGTACTACTCCCTCCGTCCCATAGAGATGTTCCCATTTGATTTTTCAAATAATTTAGAGATCATTTTTTCCCTTTCTACCCACTAATGACCACTAATCTTAGCCCATCATCCACATCCATTTCACTCAAATTTTGGAGATTTACTCTCTTTCTTTTTTTGGGCCAAGCATAAAGTTTCATAAATCAAAGAAAGAAACATCACAAGTTATTTTACAACCATTGTCCAGTGAGCAAAAGAAGTAAGCTATCGGGTTTTAGTTGTACCCATACAGTCCCCATACAATCAAGGAAGCAAAAAGATGGTGGAATTGTGAACTTCAAATTTAGTAATGAGACTTTCTTTTTGGGACAAACAAAAATGGAAAGTGGGAACATATTTATGGGACGGAGGGAGCATCACACAACTATGAACTATGTTATCATTCCTTGCAGAAAGTAGAAGCTTGTAAGTTTCCAAGAAAATCGCTGTGGGTAGGCAAGTTTCCATGCACTTCCCCTATACAGAGTAGTGAAAGACTTTGGATTTGGAGATGTCCAGGGACATGTGGTCTGCAACGCCTACCTTAGGTTTCTTGTATTTAAAGCATGGGGTGAAATGATCATGACTAAATTGCTGGACAAATAAGCATATTGCCGAAACATAAATGTATTAACACTTGTTATAGTAAAAGTGCTATAAGGTACTTACGGATAACTGGCTGAACCACGAATTTGATTGCAGACTTTCCCAATGATCCAAAACTACGAATACAATCCTGCAGATCCTCATCACAGGTAGCTAAAATCAAATCACCATCATCATCCTGATATTTGAACCTCAAAGGAGTTCCAACCTTGATGTTCAGCCTCCTTGTCACCTTTTCTTCCAATTCTGCCATTCCTGATGAGAATGAAAGCTGAAACTTTATAATATCCTCCCCATATGTGGCTTTTATGGTCACAGAACACTGATCTTGCACTTGTGCAACAGCTGCTGTGGCTTGGCTAGGAGAAAAATCGGAAGATGAAGTTTCTCTATTGCAGGACTCTGGGATTTGTTCATCTTTACTTTGAACAAGTTCATGCAAGTGTGTAAGATTAGAGTGGGATTGCTTCACCTTCTTTCTCCTCTGAGATGGCCACCTCTGAATACCAAACTTTCTAGAAATACGCTTCAATGTAGACTTGCTGACTGCCAAGGAAAAAAAATCGGACATGAAATACTCCCATTATCTCAATGAAATTCTAAAACATGTTACTGATGCACCATTAGAGATACTATTAATAAAAAAATAATGTTCATAAGGATAATTAAATTAACCAAATTATTGGTCAAAGTTCAATCAAATTAAACAACTAAAAAAGTGGGAATATCTTTCCGGGACGGAGGTAGTAGTTCTTTAGCTAATAGACATATTCAAAGTACACTTTTGATTTTTATTCATAGTCTCAATTGGAACAGCAGTTTTATAGGAGTAGACATAATGAAGGGACCCTAATAACCAAAATTTACTATGTGGGGGTTGGAATTGCAGGTGAAAGTGCTGGTGGGGGTTGTGTGTAGGAACAACCCCCATATTACATTTTCAATTAATAAATTACAAGAGTATATTTGTACAATTTCAAAACTTTTCAGAGTTGTGGCCTCAGCAGCAACCCCTAGGGATGTGCACCACAGAGTGGAATGAAATAACTAGCCAAGCGTTTGCTATGTATAAATCATGGGCTACTCACTCTCATAACCAATTGATTTTGAGATGGAATATCAGACTTTATCATGGTATCAGACTTGACTCTCTACACGTATGAGCCCAAAAGAGGCCCATGATGTTCTACTCTACACGAAGCACAAAAGAGGCCCACGATATTTTAGTCTCACGTCATCCAATTATATGTCCGGCTACGCGTGAGGTGGCGTGTTGTAGCAATTATCCCACATCGAGAATTAACTAACAACTATATAAAGATTATGGGCTACTCCTCTCATAACCAATTGGTTTTGAGATTGAACCTCAGACTTTATCATGATCTATCAGTCCACAGAAGGGCTTAAAGAAGTCGTCGAATAATATAATTAGCAAGTAGAAAATAACAAGAGCAAGATGAGATGAGATGTGCTTAAATTTACCATTCAGGCTCTCTGCAGCATCCTCAAGTTTCCTTGTAGTTTGCGGAGATTCAGGGTTATTTGGAACTGGGGGACGAAATGAAAGTTCAATTGGGGAATCGTTTAAGAAATTAGAGAGGAAGTATTGACCCTCATTCTGGTCTGCCAACAACGTCGAATTCAAATGCAATTCGGCCATTTTCTCTGGCCGGATCCATGTTTCTGTTCTAAATATATAGAGGAAAAAGTGTAGAGAAGAAGACCACGACTTACGTGATGGAAAATTAGTAAAGCGGAGAAAGGGGCGATGACATTTGGGAAAGTGAACCTTTTAAGAGGTTCAAAAGGGTCTATCAATAGGGGACTTTGTTGTATCTTCAATGGTTTGGTTATCAGGGGCTTACGCGTATCAAATTTAATTACTCCTCCGTCCCAAAAAATTGGACAATCAAAAAGTAGAATATTTTATAACTCATCTATAGTATAAATCAAGGGTGTATTTTGAACAGTAGAATGAACAGTTCTATTCGTAGAAATGACCCTTTTGCCCTCGCTATTCACTTTCTTTCCTGTTTTTCCCTCCCAACTTTGTATGTCGTACGACATACATGCCTTTTTTTTTTTTTTGGTGATATATAAAAAAAAAATCACGTGGCCTTGGACACGGACATGTGCTAGTTTTTATATAAATAATACTACCTCCGACCCACTTCAAAAGTCCTATTTTCCCTTTTAATCAATCTCAGACTAAGAGTCCTACTTTGCTTTATTCCCAAAATAGCAAATAATGAATAGTATTTTGGACATTTACACCCTCTTTTTTTCATAGAACTACAAATAAACCAATACTTACTACACTATTTTTTATCCACTTGAATCATAAACAGTATTTTAGACAATTATACCCCCAACCCACTTGCCATTATTCACTCATTTCTTAGTGTTTTCTTATTAAGCGTGCAAACACTAGGTAGGACTCTTAGTCCGAGACGGAGGGATTAATATTTTTTCCATTCCCAAATAAATAAATATTGTCAAAGGACTTGTGTTCAAACGGCATCTTTGAGCAGGTTTAATGAGAAGGCTCTTCGTAGCTCATCTCAATATTTGAAAATACAATTTAAATAAAAAACGTTTCGAACACAAATGAGAAGGAAACTCAAGCTTTCAGCCCGTACATTTACCCTCCCACTATGTGTCTCAACTGGGAGAGAAAACAAAGGACTATCAACTATAAGAAAAATCAAATGGCTCTCGACAGAGAGAAAAAATGAAGAACTTTCAACCGGGAGAGCAAATAACATAAAACTCAGCGATAAATCACATAGCTTTGGATGAATATCATAAATACATGTGGAAATAGTAGTCAAATGTCATTTTAAACACGTAACACAACCCCATCATTATTGTCTTTTCCATCTTTAAACTAAATTAGCAGTACACCCGTGCAATGCACGAAAATAACATAATTTACCTTAAACTAAAATTATTACAACAATATATAACGCATGCATTTGCTCAACTAATATACTAGTTACACAAGAAGATGAATGTGATTGGACTACTAAATTACCCAATTGATTTCAAGCCCACCTTAATTTACAAAACCCAATTGATGTCCATTACAATGTGGTGAGACTGGCTACAAATGTAAACCCTATTACAGTTCTTAACTAAAAGTAGATATGATGCCCTATCATGTGTGACAAGAACCCTTTCCAACATGCTTAAAAAATAAGGCTACTGGAAAATTTTCATACAAACTTTCATTTCATCCCTAAATTAACACTAACAAAACACTACATTACAGTTTGTTATTCACCTGAGCTTTCACTGGAGCTCCCAAGATTGGCCATTATATCATGAACTAACAATCTGATTAGGTTTACACCCGTTGATCTCGATAAATCCAAACATTCTTGCAAATCAGCGTCACAGGCTATTAAAACCCACTCATGATCATCGTCTAAGTACTTGATATCAAACGTACCTGTTTCTATCTTTAGCCTCTTTGCCACTTCTTCTTGTAAGGTGACAATGCCTGAGGTCAGTGGGAGACGGAACCTTATGATATCTTCTCTGTACGTTGCTTTTATTGTTATTGTTTTCATTTCCGGCCTGGCTGAAAATTGTTGTGTCTTGCTGGGTGGGTCTGTGGATTCTTTAAGACCCATGTTTGGATGCGGTTGATTAGGCCAGCTGTAATCTGGGACCCGTTCATCGAGAAGGGTTTCTCCTATTGAGCAGAGATTCCTCAAATCGTGTGAGCTTCCTGCATCCTCTAGAAGCATTTCTCTGAATGGCTCTTCAGGTTGTGTTGTCACGATGGCATCTGGAATTGAGAATGGGGCAGAAAGATTCAATCTTTTTGCTGGTTTGCTATCCAATTCCAGTAATTCCGTGATTCTTAATTGCTCGTTAGAAGGACAAACTGTTTGATGATACTGTGAAGGAGATTCAACCCCAAGGTATGGGCTACCTTGGCAAGAACCATGGGAAGGAGTCCCGATGCTCTCTTCTCTGGAACCACTGCCACCCTGAACTTGGTTTACTTTCTCAGCATGCGCGTCACTTCCAGAAGTCTGATGGCTGGGCCCCTCATTTTTCTGATCCAGAAGATCTGATGGTTTAGATCCTGGTTGATTGGATCCATTTAAACTGGGGGTCCACGACATTGAACCAACAGCAGCAGCAGGAAGGGAGCTTGCAGCTAGAGAAGTGATAGTGAATGTTCCTTCAGTGCCTTGTACAGATTCAATCACACGTTTTAGCTTCGTAAGTGAACGGTTGACTTTGTTGATCTTTCGAGAAGGCCATCGAGAGATTCCGTGCTGCCTACATATTCGTTTCATGGTGGTAGGACAAACTGCAAAAGCAAATCTTGATAAGAATACTTCATTTTATTTATTGCTGGTGAAAGAGATCAAATAACCTACAGGCCCCGTAAGGTGACATGAATGGAAACATATCCAAGTGCTACAGGATTCCCATGTTTGACACTCATTGTAGGTAGAAACTTCATTCTGCCTTGAATGAGAGTCCCAGAAGGAATGATTATCTCATTCCTTCATCCTCTTTTGACACTTTTAATTCCATGGTGTCAAATTTAGTTACTTAACTAATAAGTGTTCCTTCAATTGTTTTTCTTGTCCAAATGCATAAATGGGAAAGATGCCAGGGCCTACTAGAATAACCCTACAGTAGTTAACAAAACATTTTAAATATTTAAAAGCATACCACCAAGACTCTTTGCAGCATCTTTAAGACTACCAGCAAAATATTGCTGCAGAACTTCCAGGCTAATTGATTTCTCTGCCTTCCCACGTTTTCTCTCGGATTTCTTGCCCACAACTTTAGTCTCTGGAAATGCAAAAGCAGTTTTAACATCAGTGGTGCCACCTATATCTCCTCCAGCAGTTAATGCATCAAATTCCACCAACTGAGGCTGTTCTAGTGATTTCAGTAGAACCATCGCTCCTCCATTTGGTAGGGCTTCAGGTCCAAGACCAGAAGGAGATAACTTGGACTCAGGTAATCGGATGGATTCGATATCTGCATCATGTTTCTCATTCATCGATGCTTTAACTATTTCAAATGATGTCCCCTCCTCACAAATTCCTTCACCACATGCAATCCGAATACTTCGAAAATGCTCCTTCATGGTAGTCAATAGTGAGCCTAACAAGGTCTGCTGGTCCACGGAATCTACCACGTTAAGGGGGAGAAAGAATTCTAGAATGTAATCATCATCACCCGTATAAGTGCTCCTTAAACAGATTGCAAAAGAGCCAACTAGTCCAAACATGCGTGCATAATGTACTAGTGGATACTCGGTTTTGCAAAATTGGGTGATATTCTCACAGAAACATGAGCTTCGGGATGCAAAAGCCTTTCCAGCTACACCCTGTCCCTTTTGCAAGTGATGTTCAGCACAGGCATCTCGGAAGCCCCACATGTGAGCATCTACTACGTAGACAGCTACATCAGTTGTTGACATGCATACTTGTCCCATACAGCTTCCATCAAAGCTAGTGCAGCTCTTCTTGAAGCCGCCTCCATAAGCTAGAACACTTCGATGCCTACACGGTACCCATGTCTGTGCCAGAGGTAGGTTATGAGTCTCGCAAACCACTGTCAATATTTCCAAGATTTCAGCCAGGGCATTCTGGCGACTTTCATTGCAAATCTGGTTTGTCATCAAAGCCTAATAAGTATTGAGGAAAAGTAAGGGACAACAAAAATATAAGAAAGAAAGAAAGTCAGAAAAAGTACAATTTGGTATATATTCATAGTAATTTGCTTACTGCTTGCCTGTGGATTATTTGGACGATCCAATATCCCTGAACTTTTCAAATTTACAGCCTGAAAAGAAATGGAGATTCTTTACCATAGTGTTTCCAATCAAACATGCAACTAATGGAAACATAGGGGACCATTTAACAAGCAATAGAAATGCAGATAATTAGACCAATCTATCAAATAACCCCCAAATACAATTTCAATACTGTTTAAGAAGATAAAAACGCCTCAATAGGAAGTTTAGGTGCAAAACTTATCTTGTATGAAGAGTTGACACACTCTCAAGAATAATTCCACATTCCGCAGATTGTACTATTTAATGATGCAATAATTGATAAATGGCTTAGTGATGCTAAACTTCGCAAGCAAATTAGCCTGTGAAGGAATAAGCAAATTAAGAAGAGGGTGAAAGAACCAACCTCAAGTGCCTTGCACACTTTATCAACCTCAGGAGCATAGTTTATCTTCTGCGAATTCATTACCAATTCAAGTACACCAACACATGTTTGCCCTGAAGGTTCAAACACTGGCACGGCTAATGTTCCTCTAACATTGTAATTTAACGCGTGACTGAGCCGTGGATATTCTTTATCAGAGTAATACTGCACATTTGGGGTCCATTCCGGAAGCTTTCGACGGAAAACACGGCCAGGAAGCCCTAGGGTTCCATCAGCCTCCTCATCCACAGGAAACAAATACATCAATGATACCATTCTATACTGATGAAGCCCAGTGCTACTTGAGTCAAGAACAAAGGGTTGACCTGAAGTTGTGAGCACATAGTGATTCCCATTTTTCACAGGTGCCCAAACCTGAGCCAGAACATGCTGCTCAGTCACCTCTTTAAAGTACCTAAGTGCCTGTGTCATCCTCTCTTTGATCACACAAGAACCGCTTGAATAGTCTAAAGGAGTCAATCCCAAAACCGGCAGAGGCAACCTTTTTCTATCTTCGTTCTTGGGTGAATTTCCAGACACTGAATCAGTATGACCTGCAAAATAGTTCATATCAAACCAGGAGAACAACATCAACTTCTCAAGCTAACCCCAATATATAAACAGCCACATACAATTTCAAAGCACATAATCAGAAAAATGTTAACCTTAAACAATTAAAGGATAGCCCAAATGTCATTCCTAATTAAAGCAAAGATTTCGAAGAATCATATTCAAAATCAATTTGGAACACGAATAATTTACACCAAACACTAACGTTCATACTGTGACCTGAAACCTATTTACAGTAAACTTTAAATCGAAAATAGGTAATTGTCAATGAAAAAAAGGTGACATGACTACGTGCTTTTGCCTTATATTTAACCAATGATTAACAAACTAATTGAACTTCTGATAAACTGACTACTTAGCCAGAAGTCAGAACCTTGAATAAATGAATTCGAAAAGGGAAATTCAACTGAAGTTCCAAGCAAACGTACTAGTTGCAGCCAGAATCTTGGCGTAATCAGACAAAAGAGGACCACCGCCGGAAACAGCAGCGGCAGGAGATAACACCGCCGTAAGAAGGTCGTGTTTGTCGTCGTTATCGTCAGAAAACGCCCAAAGAGGTGAGTAAGTCTGCTCGGACACCGTCGCCGCAGCAGGGAACAAACAGGGCGAGGCAGAGAAGATCTGATCGAAAGTCCAGGAACCATCGAGATCGAGATCCATGGTAACGGAGTCCCGGTCCAAATCCCTGGACTTTGGAATATGAAAAGTAGTCAAACAAGGTTGCTGATGATGATGATGGCCATCGTCTGGTGGTTCAGCCATGGTTGAACAGATTTAGAGAGAGAAAGTGGAGGAGGATGAGGTATGTAAGAGAGAGAAAACGATTAAATGGAAGGAAGTGATTCCATAGAAATGGAACCCCAACAAATTGAGAGAGAGAGAGAGAGAGAGAGAGAGAGAGAGAGAGAAATACTAATAAGAATAAAATTTGAGGGAAATGGATAAACAAATTGGGACGGAGGAGGATATCTCGCTCCTGCTCCACTTGAAGCTTCGCTTGGCTGTCGACATTGATATTTTCGTGTTTTCAATTTATTAATGTCATTTTCTCTCCATCTTTTTTTTATTTTATTTTTCTATTTTAAATGGAATCAGATAACCATCTTAATAGGATTAGCATTAAGAAGTAGAAAGGACATTAGTACAAGAAATTATGAAACAGGATGGACTCGTTATAAAATAAACTCCTATAAAAAGTAAAGCCGACAATTTGGGTTGAGTTCGTCGCACCAGCCAGTCCGTCCCGCATGCAATAGGGATGGGTTGGGTTGACATATTTTCAGTCCGTCAGAAATTTGGCATGCCCCACCCCATTAAGTGACGGGTTTTGACGAATTGAGCTCGCCCCACCCAATCAATCCGTATTAACAGCTCTACCAAAACATAAGAAATTTGGATTGACAATGCTGTGCAACAGAAGCTATCTCAGAGAATGAGGAAATAACCCTAATGGACCGGGAAAATGCTATTGTTAAAGAAATCAAGAAGGGGCGAGACGGAACTGTCGCGGAGCTGATTGGAGTTTTGCATCTTGAAGGATCTGTCAAGACCACAAAGTCAAAATATTGGAAGAGTAGTTGCAAATGAGATTACATGTACAATAAGAAAAGTGTTTTTAAGCTGACCCACATTGGCCCTCCTTAACCACCAATCTAAGGTGGATTGGATTGGGTTGCCACATTTTCAACCCGTCAGAATTTTGGCCTGTCCCACCCCGTTTAGTGGCGGGTTGGGTCAGCTCTACTAAAAAAAAAAAAAAAAAAGATAACTTATATTATTGTTAGAGTTTTGAATACTACATTGAAATAGTTTATTCCATTGCAGAAGTTATCTATCTATATAACATAAACTTCAGATGAACTTTGTTCTCTTTTATAATCTCTCAATAAATATGATAATTTTAATTTTAATCAATTTAACAAAATAAATAAATTAAAGAAACAAAATATAACACCAATTTGAATATTATGCATTCATTCATCGTGTCAAAAGAAACAAAATTGAGTTGATTAAAATTTAAAAGAATAATTCCTCCCTTCATCCCAATCCATTATTCGTAAAAATCTATAATATTTTCAAAAGCTCACATACATTCAAATTCAAGGTCCAAATTAAAATTTCGTATACACTCAACAACCCTTCGACTCAACTCGCTCTTATATCTTAAGCGTAGGAGCAGGCGAATTAATGAAGTTTTTCTAAAAAAAAAAAATCTAATTTTTTTTTCTATTCTTATACCTTAGGTATTTAGGTATATGAGTGATAATTTTTATTATTTTTTAATAAAATATGAAAAATTGTAAAAAAAAAAAATTGAAAAATTACTCCTATACCTAATACTCCCTTCGTCCCAGATCAAGAGTCCTACTTTCCCTTTTGATCCGTCTCAGACCAAGAGACCCGTTCCATAAATAAAAATATGTGAACAGTGTTTCAGACATTTATACCCTCATAATGTTTATATATTTACAAACAAATCATTCATTATATCCTTATAATGTTAACATATTTACAAAAAAAACAATCATTAACTTACTATTTCTCCCACTCATTCTCTCTCCTACAAAAAAATCATTCATTAACTTACTATTCTCCCACTCATTCTCTCTCCTATTAAATATTTTTAACTTTTACATTATCTCTCCTCTAATTTTCTACCAACTTTCAATTTTTTATTCATTTTTTTAAAATTTTCTTAAAAACCGTGAAATACTCCCCTAGGACCCTTGATCTGGGACGAAGAGAGTATATAAGAATAATTATAGTTTTATACTCCCTCCGTCCCAATAAAATAAAAGATTCACCATTTTGGGCCGGCACGCAAATTAAGAAAAAAGGTAAGTTGAGAAAATGTTGTGAGTGTAAAAGTAAAATAGGAGAGAGAATGAGTGGATGGAATAGTAAATTTAAAAAGTGTTGTGAGTATAAAAGTGAAATATGAGAGAGAATTAGTGGGTGAAATAGTAAAGAGTATTTGTCATTTTAGGAAAGGTGAAGCTTCTAACGAGACGCTCTTTTGAATAATTGGTGAAGCTTTTATTGGGACGAAGGGAGTATCTTATTTATATGAGCGGATGGGTAGAACAAGGGTTTATAAGAAATTTTCAGTATGTCTTAAATTTTTATGAATTTTTATCGGATCGAGAAGTGATGAGCCCGGATCTACTGGACCGGGCCCGCGCTTGGTCTAGTCCAAGGAATCAGTGACGTGGCAGTTCCTAGACCGCTGGAGGGAAGACACCGCGAGACAGCCTCAGGCCGCCTCATCACCGCGTCCCCTCTGTGATCGTCCCCATCGAGACCATTGGGACCTCGCAGGATCCGTGCCCGCATAAGTCGCGACCGCATCAACCGTGCTCGCGTCATTCTACCGCGGCACACAGCTGACCGCGGCACATATCTGCTTCCTTAATGTCAAGCCTACTGAGCAAGTTAGCTCACTGGCTCTGGCAGCCACTTGCGGCCTTCCCCCATAACGCATTCAATGTGGCTCGGTCCAGGCGCCTACTATTCCATTTAATGCGTCAGCCACACTGGCCATGTCACTTACCCATGTCCCTGGACGCCAATGTTCTCTCCCCGACAGACCAATTAGCTGGCGGACACGTGTAGCCGGTCAAATACCAAAGTGCCCCAGTGGTGATCTCATTACGTCAACTAAGCACCGCCAGCCTCGTATAAATAGAAGGCCTTTACCAGCCTGGGCAAAGTAAGTTCCATATACACCGAGTAAGCTCTCATTACTCTCTAAACCTAAACACACACACACTCCAAAGGTATTCCAAGCCTTGTTACTCAAGATTCTTACTCTCACACTAGGGCCCGAGTTGGAGTAACATCCAACTTTGACCTTAATCGGTGCTTGTTCGTGTTGTGATCTAGGGTACATCAAACCACCAAATATATCCTAGCTATATCCCGAACCGCTCCCGACCCCAAAAGGCAAGTAGGCCATCAAATGGTTCCATCAGCTGGAATCGACTTGCTTTCGTTTTCTCGTTAAAAATCTTTTGTTTTCAAGGCACCTCACGTGTCCTAAACAAATTCAGCGCCAAAAGGCTCTTCTTTTTTCCATCATCTTCTTTCCGAATATGGCTGGGAATATTGGAAAATGCCGGTCACTGAATTCCGAGGAGGATGATCAAGGCCTCGCCTCCATCATTAATAAAGGCAAGGCTCCAAACTCGGCCAATAGAATGGGGGGCACGTTCCCGGCCCACCAAACACCCTCTCTCCCGGTCAGGGCCATACACCAACTCACGTACCAAATACGTGTGAAAAGCACAGCCCTCCCTAAACAAGAGCCCAAAAACTCCTCAACCTCCCCAAGAAACACCTGTGAACACTCCTCTCTCTCCCAGCAGCAGATAGTAAGGAGACAAGAAATTCTGGATTCCAAATCCAAGCCGGCCGGCCGAGGCCATGGCAATTGCGACCAACAAGCTGGAGATGTTCGAAATAGAGGCCACCTGGATGGCGGGCTGCAGCTCCAAGTGGTCCATAAGGTTCTCCCAACGAGCTCCCGCTCACTCACTTGCTAGTCAAGCAGTGGGGGCAAAAAGGGCTGAACCATTCAGAAGGGGAAGCCCCCCCCAGATGGATACATACGATGGATCCAAGAATACGAGGAGCCACATGGGTAGATTTGAGGGCCAGATGGCATTGTTCCGAGGACGAGTCCGTGATGCTGAGCTCACTGCGCCACATTCACGGGCAAGGCCCTATCCTGGATGCCGGCACTTAAACCCAGCTCCATCAACTCTTTCAATCACTTCAGAACATTTTCCTCAATGCCTTGGCTAGCAGGTGTGCCCGCTGACCAAAGACAGATCTTGTCCCGTGTCAAGGTGCCGGCGCGAATCCACAAAAGATTACATTGCTCGCTTGAGAAGGTCGGCGAGGAGATAGTAGATCTGGAAGAGGGGGATATGTGACTTTGCTTTGAGGGAGGCCTCACTTCCTCCTTCCTGAAGTTGAACTTTGCCTCAGAACTGACCTAAAGCGGTGGAGGAGATGTATGAAAGGGCTTCGCCGTTGCTTAGCGAAGAGAGCGGTATGCTCCGGTCCCAGAGCTTCGGCCAAGGAAAGAATAAGCCAAGTCAGGAGACCGCTGAGCCTCGCCCAGAGTTTAACAATCAGGGCAAAACAAAGGTCGTGGAGTCGGATAAGCTACGAAAGAAAATGGAAGAAATAGTTGAACTCAAGAGCCAGAGCGGTGATCATGCAGCATCGAGACTTTCCCCGCTCCTCCTCCCATGCTCGAGAAAACCAAATGAAAGGAGTAGGGCAAAGTTCTCATGTGAGTACCACAATGATCACAGGCGCAGGCGAAATGTTTTGCTGAGAAAAATAATCCAGAGAATCAATAATGGGGAGCTCACCCGATGGAGTGAAGGAAACGACCAAGCCCCCAATAATAACCCGGCGGGCACGAAACCCTCGTGGTCCCGAGAGGGTGGAAAGAGACACTTTTGAGGATGACGATGGAGACTACAACATAAACTTCATCGGAGAAGAACCTCCCTCCAACAAGCAGCTCTCCTCCAAATCCGGACATTGGAAAAGGTTTTCTCCATCCATGATAGCTCAGGAAGAAGAGCAAGAAATTGGGTTCAAAAGGAGTGAACTTGCCTCCTCCACCTTTTCATTCCACTCGGCCTCTCACCTCGAGAATGAAGATCAGCAGGGCAAACATTGGCTGAGTGTTGATAGATACCGGGCTGCCCGCGACATACTCTACTACCATACTTTGGTTGGAATGAGAATAGTGAAGCACATCTTTTTCCATACGCGGGCATGCTCGAAGGCTTCACAAATCACGCTGTAAGGGTAAAGGGGACGATTGTGTTTGGCGTAACTATTGGGGAAAACCCCATGCAGAAGACGGCCAAGATAACTTTCATGGTGGTCGATCTTCCTTCCCGACAATGCCATTCTCGGCGTAGCTGCTCAAGCCGAATTGGGAATAGTTGCGTCCGTCCCCACCAAAGGGTGAAATTTAACACCAGGGCGGGGTTGCTACCATCAAGAACCGGGCCAGGGAGATTCCTCTCAGAGAACCTTGGAGGAAAAAGGAAAGAACAGAAAGGCCAGGCCTCCTGCCCGCCAATACAGGGCGAGGACAAATTGATAGAGGGAAAAGGCGAGGACAAATCAAAAAAGGGAAAAACTCTTGCACTCCCGCCGCCACCCGTACCAATTGGCATGCTTTCTTTCCATTCCACGAAGGTGGAGCTCAAGATGAGCAGAAAATCGAAGCAGTTGGCTGCCCACATTGAGGAGGGTATATTGATCGAGGAATAGAGGGGAAATTGACCGTGATATCATATATTCTATGGCAACATTACTGGAGCTCAAGTCAACCCCCTACCATTGTTATTGACTCCTTGCACAACCGAGAAATCAGTGACCTAAAACCTAATGACTAGCTCGAGGAGGTGGTAATCAACCCCCACTTCCCCGAGGAAACTGTTAAGGTAGGCCTGGAAATTCACAGCGAGGAGAGAAGGATACTCATCGAGTTCCTTAGAGCAAATTGCGATGTGTTCGCTTGGAGGGTGGAAGATATGCTGGGAATCAGCGAGGACGTGATCCTCCATAAAATCAATGATGACCCATCCTTCAAGAACATCCACCAGAAATCCAGATACTTCTCCCCGGAGAAAGAGATTGCCATCAAGGAAGAGGTGGAAAAATTGCTAAAAGCGGGGATAATCAAGGAAATTACCTACCCCAAATGGCTAGCCAATGTCGTGATGGTCAAGAAATCCAATAATAAATGGAGAATGTGTGTTGACTTCACGGACCTCAACAAGGCATGCCCCAAGGACTGTTTCCCTCTTCCTCGCATAGATAAATTGGTGGACTCTATAGCCAGGCACAGTGTTAAGCTTCATCGATGCATACTCAGGCTACCATCAGATCCAAATGGCTCGAGGATGTCCGCTCTGTAGCTTTCATCGGCTGCGGGCAAAACCTCTTGCTACACAATGATGCCCTTCGAGTGAAAAATGCGGGAGCCACATATCGAAAAGGATGGTCAATCTGGTCTTCAAAAACCAGCTGGGCAGAAATCTCGAGGCCTATGTAGATGATATGGTGATAAAAACCAAGGAAAACTCCCACGAGCTCGACGTGGAGGAAACCTTCTGAACTTGCGCCGTAACAATATGAAGCTAAATCCCCTCAAATGTGCCTTTGGGGTAAAAGCGGGCAAGTTCCTCGGATTCATGGTCAATCAAGGGGATAGAGGCTAACCCGAGGAAAAATCCAAGCCCTATTGGACATGAAACCTCACCTTTGCGTTAAAGATGTTCAAAAGCTCGATGGCCGCATCACGGCACTTGGCGCTTCATCTCGCGGTCGGCGAGAGAGATGCCTCCCCTTCTTCAAAACTATCGAAAGGGGGAAGAGAGGCGGTGAATTTACATGGAGCACCGAGTGCCATCGGGCTTTTGAAGAAGTCAAAACATACCTCGGGCGGCCCCTCTACTCGGCGGCCGGTGCCGGGAAGAGCTTTTTCTGTTTCTAGCGATTCTTGATCGCGTGGCTGCTTTGTTCATTCTTGTAAGGGAGGAGAATAACTCCCAAAAACCAGTTTATTATGTAAGTAAGGCACGTCCGCCGTAGAAGGGCGTTATCTTAATATAGAAAAGTTAGCTTACGCCTTGCTTGTATACGCTCGAAAATTAAGAGCCTACTTTTACGCACATCCTATAACCTGTCCCGATCGAGGCTCCGCTTAGAAAGGTTTTACACAAACCAGAGTCTTCGGGGAGAATGCTAGCTTGGTCTATAGAGCTCACTGAGTTCCAGATCACCTACTCCCCGAGAAAGACAATCAAAGCGCAAGCCTTAGTTGATTTTGTAGTAGAATCATCATTCAAATTGACGGACAGCGACCTCGGAAAAAGAAAGCGAGCAGAATCAGAAGATGACCCAGAAAGCTCGAGCACTGAAACTATGCAACCAAAGGAGCGCCCGGAAGAAATATGGACTTTATTCGTGGACGGCTCAGCGAGCAAGTTAATAAGTGGAGCGGGCATACTTCTGATCGCACCCTGCGGGGAGACATTTAAGAGGGCCTTGAGGTTCAAATTCGAAGCATCAAACAATCGGCCGAGTATGAAGCGATCATAGCGAGGCATGGAATTAGCAAGAGACTTGGGAGTGCAAAACATAGAGATCAACAGTGATTCTCAGCTCATAGTTAATCAAATTAAGGGGGAGTATGATACTATCAACCCAGTGCTAACTCAGTACTGCGGGCTTGCAAAAACCCTCATCAAAAAGTTTACCTACTATGAGCTGAACCAAGTCATGAGAGAGGATAATGTGGAAGCAGACCTCCTCTCTAGAATAACAGATCAAGAAATTGACGAATTAGAGGCAGACTGCCAGATTGAATTCACAGAGAGACCTGCTATAGATCGGATTCAGATAAACAATATTGAGGATCAAGTAAGGGACTGGGTAGATGAAATGAAGGATTACATCGAGAAGCAGACCCTCCCCGAGGATCCAGTAAAGGCTAGAGCCATCAGAACGGTGTCCGCGAAATACCTCGTCCTCGATGGGGTACTCTTTCGACGATCATTCACCAAGCCTTTACTCAGATGCGTCAAAACTCACATGGTCACCAACTTACTCTATGAGGTCCATGAAGGAGTTTGTGGCGGACATCCAGGTGCTCGCACCCTCTCAGACAAGATCAAGTTTCAAGGATTCTTTTGGCCCACGATGAGAAGGGATGCACAGGAGTATGTGAGAAAGTGTGATAAGTGCCAGAGATTTGCAGACATCCCCAGACTACCATCAACAGAGCAGACTTTGGTTGTACCATCGTGGCCGTTTGATACGTGGGATTGATCTCATTGGACCATTTCCAACCGCTCGAGGGAACATTAAGTATCTTTGTGGTGGCCGTGGATTATTTTACCAAGTGGACGGAAGCAAAGGGCTTAGCCACAATTTTCGAGGATAACACCATCGGTTTGTCCACGATCACATCTATCGCCGATTTGGGGTTCCCGAGCAATTATTTCATAATGGCACCCAATTCTCTGCAAAATTCACTGCTGAATGTGTGAGAATGAAGGTGCAGCACCGTAAGTCCGCAGTTGTCTATCCTCAGGGAAATGGCCAAGCTGAGGCCGCGAACAAGCTAGTTCTGACCGCCCTAAAGAAAAATTTGGAGGGGCGAGGAGGACGATGGTTGGACGAGCCTGCATCGCATTATGGGTTGTCCGCACAACTACAAGGAATTCTACGGGAGAAACTCCTTTCGCTCACGTATGGAGTCGAGGCAATGGCTCCAGTTGAGGTTGCCCTACCCTCGTACAGAGTCACATACTTCGACGAGTCTCAAAACGAGGCAAACAGAAGGTGTGACCTGGACGATCTCGAAGGAAAGAGAATGCGGGCATATGAAAAAATGGTGAACTACAAGCAGAAAGCAAAGAAGCACCATGACAAGAGAGTAAATAAGAGGAGTTTTTCAGTTGGAGACTGGGTACTCAGAAGCGTAGAGGTCCAAGGGACCCAACCTGGTTTCAACAAGCTGTCCCCGAAATGGGAAGGTCCATATGAGGTCACAAAGATAGTCAAAGAGGGTACCTACATATTGCGACCAAAAGAGGGAGAAGAACTTAAGCACGCTTGGAATAGCGACCACCTTAAGAGATACTTCTTTTAAAAGTCTTTGTAATTTTTTGGAAGGAGTATAGACTGTGTATATAAAGGAAGTTATCATCATGTTTCATCATATTTTGATGCAAAAAACCTATTCCCACCAGCCTCAAAAGCTAAAGTGGATGCCCGCAAGCGGATGCCAGTAGGTTAAGGAGCAAACATATGAGCTCCTACCTACTGATGCGCAACGATCTATTCGGTCCGCACGCCTATATGAGTACAAAGATCCGTTACGATCCGTGCTCAGATCGCGGGGAGGATACACTCCCCTGCCCGCGTGACGCCACCAGGAATAAGTGGATATAGATGCAAGCGAGGACAAAGGTCAAGGCCCTTGTCCCCGACTAAATGCGCGAAGGCCTTAGGTGGCCGTTACTCGTATGCATGTATGTAACAAAGGCCTACATATAAGCCCGTTACCAGATCGCGAAGGAGACCCTCACACAAAACTCCAGGGGGTTTTGAATAAAGGGTAAAAAAAGCGTGAACCACCGTTAGTGGATACAGATGCCACCGCTATGCTAAATATGCTCCTACCTACTGTTGCGCGGACTATAGCTTCACGGCCACACTCTGCATGCCCTCTGAAGGTAGCTTGCCTTGGTTGCCTTTGACTTACACCACGGCTCGCAAGGCTGGGAATAAGTGTAAATGGATGACAGTGATCAAACGCGTTTTAACAAAGCCAAATAGACAAACTGGGGTCAAGACCCCTAACTTTGCCACAAGGCTAAAACAAATACGGTTGCAGATGAATAAGGCTGACTCTCACGAAAAATCCAAGTGATTTTGAATAAAGAGTTAGGAAAACTCAAAAAATGCGGGCAAAGGGCCTATTAAGCTTTTGACCGCAGAAGGAGAGTATAAAGTTTAATTACAAGTCAAAAAAGCTAGAGAAAGAGCAAGAAGACAAGTATTAAGGTACTTCAAAATTGCGAGCACTCAAAGCAGCCTACAAGACAAGTAATTAAAAAGAATAGTTACAGAAAAAAAAATGCTTCTATTACTGAGAAATAATTACAAGGATCCTACAAGCTATTACAGAAAGGAAAAAGCAAAAAATCCTAAACTATAGGAGCTTGGTCCTTGGCCGCATCTGCAGTCTCTCTGGCCGCACCTTCTGTGCCCGCTTCTGAAATTGGAGTTGGGGAAGGAAGACTGGTCATCAGAATCTCTGTTATAGGATCAGAGATGGGCTCAGTAGAGGCTGGAGCAGGAGCTGCCCGCGAGGGAAAAAGATCTCCTATGGCAGGCCCATTTGGAAGAACCTGAGCCAAGGCATCCCCCAATGATATAGGGTTCTCCCCGAATCGCAGTTCATCCAAATCGGCGATCAGGCTAAGGGCCGTCACTTCTGCCACAGGGAGGCAAAGAGGCCGCAATGACGGACGCTCCAAACCTTGACCTCGTCCTCGAACAAGGGAACTAACGCATGCCCGGCAAGCATTCATCATCCGTAGCAACAAGCGAGCCAATCAAGGCCAACTCCTGCACGGTGAACTTGCCCGTGGCCGCAAAATTCTGAATTTGTGTCCGGACCCCAGCCTCATACTGAGCCAGGTTTTCAGCAACGAGCCAGTCCTTAAAAGCTTGGGAGTTCTTGTATTCCTCCACAGCTTCCTTGCGGACATCGTCGAGGGCGGACTTCCCTCTCGCCTCCATCCTTTTGTAGGGGAGCACCATCGGACACCTCGTCCACCTTCTTCCCCAAAGCCTCAGATCGGCCCTTGGCAAAGATCCACCCGGCCGTGAGCTCTCTATTCCCGGGCTCCCACTCGTTCTTGTGCCCGCATGAGCTCATCCCGCTGACCCCTTATCCTCTCAAGGTCCTTCTCCACTGGGTCACCCTCTCCCGGAAGCCCTTCAAATCGGACTCCTTCGAGTGAAGGCCTTTTCCTTTGTCCTCGGCGGGGAGTTCAAGGTCCCAATTCTTGTTTGAGCCTCCTCCAGCCTCCCGAAGTTTGGCCGCCAAAATGGAAGTTTTGTTCTCCACCTCGCCGGTCGAGTGATGTCACAGCCTTTCCCCACAAGCAAAGACCTTATTACTCACCTGCGGGCAGAGAGATCAAAAGTTATACAGTGAAAGAAATTGTGAAGCCAAAAGATTAGATCAAGCGAGCATCTACCTCGGTCAGAGCGAGGCCTATATCCCCCACCATGGCAGAGGCATTCTCCTCGACAACTATGCTTTTATAGAAGTCAGGAGAGTATAGACGGTTCGCGCCCGATCCCCACGGAGGCATTGGCGAGTTTCGGGCATAGATATCCACCCGGTGATGGGAGTCACCTCGGATAACCTCTTCCTAGCCGCCAGAGTCTCCTCGCGAGTAGTCAAGGGGGCCACTGGATAAGCAACCGAGCAGATTGTGCCCCCAACAGGGGGAGAAAAAGCTGAGGCCACAGTAGGGCGCGTAGTCCGAGGAGGAACATCCTCGACCTTACGCAACTTCCTTTGTCCCTCGTCCCGCCTCTCCATCCCTCTCATTTCTCTTCCGAGAATCCATTTGATGGCCGGAAGGAATGGTGCGACTGTGGGGAGAGCGGGAGCCTCTAGTGCTAGATGGAGGAGGACCCCAGGGGGTGGAGGCGGATTCCCCGTAGTAGGGATAGTCTTGGGAAGGCTCGAGGATCCCCGTCTTTCCGCCGACAATGGGCACCGTCTTATCCTTGGTGGGGACCCCACCCATCTCGCCCGCTCTTCGCAGCAAAGATCCCCGATAGCTTGTTTGTTCTTGGCCTTCAAGCGAGCAAAGATCATAGGGGCCATCGAAATTATATTCTTCCTCGGATCTACTGGAGGGAAAGAGAAATGGTTAGAATGCAGTTCAAAAAATCAAAGACAAAAATAAATGGGCAAACAGTTATATGAAAAAAGTTAGAGACCGATAAGTTCGGGAGGATCGCACTCAGCGCCCAGCATGCAGGTCTTACAATCCGCCTCAAATTGGTAGTGCTCGTGCACCCTCCAATCAGGGTCACGGGGCAACGGCTCTATTTCTACTCTGGGGGCATGTGAGGCGCCCTCCCTGCGAGGAGCCACCCCTGAGTAGATCAAAAGTGGCTCATCTACAACTATTGTGCCCACGTCATAAACGGGCTCCTCCCCGCTATCCAAATAAAGGGCCAGATGCCTCTCTATGGCACAGCGCATAGCCTCGGCAGAGGATGGGTCCGGATAACTGCTAGAGGACACCTTCATCGGGAGGGACTTTCGAGGCATGGAAAAGGGCCAACCAAACCTAGACTCAATGACCAAGATATCCTTACGGTTCCATTGGTCAAACTTGTTCGTGGGGGAGAGAAGGTCTTGGTAGAGAAATTCCTAGCCTTGAGCCCAGAATACTCCGGCTGATTTGGTTTTGGTAGTAAGCATAAAGCCCGGCCAGGGTGGGTTCATAGCCCAAGAATCTGCAAACAGCTATGAAAGAAACAATAGCCCTGATGGCATTGGGAGTCAGGTTCATGGGGAGGCAGCTGTTGAACTCCAGGAATTCATAGTAGAAAGGATCCAGGGGCAACCTCAGGCCATTCTCAAATTGAGCACCATAAAAAACTAAGGCCCTATTATCCTCGCGGACATCAGCTACTGTCTCCTGCCTCAGCTTATCCTTCCCCTTTATCGGAACGTGCCCAAGGGTGCGGACACGATAGGCCTTGCGGTCAACATTGTACACTTCATAAATATCCTCCTCCCAGTTGAGGATAGCCACTTCCTTGGCTTTCTTACTGCGGCCATGACCAGGGTTCGCCTCAACAGCTGGCCGTTTGCCTTTATTGCGGGCAGGGGCCTCAGCTACCTCCTCCTCCTCGGAGTCAGGGTCAGAAAAGGCATCCACAATGTTCGTGGTCTCAGCAGCCTTCTTAGAGGTCCCCGCAGCCCTCCTGTCCTCAACCTCGCGGTCATCCTCCTCGGTCTCCGAGCTCGTCGAGCCAAAGAGACCGGTGTCATCAACCCGGACAGAGGTTACCTCAGGTTCATTCCCCCCACCTCCGGTCACTTGGAAATTCAGAGGCTCCAACTCCTCGCTACTGCTCAGATCAATTGGGTTAGCAGCCCCAGGGGCCGCGGGCACAACATTGGGAAAAACCGTCCTTAAGGGCAGAACATTTAGAGGGTTATTCAGGTCCCCGGTGCTCAGGTCCTCGGTGCTCGGTGCTCGCACCTCATTAGTTTGATCGGGATCCATTATTTCACACTTCTCCCAGTCAGTTATTTCTTCGGGGACACGGATCGCTCTCCTCACAAGTTCTACGGCGTTCAAAGCCTGATCTCTCTCGCGGGGAAACCTGCACAAAACCCCCATCACAAAGTTTCTTAACCTACGAGAATCCCCCAACACTAATACATCACGATTATATATATACTTCCTCTTGGCCTCCCACAACCGGGGTGGGACGAACGGCCCCCAATCTGCTTTCTCACAAAAGTACAAAAAACTATGGAGGGATAGCCTTAGCCACCCCAATCCAACCTTCCTAAAGATCCCCCCAGTCCGTTTACAGACGGCAAATATATCAGGGGTGGATCCATCTCCTAATTCTATGGGACGGCGGGGTCCAAACTCTCGAGTGGTCATTATTCAGAAACCAGAAAAAGAAAAGCAGAAAGAGATGAAGAAGAAAACACCCAACGTTACTTACGAAAAGAAAGCTTGAGGGTAGATTCGAATAACGGTTGCACAGAATTCGCAGCAAGAAATTTCTCTCTCTAAAGCTCTTCGAATGTTTGGAAACGGTAAAAGTGTTTGAGGTTTAAGGGTTTGGTATTTATAAGGCCTACCTATACGGGTTAACCCGTTAACCCGTATTAATTAGCCCACAAATCCAACATCGGACCCTGAACCGTCTCCAACGTTTGAAAATTCGAAAATTAAATACATTTTGCATTTATTACCCCCCTTGGATGGCTGACACGTACCCCTGTACGTACCCTTAACCGGTCTTTTCATCTGCCAAGGGGCCCACCTGTTAACCGGGAGGGACGCCATGCAAGGGGCCACGTGTCTCTCACTGGTGCTTCCCGAACGGTGCAATAAGCCCATGAGGCCCAACAAAAACACCAACACTGGTGCTCGCTCGAGGAACAATTGGAGCAAGCCGAGCTTCTAGTAGCTCCTCACTCAGACCATAAATAATCACACTTGGAGCTAGGGGCCATTGATGAGCCCGGATCTACTGGATCGGGCCCGCGCTCGGTCTAGTCCAAGGAACCAGTGACGTGGCAGTTCCTAGACCGCTGGAGGGAAGACCGCGGACAAATAGGCCCTTGTGGTCAAGACCGCGTCCCTCCTCGCATCGTTCCCATCGAGGACCATTGGGACCCTGCTCGCTGGATCCGTGCCCGCATGAGTCATGACCGCATCAACCGTGCTCGCGTCATATATCTTTGACCGCGGGCACAACGTTGACCGCGGGCACATGTCTGCTTCCCGGTTAATGTCAAGCCTTACTGAGCAAGTTAGCTCTTTGGCTCGACAGGCCACTTGCCGGCTCCCCATAACGCATTCAATGCGGCTCGGTCAGCGCCTACTATTCCATTTAATGCACTAAGCCGGCTACACGGCTCATGTCACTTTCGGCCATGTCCCACAGACGATCAATGTTCCCTCCCTGACAGGACCAATTAGCTGCGGACACGTGTAGCTGGTCAAATACCAAAGTGCCCCCTAGGGCTGATCTCATCGCTTACATCAACTAAGCACCGCCTCATTGCCTATAAATAGAAGGCCTTTACCTCCTTGGGCAAGGTAAGTTCCATATACAATTGAGTAGGCTCTATTACTCTCTAAACCTAAACACACACACACACACTCCAAAGGTATTCAAAGCCTTATTACTCAGTATTCTTACTCTCACACCCGAGGGCCTGAGTTGGAGTAACATCCAACTTTGACCTTAACGGTGCTTGTTTGTGTTGTGATCTAGGTACATCAAACCACCAAATATATCCTAGCCAGATATCCTGAACCGCTCCTGACCTCAAAAGCTGTGGCGTCATCAATTATGATACTAGAGATAAATATTTATAGGATTACAATGAGAAATTTCCTAGAAGGAAAATGTTTCTAAGATTTTACAAAGATTATGTTTCCTAATCTATTTATTACAATATATACTTGAATATAAGTGTTTCCTAATTTAATACAAAGATTATGTTTCCAAATCTATTTATTACAATATATTTGAATATAATATAATGATATTATATTCCTAATACATTGTACATGCTCAAATAATTGTGGCGCCCACATGTCCTCCGAAAGGTCGGAAAATGTTACTCGTATTTGCTTATGCCGTACTATGTACCGAGGTAGTATGACGAGAAGTCAATTATTATTTTTTTGAAAAAAAATAGGATTTGGATATTTCAATTCATAACAATCTTTCCTCTATTTATAATTATTTGTTTGCTTAACAAGTAAGCAAGTCAGTTATAGATTGAGTGGGTTGTGACTCAAAACATAAACATATGTATATGTGTACTTGTAAATGTGTGTGTGATCATGCGTGCTCAAACTAAATGTCCGCTTCTGTAAATGCTGTCATTACAAGAGCAGTTCCGTCATTCAGAAAACTTTGAGTGGGTTTATGGACCTTAACATAATATTATTTCCAGCCTTGGATTAGATGGTAATATCCAAAGTCTATGTCCTTAGGTAGTAATAATTCCAATTTAAAAATGAAAAGGGAAAGAATAGGTCAAAAGGCTGAAAAAAGCCTATCAAGGAGAGCCACGTTTCATTTCCAGTTGCCACCGACAGAATATCTATATCCATGACTCCACCTCGTGCTGTCTAACTCTTATTCATTTTTTATTTTTTTTTTGTTATTCAGGTTTCCAGTTTTGTCGGACTAATCCTGGATCACCAGGTATCGACCCCTCAGTATATTGGCGGAGATAATTTACGGGATGTGCCCTATACAGCCAGGGTGGCAGCACCCCTTATACTCCAGAGCTCCAAGGGAACCCTCCTACAAGACATATACATCACTCTTACATCACCAATTGGCTGCTCCAGCTGCTCCTGTCAAATAGGCATTTGCATCACTCTTACAACACCAATTGGCTGCTCCAGCTGCTCCTGCCAAGATTCGAACTTCCCACACTGAGGATACAAGCCCAGCAATGTTGTTTCCTTAACTGCACGGATGTGCCCCGGGGGCTCCTAAAGACCCTGAAACCAAGGTAGAAATTAAAGCCCAAGAATCCCCTTGTGGGAACTCTTATTCATTGACATGTCACAAAGTAGCGAATGCTCGTAATAATATCAGCGGGTTATTGTGTAACAACTAGGGATGTCTTCGGTTCGGTTTGGTTCGATTTTAGGCTAAAATCGAAATCGAATCGAAAGATATCGGTTTTTGTATTTTAAAACCATTAAGCTTCGATTTTATTCGGTTTCGGTTTGGTGTCGATTTGGTTCGGTGTCGTTCGATTTCAACAAGATGAGAAGAACATGCATATATTGATGGTTGGATTATGATAGTTACATTCATCAAGATAAAATTTATTAATCCCTCATTAACAAAGCAAGATGAGAAGATGCAATATTAAAGTACTTAAGATTTTCATGACAAATTTAAGTGTTCCACCTGCCACTACAAATAACAGTTAAACTACCGTAAGCATAATTTTAACTCCAAAGTAAGATGAGAAGATGAAATTTATATATATATTAAAATGACACGTCGTTTTAATAATATCGGTTCGGTTCGATTTTATCGGCTCGGTTTTTCATTTGAAACCAAAACCGAAATCGAAAGTTTCGGTTTTTAAATGGTTAAAACCATAAACATTTCGGTTTTGTCGGTTTCGATTTTTTCGGTCCAATTTTCTCGATTTCGATTCGGTTTTTTCGGTTTTCCGATTTTTTCGGTTTTCCGATTTTGTTGCACACCCCTAGTAACAAGTGTATATTGTCCACTGAAACGCCCATGAATTTTATCTCCCAATTGGTTGGACCGTAGGTGCGATGAGCCTCTATTATGGGCTGCTAACTATCATCTCGATTGGGTTGCCCGGGATTCGAACTCGAAACTAGTCGGATGGATTCACGACCCAATCGACCTCCCGAAGGAATATCACATAATCTTGTGTAATTAAATCAAAGATGCCCGTTTAAAATGGCGGTAGAGAATCTCTCATATAGCTATTGTTTCTTGATTTAGTATTGAATTCATTACGGGTTGTAACTAACGCGTTAAATATCCCGCTTGAGATAGAGCATGTTACAATACTAAACAACTAAAAAAGGAATTTAAGAGCAAACAATGAACGTCTTTATTATGGATCCCGTGATGAACTGTTGGGTCAGTCTTACATTTTTTCTCAGCAGCTAGGTCTAGAGGGAAATTATAAGTATTTAAGGTAACGATTTCTAACACGATCAGCTCAGGTAGAGAGAGAGGCATTGGAAGAGGAAGTGGTGGATAGTCAGGAGGTTGTACAAGCTTCTTGCAAATCTAAAAATTGTTATTGACTCACCATTAAAAATATTTTCAACCATACTTTCTAAAATTGAATAAAGATAATTAAATTATCATAAAATTATGATTAAAGTTATATTAAATTGAGATTAAAATTTAAAGTGAGACAATATTTTCGAGAGTACTTTTCTTATATATATTGTTAGGATCGCTCACCCATACAAGAAATCCGCAACAAGAGAAATCAAATAACACACACACGAAATAAAGAAAAAACACACAATATTTCGTGGTTCGGCTAAAAGCCTATTCCACCCAAAATATAACTTCTATATATTTCTTGATATTACAAGAATGGAGACACCCTCTCTCTCAACACTCTTGAATATCCTCACCAATCGCATACAAGCGTGCAATTTCTCTCTCTAAATTGTAAACCTATGTTAACTCTCTCAAGTTCTATCAAAAACCTAACTAGTGAAGCCTATTTATATAGGGGAGGCACACCCACTTTTTTCCTTTCCTAACCGATATGAAATTACTATTCCTTCTCCTAACCAATATGGGATAAGTAATATTTTCCTACTCATAATAGGATTTAGGCAATATTGATCAAGTTCCTAACAAATCTCCCATTGACCAAAATTCTCTAAAATTTCATCAACTCCAGAGAAGCGAACTATTTTCCCAATCTTCTTCTCCTTTTTGTCATCACAAAAGGATCTTTCACGCAAGGATTGCCACTCCAAATAGCAAATATTCCTCGTACATTTTCTCCCTTGAAGAATCAAGCGCTTTCCTTTGTACGCTTTGCATGTTTGTCTTCTTCCAACATATCGATACCCACGAGATGTCAAAACTCCTAGTGAAAGCAAATTCGCAGTCGCGCCAGGAACATACTTCACATTCAAAGCGGTTTTCACAGACCCATCATAAAGCTTGAAGCGTACACTCCCAACACCTTCAATCTTCAATTTTTGCTCATTACTAACTTTGATTTCTCCAAAATTTTCCTTCGATCGCAAAGTGTCAAACATAGCTCGATCCTTACAAATATGCACTGAAGCATCTGAATCTAGCACCCATTCAGACTTCTTTTCCTCAATCACATCAGCATCAGCTATAGTTTCTGTCAAAAGAAAATCTCCATTATCACCACCACTATCAATCGTGTTAACGTTCTCTTGGTCAACCTTTTTCTTTCCTTTCACACCACGTAAACTTTTCAAATCATCACAAAATTGTGGGCAACGCATCTGCATATGACCAGTCTCTCCACAGTAGAAGCACTCAATCTTACTCATATCTCTATCTCCCCTAGATTGAGACCTTCCTCTTCCTTTTGAGCCACCACGATTATAATTTCTCCCTCTTTCAGAGCCCTCCGCAACTAGTACTCTGTCACCATTGAAGAAGCTATCACTCCTCGTCATTCTTTCATTATCCCTCAATGCCTTAACCACATCATCAAGTGTTAAAGTAGTCCTACCTGTCAACATCGTCTGCACAAAAGGCTTGTAGGACTTGGGTAATGAAGCCAACAATAACAAAGCTTGCTCCTCATCTTTAATTGTCTCATCAACATTAGACAATCGACATACTAGTTGATCGAAAGAATTAATATGGTCATGCAAATTACCCCCTTCATCAAACTTCAAATAATATAAATTCATCTTTAAGAACAAGCGAATAGTAAATGATTTAGACACATAAATACTAGCAAGTTTATTCCAAATATCCCTTGGTGTTTTCTCCTTCAAAACACTATATTTAATTTCAGGAGTAAGTGCTAACCTTATCGTACTCGAAGCCCTCTTCTGAATTTTAGCCCAATCCACGTCTTTCATCTCATTCGGCTTGTTCTCTTCCAAAGCTTCATCAAGTCCTCGTTGAACCAACACATCTTGGATTGTCATCTGCCACACTGTGAAATCCATCTTCCCATCGAAGGTCGGGACTTGATACTTCGATACCCAAATATCCATATTCCTCAAAATATGAATTTCTTCAAACTGTTGCTGCTGTCCGAATACAATTCCCGATGCCTGGGACCTTATTATCCAATCTCCACCGTTCATATTTAAGATCTGTTAGTCCCGAAGCTACTCACAAAAAATCAGCCTGATCCAACGGTAAATGAACATTCTACGCCAATTTTCCTACAGCTGGGCTGAAAAAAAACGAACCAGAAACTGCAATTTATTTCTTCAATTTTTTGCTATCTTTTCTTGATCCGAATTATTCTCTTCAACCAAAGCTCTGATATCACTTGTTAGGATCACTGACCATACAAGAAATCCGCAATAAGAGAAATCAAATAACACACACACACGAAATAAAGATAAAACACACAATATTTCGTGGTTCGGCTAAAAGCATATTCCACCTAAAATATAATTTTTATATATTTCTTGATATTACAAGAATGGAGACACCCTCTCTCTCAACACTCTTGAATATCCTCACCAATCGCATACAATCGTACAATTTCTCTCTCTAAATTGTAAACCTATGCTAACTCTCTCAAGTTCTCTCAAGTTCTATCAAAAATCTAACTAGTGAAGCCTATTTATATAGGGGATGCACACCCACTTTTCTCCTTTCCTAACCGATATGAAATTACTATTCCTTCTCCTAACCAATATGAAATAAGTAATATTTTCCTACTCATAATA
Organism: Adenophora triphylla var. japonica; assembly: GCA_022495995.1. Taxonomy (NCBI): domain Eukaryota; kingdom Viridiplantae; phylum Streptophyta; class Magnoliopsida; order Asterales; family Campanulaceae; genus Adenophora; species Adenophora triphylla. The sequence goes on along the minus strand of JAFEMH010001819.1, from coordinate 150,773 downwards.
AGATTTAGATAATATTGATCAAATTCCTAACATATACTATCAGCAATTGTCATAACTACTTGATTTCCTCTCTAAGATAAAAGAAATAAATAGAAATAAGTATCTCTTTTATTTAAACATAGATGGTGTATTCTATGACCAAACAATACTCTTCAACAAACAAAAAAATCTTCAAAAAATCATAAAGGATACTCCCTCCGTCCTACGTTAGTTGAGACTTCTTTCCCTTTTGGGCCGTCCCACGTTAGTTGAGACTGCCCAAAATGGCAAAGGAATTTTCACTATTTACCCCACTCATTCTCTCTCCTATTTCACTTTTACACTCACAATATTCTCTCTCCTAACTATTCCTCCCACTCATTCTCTCTCCTATTTAATTCTTCATACTCACAATATTTTCTTTTACTTTTTCTCTCACTTACTTTTTCTTAATTGGTGTGCCCAAAAAATTAGTCTCAACTAACGTGGGAGGGAGGGAGTATTTTGCAACCGTACTGCTCTTCTTTATAATGTGTCCCCACGGGGACATGTACCGAAACTGTCAAATTGACTCCAACCAACCAGTCATCTCTAATGTACTCCCTTCGTTTCACTTCAAGTGTCACTTTTTATTTAAAAGGGTGTCCCATTTAAAGTGTTACTTTTTCTAAAAAGAAAATATTTTATTAATATTTTATTATCCCATCCACTATTTTCTCCACTAATTCTCTCTCCTCTACACTCACAACACTTTTTAATTTCACTATTTCCTCCACTAATTCTCTCTCCTATTTTTAAATTACACTCACAACATTTTTTCTTCCCCCTTTTTTCCTTAATTTGCGTGCCACCCTTAAAAGGGTGACACTCTTGGTGGGACGAAGGGAGTATTTATTTAGGGCATGCTTGATTTGATTTATCTGAAAGTGTTTATAATTTATGACTTTTCATGAGTTGTTTTTAGCGTTTGATTTCACTTAGGATAAGATAAGTCATAAGTCATATACAAGCCACTTAAAACACATACAAAATCACAAGTTGTAAGCACTAAGCCTAGTGTTTATTGCTTAATTATACTTTTCAAAAATATGTAAGTCCTCTACTCCTCTTCTTTATTGAAATTTTATATTCCTCCGTCCCATTGATAACTTCACCATTTTGAGCTTGACACGCAAATTAAAAAAAAATGATAGTGGAGAAAGTGTTGTGAGTATAAAAGTAAAATAGGAGAGAGAATGAGTGGAGGGAATAATAAATTTAAAAAGTGTTGTTAGTATAAAAGTAAAGTAGGAGAGAGAATTGGTGGAATAGTAAAGATTTTTTGCCATTTTAGGAAAGGTGAAGCTTTTAACGGGACACCCGTTTTGGCAAAAAGTGAAGCTATCAATGGGACGGATGAAGTATATTCCAAGATTACCCTTATTAATAATAGAAATAAAAACAAAAAGTAATAATAATAATGAATAATAATTATTATTATAAAAAATAATAATAATAATAATAAAATAATAATAATAAAAATAAGAAAATAAGAAAATAATAATAATAATAAAATAATATAATAATAATAATAAAATAATAAAATAATAAAATAATAATAATAATAATAATAATAAAAAAAAAAAATAAAATAATAAATTAAAATAATAAAATAAAATAATAATAAAAATAATAAAAAAAATAATAATAAAAATAAGAAAATAATAATAATAAAATATAATAATAAAATATAATAATAATAATAATAATAATAATAATAATAATAATAATAATAATAATAATAATAAATAAATAAATAATAAAATAATAATAACATAATAATAATAATAATAATAATAATAATAATAATAATAATAATAATAATAATAATAATAATAATAATAATAATAATAATAATAAAATAATTATAATTATAATAATTATTATAATAAAATTATTATTATTATTATTATTATTATTATTATTATTATTATTATTATTATTATTATTATTATTATTATTATTATTATTATTATTATTATTATTTTAGTCTTTATAATTTTATTCAGCACTTTTTCAGCTAATTAATCAACAGTCATACTTACTTATGACATCTCATCAGCATTTAAAAAAAACTAAATCAAACAGTATCATTTATCAGCTTATCAGTCATAAGTCATCGGTCATAAGTCATCAGCACGTATCAATAAGCTAAATCAAACATACTCTTAGCGATACAATAAGACCTGTTTTGTTTATAAATGAGATCAACTCAAAATATTTGTGGTTCTTACATAGATCGACACATCTCAACTGTCGAGTATGAAACTAAGTCGATTTGACAAGATATAAGTGACTAGATGAAACATTGATTTTGCTGTAGGGTTTAGCGATTCGAAATCCGTCCCAAACATGATGTTCCATAATGAACCCTCATTTAATATTCCAATATATTTTTGGGGTTTCACTTTTGTGCCTCTTTCCGTTTTGGTGGGTGAGACTAGATTGAGAGAGACAAAGGGAATAACAGATAGATGATGAATATGGAAAGATTACTGGCTTCTATGGTCTGAAAAAAATATCAGATTTTCTACTGATAAGAACAAATCATTGCTCGGATAGGATTCTTTAGGTCTTTTTTTCTGTGTATAAGTTCTTGGTGAAATTTTTACCATCTTTCTTGTTCTGTGTTCTTGAGAGCTTTGGTAACTCAAGTTTCTCTCACTGTCTGTGTTTCTGTGTGTGTTTATCAGAGTTAATTACTCCAGATCTATCTTTCAGAGTAAACTTATTTAAAGGTTGGTGTTTCTTGAATATCATGAAATGGGATTTGCTTAGGGTTTTTGAGGTTCTGTGGGTACATTTCTAAGGATTTCTTTTTTATTAATTCAAGAAGCCATTGTTGGTGATAATATTCATGGATTTTCTTGATTTAGACTTTTTTTTTCTTAGATTTGAGCAAAATATTTGGGATTATTGGGTTAATTTTCATCAATTTTCTTGATTTAAAACATTCTTTTAGCTGCACTTATTTTAGGGGTTTTGTTTTGCAGATGCAGTTTATCATACATCAAGTAATTTTGGCTGGCTAATTTTCTAGGGTTTTCTTGTTCTATCCCTTGTTCATCAAAATTTACACATTTCATCTTCATATTGATTACACTGACAACGATTTCTTTCTTCAAGCAACAAGGTCTGTTGATCATTCTTTTGGTCTCATGGATCTAGTAAGAATTTTATTTAATGTTTGAAAATTACATTACAATCAATATTTTTGTATTTGCTTGTATAATAATTTATGTAGAAGATGGTGAGAGGAAAGATCGAGATGAAGAGAATCGAGAATGCAACGAGCAGGCAAGTGACCTTCTCGAAGCGCAGAAACGGATTGCTCAAGAAGGCTTATGAGCTATCAATTCTTTGTGATGCAGAAGTTGCCTTGATCATTTTCTCTCCAAAGGGAAGGCTTTATCAATATTCCAGTTCCAAGTATGTAATTTCTTAATTTTATTTTTTTAAAACAACATAGTTTTAGTCCTAATTTATGTCAACTAACATGAACCATCGTATGAAATAAATCGTCAGAGAGAATTTCTAAATTTTTCTCTTTGATAAAAGCATCTAAGTATGGCCAGTGGTGTATTTTTAGAGACTTCAAGTACAATTTTCTTGATGTTTTTATTAGCTCAAGAAGCAACCTCAGTACCTTACACTAACAATTCATCTGAACCAAATCACCCCTTTTGATTTTATATTTATTTTCATAGTACATGCTTAGTCATCTTACACAGGAAAAGAGGAAAAAAAAAAAAAAAGACTAATTAAGGCTGCATTTGTTGTAAGGATATTCAACGAAGTACTACAATGGGCCATGAAATGGGCAATACCCAATAGATTATTGACCCAATGAAAAATATGTACAAGTTTTACATACGACACGGGAAATGGGCTTCATTCACTGCCCATGCTCGTCGTCATATCGTCCTCGACATAGTCACTATGCCGACCTGGACATAAGAAACCATTCTTAAAGACTAGGACGACCAGGGCCTAAGCCTATGTCGACCATGACTATTTCTACCACAATAAAGCTATCCTGAAGATGACAAAGGGAGTGGGCCTACCCTACCTTCGATGACTTCCCTTGCTCGGCATTTCCGTTATGTCGACCAGCGTATGATCAATGACTATGACGAGGAGCGCTCCTCCCGACATACGTCCAGTGCCACTCTTCTAATCCTAGTCCAACAAGGAAATCATGTAATTAGGATCTGAGTAGGATTAAACTTTTTACCTCTCCTAACTTCCTATCCAAAGCAGGATACTATATCCTACACCTATAAATACAAACCATAAATCACAATTTCTGTTAAGGCATTCTTTAACTCCGAACTATTGTCAATTGATTTGTTATCATAAATACAAATACTTACTCTCACTCCGCATGGCATTCGCCAGTGAATCCCCGACTTAGTTTACATGTTTGTTTATCTTTCTTAGGCTATTCAAGCAACAAGGATATATCTGAACCACTGGATTTGTGCTGATCCGACGATTTTGGCATCTGTCTGTTCAAGGGACCAGACATTACGCCGGCATGCACATAGTATCTCTGGTTGGCCTCCAGACTTGACTAGTACAAAGTTCCCACATCGGCAAACTGCTACAATCGCTCAACAAGACGATCACTCCACTCAGGCCTCCACACTTTCTCAGGCACCGAGGGAAACCTAGAGGGAGCAACAAATTTCCATCTTTGCCAGCTCTCCACCCTTATAACATGATTGTTACAGTCAAACACCTTACTCGACACCAGGTATATGAGTTTAGGATGATTGAGATCACTCCTCACCACTAAAACGTGGGTGCCCTCCTTGTAACTCGCCAAGAAAAATTTATGAAAGGCTGATTGGCAGGTCTCGAATCCAAGGCTATGACACAAAACAATAAAATCGGTCAAGTACCTCACGGCAATGGCTCCTATCAGGGCGGGGATGACTTGCATATCCTCCAAGAACTCACAGATAAAGGGGTCAAGGGGAAGACAGAGACCTATTGGAATTGCTTGTACAAGTATGAGACCTGGTTCAAACTATAGAAAAAATCATTTAAGGTATCCTTGTCATGATGAGGCATGCCTGGGACATAGGTTAAACGGTACTCATCTTTGGACACTCCAAAGTTATCGTACAAGTCCTGGATTATTGAGTCCCCATCTTTAACTTGTATAGCCCTAGGAGTACCAGATCTTCCTCTTTGGGACCTACCACAGCCTCTTGGACGAGCACCAACACGTGCCCCTTCAGCAAAGGCATCAACAATTCCCCGACGTGGAGGGACCAGTTGGAGGACGAGCAACATCTTGACCTCTCCTCGACATATCTGCAGAAGAAACAACAGTATCAGTGCTGGACAAAGACAAATCTAATGACGAGGACGAGGAAGTACTCCTCCCCGTCTCACTCATCAATGTCGAGGAGGGAACCTCACCTAGTTGTGTACGCTCCAAGTGCCCGGCTTTCAAATAGAACAAGTTGATATGGTCAAGGATTTATGTCAATCCTCGAAACAACACAATGTTGGGGGAATTGGTATCAAGTCGGTCAATCCTAAACCGACTAGGGTAAGCGACGTCGGCCCTAGAAGCTTGGTACCTCGTCAAAATTTCCCCAATCTCGTTTAAATCCACCACCATCCATGGACCATCTATCCGTTTGTAAATTCGGAGATTTTGGATATGGTAACTGAATGGTATAAACCGAGATACAGATGTGGAACCGTGGCCGGGCAAGGCCTAATGGATTGGACCCAAAATATAATCCATACTAGTCTCAATTACGACAAAGGGAGTGGGCTTTCCCTACCTTTGCTTGTCTTGCCTGCTTGTCATTCCCACTATGTCGACCTAGACATAGGTGAGTGTATAATGACTGAGGCCCAAAAAAATTGTATGCCGACGAGGCATAATCATCAATGCCGAGCAAGGCATCCATCAAGGCCGAGCAAGGCCTCCTCTGAAGATGAGGAGCCCCTCCTCGGTCACTATATAATACCATAAAATGGGCTTCCCTATCCTTACTCTCCACTTCACCGGCGTCAACCCAAGCCGACCTGGCTACTTATGACGAGGATCCGAGCTCGCCTCAGATTGCTATTATCCAATCCTACTCAAATAAGGACTGTGAACCGTTATAATCCTTCTAGGATTATAACCTTATCTCGCACGCATTCCTATCCAACATGGATTCTACAATGCCATGCCTATAAATACAAGCCATAATTCACATTATTTTGGTAACACATCTTTTGACTCTGAACTCTTGTCAATTGATTTCTCTCTCTAAACACAAATACTTACTCTCACACCGGAGGGCATTCGCCGTTGAAGCCCCCACTTAGTTTACGTGTTTGTTCATCTTTTTTAGGCAATTCAATTATCCAGGGTTAAACATGCCGTTGGATTTGGGCTGATCCGAACATTTTTGGCATCATCAGTTTGGTTCCAGTATCGGGAAATGATTCGAAATACCCATTGAATAGCTTGAAAAATTATCATCCGCTCTCCTAATCCTAATGGAAGACGAACATACTGCCAGTATTACTCCTGAACATGATAACGTTCTTATGGAAGAGACCCATGGCAACATAAGGACTGCTTTTCCTCTCGTCAATGGGAATTGCCTCCTCCACCTTTGCTGATTGACGGGTTGCCGCCCCTAGGGATGAATCTGCGTTCTAGGGGACAGCCGATAATCGACGCAGTGTAAACGAACCCTCCTCGTCGTCGGCGCCGAGGAAGGCCTGGCGGTAGCCAGACGACGAGGAATGCTACCAGAGGAGGAACTGGGGTTTCCCCCAATAGATGGAAACTTTGCAACGCATTTATGAAACGCAAAATGCCTTGCTACAATTAGATCCTGAGCATTCTCTGGTTGAATTCATAAGGCCTACGAGGAATGGAAATTCCCTTGGAGGACAGAGTCAGGTTGACAAGCGTGGTAGTCAGGGGAATAGAGAAAATCTTCTTCATGGCCAACATCCCCCTCACCATGGCATCTCTGGTAGATCCAGACAAAACCCCCAAGATGTCCCTCCTCGTCATAAGGCACCTGGATATGGTAACACAAGAATCGAGGTAGATTTGTGAAGTCATTTTAACCACCCAAGGGAACAGAAGGTTGATTCTGCTAACTTGAGAGCAAGGCTTAGTCAGGCAAGGCAAAAATCTCCTCCTCGTCGTAACCCCTTTCTTCAGTACAGGAGCTCTCCACGGCACAGGAGCCCTCATCGTCATAGGAGCCCTCTTCAGCCGAGGAGCCCTCCCCGTCACAGGATTCCTCCCCATTCAGAATTGGCACCTAGAAGGGACAAAGCACCATCTAGTCATGGGGACAATCACCAAGAACATGTAGAACATAGTAAAGTGAACGGGCACCAAAACAAAGAAAGGACCCACCGTAGCTCTCATATTAGCTCGGGGATCGATGCATGAGAAATTCTACTCTTGAAAAAGAGACTAGATGAAATGGAGATGGGAAAGAAGGAAGTGGATGATGACGATACCAGTGCCACTCGTCCTTTCTCCGAAAGGATTAATGATATACCTCCCAATCCTGCTTTTAAAATCCCAAGTTTTGATAAGTATGCGGGAACCACCGATTCACGAGACCATTTGCAAATTTTTGAATCCACCATGGCCCTCCGCACCAAGACAGATGACATTCTCTGCAAGGCTTTTGCAAGTACCTTCTCCGAAACGGCTTTGTCCTGGTTCTGTGAGCAAAAGAAGGGAAGCATAGATAGCTGGAAAATAATGAGGAGCAGGTTCCTGGACCACTTTGCCACAGCTGGGAAAAGGAAGAAAAGATTGACTGACCTTGCTAACATTGAGCAAGGGAAGAATGAAACAACTTTGAGTTACTACAATCGATTCAGAGCCATGGCACCAACCAGGTCTCAAACAAAAATGGCTATAAAGGGAAGAATAGAACTCGGGCTACTGAAAAAGCTGAGGCTTTTACCCGCCTCACCAAACCTATCACTGAGATCATGCAGTTGGTAAATCTGCCAAGTCCCCGTCCACTTGATGAAAAAACAAAATACACCGGTGATAGCTCAAAGCATAACGCATTCCACAAAGATCACGGACACAACACGGATAATTGCATCTCCCTTAAGAGGATAATCCAGAGATGGGTAGACGAAGGAAAACATGATCACTACGTCATGAGAAAGGATAACAAGCGAAGAAGAAAAGATGACGGGACGATAACGATAATGATAACGAAGATAATGAAAAGGAAGACAGGCCTCCTAGGGCTAAATTACATGTCATACGAGAGGAGACCATTTCCAACAAAAAATTGAAAGACCAGATCCATGAGCTAAGTAAAGTATATCACATCCCTGCCTGAATTCATAGGAGGAAGTAATTAGCTTCTCCCCTAATAAGTTAGCCAGAAGTCGAGCGGCTCGCAAACAACCCTTAGTAATCAAAGGGAGGATTGACAACTGTGAATACGAGAAACTCCTCATAGACTCGGGGGCCTCCTGGGATATTCTGTATTATACTACCTTTCAGAAGATGAATCTGAAGGAAAGCATGTTGGAGCCATACTCTGGAAGACTAGAAGGCTTCACCAACCACAAAGTCAGGGCTATGGGGACAATTGACTTATTGCTGGAAGTGGGTGATCATCCCTTCCGAGCAGAGGCCACATTAACATTCGTGGTTATGGACCTGGCAAGTGACTACCATGCCATCATAGGCATTACAAGTCAAGGCAAACTTGGGTTGGTCGCCTCCCTCCCTCATCAACGAGTTAAATTCCTTATTCGTGCTGGAGTCGGATGCATGAGGGCGACACCCAAGAACTTATTGGAGCATGTGATGAGGAGCAGAATAACATCCAGAAAGGTGGAGGTAGACACGCCAATGTAAAATCTAAAAATCTCTAAGTCTGTAAAGACTACCATGACTAGTTTTAGGCTCAACCTAATTTTTGAAGCAGAAAATGAGGACCACATGATCCTAGATATACATGAAAACCATGACACAGTTATGTCCATCCCAGATATAACCCCTCATCTAGTTAGCGGTCGTAACTCGGGGCCAACCCTGACTTGAGACAAGGAAAGCTGTAGGACGTAGACGAACCAGTTGAAATTGAGATACTAGATGTCCATGAGGAAGACAATGACAGTTCTGTCCGTCCCAGATATAGCCCCTCATCTCGTCAGCAGCCAGAACTCGAGGGCCGATCCTGACGTGAGACAAGGAGAGTTGCAGGACGCAAACGAACCAGTTGAATTGGCTATCACTACAACAAAAAATTCAAACTATGACGAACAAAACAACAACGTCAAGAGGCTGATAGACCTAGACCTAGTAAATGAGAAAACACTAGTTGTTCAAAGGGGAAGCTACCTATAAGATGAACACTCCAGATGGGCAAAAACTGAAACATCCGTGGAATTCTGATCACCTACGGAAGCATTAACATTGGTCCATAGTCTATCTTTTATGTAATAGATTAGTGCTTGCTAGTATTTTTTCTTTATTTTCAAGTAAATTAGGATTGCAGTTCAATTTAATCAATTTCACTTAATGAAAATTTAGTTTTCATCATGACCAACGACTGGCAAGACAAATAACGATAAAGGGAGTGGGCCTTCCCTACCTTTGCTCGTCGACGAGTAGGTTCCTCCTTGGCATCAAAGGGATAAATTCCCACCAAAATAGCCTATGACCTATGGCCGAACGATCTTCCTCGGCATAGAGAGACAAAGTATTAAAAATTACCTAATACATATGACCGAACAACCTTACTCGGCATAGAGAGGTGAACAAAAAATACCTAAGACCTATGACCGAACGACCTACCTTGGCATAACGAGGTAAAACATCAAAAATAGCCCAAGACATATGGCCGAATGACCTTCCTCGGCATAGAGAGGCAAAGCATTAAAAATTACCTAAGACATATGACCGAACGACCTTCCTCGACATAGTGAGGTGAACAAAAATTACCTAACACCTATGACCGAACGACCTTCCTCGGCATAGAGAGGTAAAACATCAAAAATAGCCAAAGACCTATGGTCGAACGACCTTCCTCGGCATAAATAGGCAAAGCATTAAAAATTACCTAAGACCTATGACCAAACGACCTTCCTCGGCATAGAGAGGTGAACAAAAATTACCTTAGACCTATGACCGAATGACCTTCCTCAGCATAGAGAGGTAAAACATCAAAAATCGCCCAAGACCTATGACCAAACGATCCTCCTCGGCATAGAGAGGTGACATAAAAAATTATCTAAGGCATATGACCGAGCAACCCTCCTCGGCATGGAGAGATAAAATCAAGCAAACAAAGCGTCATGCCGAGGAACCTCCCTCAGCCTAATGACTAAGCCTTCAACAATTATCAAGTGTCTAAAACCGAACGAGCTTCCTTGGTTTAAAAAAGATAAAACTTGAATTACGAGAAGGACTTACTCGGCTATCCAAGATAATTTGATACTTATGCAAATATTCAACATTCATACAACATACAATCAACACAGTTTAAATGCAGGCAGTTTATATCAAAGCAACATAATATAGACGAAGAAGGATTGAAGAAAGGCCTTTCATTGATAAATTAAGTGAATTACAAAGGGCCTATTCTATTACATCGTTCAAACAAAATAAGAAGACCATAAGCTTCGTCTCCCCTAAATAGTTCATCTTGATCGACGGTAGCATCCGGGATGATGACTTGATCAGCTTGGGGCTCTTCGATTTTCTCCTCCCCGGCATCCTCCTACTCGTCAGAAACCTCACCTTGTATCTTTTCTATCAAAGTGTGGATATTTTTTGGATCAAGAGGAGGGGGGATCCAAGCAGGACGGCCAGCTTGGGCATTTAAGGAAGCAATGACCTTCAAGGCATTACTTGAGAAGGGGACAAGAGGATGTATAGACCGAGCTGCTTCATCATACGAGTTCTGGCATATTAGCCGAGCAAGCCCCTCCAAGTTGAGACCAAGAGAACGATTCACCATGGCCCTTCTGGCTAAGTGTAAAAAGTTGTAAGAGTACATGGTGGCCGTCTTCTCTGCCACGACCTGTTTAAAGGCCGAGCTAGACTTGTAACGGGCTACGGTCTGTGACTCCCTAGAGAGTATGCTGGCCTCTAACTCTTGCAACAGACCAGTCACCTACTCGGCCTTCTTAAGGGCCTCATTCCTCTGCCCCTCAATCTCAGACTCCTTGAGCCAAGTTGCCTCCTCGGCCTTGGCCAGATCTTCTTTGGCTGCCGTCCGTTCCTCCCCGACTTTTGCCTTGTAAGCATCGGCATCAGCTCGGAGGTTCTTGAGAAGCTCTACGGCCTTCTTTAGGTCGGCTTTATCCTTCTCAGCTTGTTTCTCAAGCTTCTGTTCGTGGACCTCAGTCGCCTTGAATTTGATGGCCTCATAAGTAGTGACCGAGGCAAGCTGTACATAAAGAAAGAAAAGAAAAATTGTTAGAAAAAGTACAAGTGTATGAAAAACCGAGCAAAGAAAAAGAATAAAACGAGGAAACCTACCTCACTCAGGAACAAGCCTTTTCTATTGACCAGATTTTCCATGAACGGCTTGGACTCAATAAGTTGGTCAAAGTATTACTCATCAAAAGACCGATGAAGAACATCTCGGCCTGTCCTCAGATGGGGACCCCTATGAGTAGCCAGATCCATGCCCCTCAGTATGGGGACTTGCCTCACATCACTCACAAACTACTCGACCTCATTATAAGTCTTTATATGCCAAGTAGTAAGGGTGGGGAGAGAAGATTCAACGCAAGGCCTATTCGAGGAGCCCCCATCTCGGTGTCAGTCCTCGGTCGCTTGGGGGCTGAAGACCTTGCTTCCTCGGCATCAACTTGGCCGGTCTGTTGGAGTGACCCCTCGGTGTGGGGAGCAATTGTTTCTTGGGAGGTCTGCCCCTCCACGGCTAGGGATGCCTGGCCATCCTTGATTTCCTTGATGGAGGCTTCAGTGCCCCCCACCAGCTTGAGGGGCAGTGCCCCAGCTTCCTTGTAGGCCAAGATGGCCTGCCTATCAATGACATCTGAATGCCTCTTGCTTTTTGCCGAGGAGCGCAAAGTCCTCCGCCTCAGCTTCATGAGGGCTTGAGGGTCAAGTACCTCCTCAGACATTTTCTTCTCTTCCTTGGCAGTCAGATCTGTAGAAGATGAGAAGTATTATCAGCAAAAGACGATCAAGCAATATAGCAGTCAAAAAATTAACAAGTATTTAAGACGAGAAGGAAAGGTATTTACAGCCGGGCAAGTCATCAACGGTTAAACATCGATTTTCGTAGAGCTTGCACACATCGCACTCATCATGGAAGACGAGCCCGGGATGCACCCTCCAATCGGGATATCTATTCCCCCTAGACACGGGGGCCATAGGCACTAGGCCGTCTAAGGGTTCAGGCATAATGTCGGCCTGGACATAATATCTAGGGTCAGTCTCCAAGCTCAACTAGCACAAGGTGCCTACCTCGGCAAACTGCCTTAACCTTTCTATCAATTTGCCACTCCACTCTGGCCTCCACACTTCCTCCGGCACACCAGGAAGCCGAGAGGGCGGTGGAAATTCCCATCCTTATCTACTCTCAATCCTTAGCACATGCTTGTTCCACCCTGAGACTTTACTCGACATAGGGTAAATGAGTTTGGGTTGGTTAGGGTTACTCCTTATTACCACCACCTTGGTATCCTCTTTATAACTCACTGTGAAAAAATGATGTAAAACAGACTGACAAGGCTTAAAGCATAAGCTGCGACAAAGTACTATGAAGCCGGTGAGGAACCTCACGACATTGGCTCCTAACATGGCCGGGATAGCTTGCATGTCCTCTAGAAATTCATTTATGAAAGGGTCCAAGGGAAGACAAAGGCCAAGTTGAAACTGTTTATAAAAAAATGTACATGATTCAAGGAGTACATGAAGTCCTTTATGGCTTCCTCATCCTTGACAGTCATACCTGGAAGGTAGCTTAGGCGGTACTCCTCTCTTGACACACCGAACCTAGAGTGTACTTCCTTTATCATTGGGTCACCAGCCTTAACAGGTTTGGGCCTGGGGGTGTACACTCTTCCCCGGCTAGACCTACCTTGTCCTCTTCCCTGGTTACTAGCTTGGCTCCCTCGGCAAAGGCATCCACGATTCGGCCTAAGGTAGAAGGGCCAGTTGAGGGCCGTACTTCTTCCCGTCATAGCTGCACAAATAAAGGACATATATCAGAATCTGGCTAAGGCACAGGAAAGAACGAGGACGAGGAAGAGTATCCCTCCTCGTCCTATTGACTAAAACCGAGGAGGGATCCTTACCCAGCAAAGGACGCTCGAGATGGTCGGACTTTAGATAGTAGAGGTTGATGTGATCACAATATTTGAGGAAGAGTATCTCAGTCCAACCGTGGAACAACACAATATTTGGGGACTCAATGTCAAGTCGATCTATCCTAAACCGACTAGGATAACCGACGTCTGTTCTAGGGCTTTGATACCGTGTCAAGATTTCCCCTATCTCATTCAAGCTCAACAGCATCCATGGCCCGTCCACCCGTTGATAAATCCTAAGGTTTTTTGTATGATAGCAGTAGAGGGCATTCAGGTTACTCCTCCAAGTATGAGCCATTTCTAGATACAAGGAAGGCACGAGATTTACTCATGAAAAGTTTTAACCAATAGCAACAATGGCGGCTCAAGAACACGCCAACAACAATGCCCAAAAAACCCAGAAATCATCAAGAAAAATTGAAGAAATTAGTAAAAAGGAAAAGTTTTATACCTGAATTGAAGTTGGATGAAGAAAACACGAACAAAATCGAACACAAAGTAGCAGATCTGACCAAGAAATCAAGAACGAAAATTGGCGATTTGAAGGTTGCTATTTCTCTCTCAAACTCAAAGGGTGATAAAAGATTGAAATTGAAGTGGGTTTAGGCTTATATACCCAAAATTTGAACATGTATGGGTCAAAACCGGGTAAAGACCCCGTTCTTTCCCTTGTAATTAATGCTCTAGTGGGTTCCCAAGGCAAATGTCAAACCTAGATATACGCGCCCATCATTGCACGAATTAATCGACGGAATATGAAGCGACTCATGACACGTAAGAGCCCGTTCGTATTCGTTTAAGCCGAGGTAGAACAACACTTCCTACTCGGCATAGCCGAGCTAGGAAGTCGGGGGCCACTGAACGGTATAAACCGAGCTATGAACGTTGATCCGTGGTCGGGCAAGGCCCAATGGATTGGGCCCAAAATATAATCCATACAAGTCTCAATTACGACAAAGTGAGTGGGCTTTCCCTACCTTTGCTCGTTTTGCCTCATCGTCATTCTCACTATGTCGACCTAGACATAGGTGAGCATATAATGAATGAGGCCCAACAAAACTGTATGCCGACGAGGCATAATCATTAATGTCGACCAAGGCCTCCTCTGAAGATGAGGAGCCCCTCCTCGATCTCCATATATAACCAGGAAATGGGCTTCCCTATCCTTACTCTCCACTTCACCGGCGTCAACCCAAGCCGATCTGGCTACTTATGATGAGGAACTCGCCTCAAGGGCACACATGCAGATTACTATTATCCAATCCTACTCAAATAAGAACTGTGAACAATTATAATCCTCCTAGGATTATAACCTTATCTCACACGCATTCCTATCTAACATGGATTCCAATGCTATGCCTATAAATACAAGTCGTAATTCACATTATTTTGGTAACACATCTTTTGACTCTAAACTCTTGTCAATTGATTTCTCTCTCTAAACACAAATACTTACTCTCACGCCGCACTACCAGAAAAACATGTTTTAGCGGCGGAATATTCCGCCGCTAAAGTAGCAATTCCGTCGGTGCAGCGTACCAAGCGGCGGAATTATTCCGTCGGTGGTCCACCACTGGCAGCACGTCGCAGCTGTTAGACAGTCCAATTTTTTCCCGTGTACACCGACGGAAATAGTATTCCGCCGGTGTACATCGACGGAAATTTCCGTTGCTGAGGTAATTTAATTTAATTTAATTTAATTAAAATTATAATTACAGCGATGAAAATTTCCGCCACTGAGTTATTTTATTTTAATTATAATTCTAAATACAGCGACGAAATATTTCGTCGCTGATGTAATTTTATTTAATTAAATTTTTATTTCACCGGCAGAATATTCCGTCATTGTATTTAGAATTTTAATTAAAATAAAATAACGCAGTGGCGGAAATTTCCGCCACTGATAATGCAATAAATAAATAAAAAAATGTCTATATATATATATATATATATATATATATATATATATATATATATCAGTTTAACTTTTAATTATTCTTTAGTTTATTATGCTATTTAATATTAGTTTTTTTTATATAAAACATAAAAATTATTTAAAATAAAATATAACAAATTACTTTAAAAAATATAAGTCAATAAATATTATTTTTGAAAAATTAATAAATTATAAATTAAAATAAATTAAAAATAGAGCTAAACAAAACAGAAAAAAAAGAAGCAAAAATCCACCTTTTCTTCATCTTCCCTAACCTCACCCATCCCCACCACCAGCATCTCACAACCCCCACCCACCACCTTTCGCCCACACACCACCATCAATACAATACCACCACCCCATTTTCCATTCTTTAGTCATCACCATCCTCCGCTTTCAACCACCCTAACCATTACTGTGCCATCATCGTTGATTCTGCCACCACCTGCGCAACCACTATGCCACCACCACAAAAATTATCACCATCACTAACCCTATTACCCAAACCAAAAATCAATTTCGAACAAAAACCCCTAACCCCACCCATTTTAAATTTCAGAGAGAGGTAGATATTTTTCGGCAAGACTTTTATGCCGTCGCTCCTTCCTCCCAGATTTTTTTTTTCAAAATACGAGTCTTGTATTATTGTTGGAGGCAGAGGTGGCATCGAGTTGCAAGAAAATTTGGGTTAGGGATTAGGTTAAAAAGAGGAATTAATTTTTGGTTGATAGAGGGAGGAATGTAGGAGGGAAAGAGGGAGAGGGTAAGGATGAAGCTGGAGGGTTTAAGGTGGGATTGTCATTGCCGTTAACGGCAAGATGAGAAAGAGAGAAAAGAATTGAGAGAGAAATGAGGGAGGTTATAATAATGGGGTTGTTTGATAAGTTTGAGCAGAGGCGGTGGTGGTGCGGCGGCGACGTCAATGGCGGTGGAGGAGGCTGGTGGTGGTGTTTAATTAATTGTTTGATAGGGAGGAGAGATAGAGAGAAATGGGGTTTTTGAGATAATAATGGAGAAATGGGGAAAGAGAGAAATAAAAAAAAAAAATTGTGTTTGTTTGGGTGAATTTGGATCATTGGATTTAATCAAATGAATGGTTGTGATCAAGTAATATATATGTTGAGGTGATCCACTTGAACCTTTAACAACCAATGAGTAGATACACCTCGTATACTTTTAGTTTTAGTTTATTATTACTAGTGATATTAGTAATAACACACATTTATAATAATAATGAAATATAATAATAAATGATAATAATGATACATAGTTTATATAAAAATTAATAAAAGTATTTAATAAAAATAATTGTACAATTGGTGAAAATACTTACTACTATAATAATAATTAGTAACAATACTGGTTAATAAAAAAAATTGATAATTATAATTATTATAATAATAAATAAAAATTATATACCTCTATATCCTAAACCCTAAATCATATACCTAAACTCTAAAGTATATACCCGTACATCCCAAATCTCATATACTTATGCACCAAACCTTAAACCCTAAATCATATACTTATACTCCAAACCCTAAACAAATGAAAGTATGTAGAATAAAAGAGAGACGGACTACCTTATATTTATTTTTTTAATTTTTTAAAATTTTTTATTGACTAGGAAATAATATTTTGGACTTCGTTAATCAGTGTTTTTTTTTTTACAAAAAGGTATATAAAAAAAGATAGAAAAAAACAAAACAAATGAAAGTAAATAGAAGAAAAGAGGGACGGACTACCCTATATTTATTTTTTTTTAATTTTTATTGACTAGGAAATAATATTTTAGACTTTGTTAATTAGTAGTTTTTTTTACAAAAAGGTAAATAAAAAAAGATATAAAAAAAACTAAACAAATGAAAGTATATAGAAGAAAAGAGAGACGGACTACACCCTAAAACTCAACTCATATCCTATACCATATACCCCATACACCATACCCATACTTTATGCCCTAAATCATATACACATAACATATACTCTAAATCATAACTCATACTATATATATACCCTAAACCTTAACCTATATTCTAAAACCCATACCCTATACCCTAAAAACTCTTAACTTTTTTATATAACTTTTTGTAAAAAAATTCACTACTAACTAACATCTCAAATATTTTATTTATCAAAAAAAATTAAAAAAAATTAAAAAAGTAAATGATATTGTCCTCTCTCTTTTTTCTATTATATACTTTCATTTCTTTAAAAATTCTTAACTTTTTTTATATAACTTATTGTAAAAAATTTCACTGCTAACTAACATCTCAAATAGTTTTATTTATCCAAAAAAAATATTAAAAAAATTAAAAAAGTAAATGCTATTGTCCGTCTTTTTTTTTTTTCTATTATATACTTTCATTTCTTTAAAAATTATTAACTTTTTTTATATAACTTATTGTAAAAAATTTCACTACTAACTAACATCTCAAATAGTTTTATTTATCCAAAAAAAAAAGTTAAAAAATTAAATGCTATTGTTCATCTCTCTTTTTTTCTATTATATACTTTCATTTTCTTAAAAATTCTTCACTTTTTTTATATAACTTTTTGTAAAAAATTTCACTACTAACTAACATCTCAAATAGTTTTATTTATCAAAAAAAAAAAAAAATTCTTAACACATACCATATACTCTAAATCAAAATCCATATACATATACCCTAAACCTTAACCTATACCCTAAAACCAATACCCTATACCCTAAAAACTCTTAACTTTTTTTATATAACTTATTGTAAAAAAATTCACTACTAACATCTCAAATAATTTGATTTATCCAAAAAAAAATTAAAAAAAATTTAAAAAGTAAATGCTATTGTCCGTCTCTTTTTTTTTTCTATTATATACTTTCATTTCTTTAAAGATTCTTAACTTTTTTTATATAACTTATTGTAAAAAAATTCACTACTAACTAACATCTCAAATAGTTTTATTTATCAAAAAAAAAAAATAAAAATTTTTTAACACATACCATATACTCTAAATCATAACTCATATACATATACCCTAAACCATAACCTATACCCTAAAACCCATACCCTATACCCTAAAAACTCTTAACTTTTTTTATTTAACTTATTGTAAAAGATTTCACTACTAACAAACATCTCAAATAGTTTTATTTATCAAAAAAAATTTAAAAATAATTAAAAAAATAAATGCTATTGTCCGTCTCTCTTTTTTTCTATTATATGCTTTCATTTCTTAAAAATTCTTAACTTTCTTAATATAACTTAATGTAAAAAATTTCACTACTAGCTAACATCTCAAATAGTTTTATTTATTCAAAAAAAAAATAAAAATTCTTAACACATACCATATACTCTAAATCATAACCCATATAAATATACCCTAAACCTTAACCTATACCCTAAAACCCATACCATATACCCTAAAAACTCTTAACTTTTTTTATATAACTTTTTGTAAAAAATTTCACTACTAACTAACATCTCAAATAGTTTTATTTATCCAAAAAAAAAAATTTAAAAAGTAAAAAAGTAAATGCTATTGTCCGTCTCTCTTTTTTCTATTATATACTTTCATTTCTTTAAAAATTCTTAACTTATTTATATAACATATTGTAAAAAATTTCACTACTAACTAACATCTCAAATAGTTTTATTTATCCAAAAAAAATTGTAAAAATTAAAAAAAGTAAATGCTATTGTCCGTCCCTCTTTTTTTCTATTATATACTTTCATTTCTTTAAAAATTCTTAACTTTTTTTGTATAACTTTTTTGTAAAAAATTTCACTACTAACTAACATCTCAAATAGTTTTATTTATTTAAAAAAATTAAAATTGACATTTTTGATTTTTTTTTATTTATTGCATTATAGGCGGCGGAATTATTTCGTCGGTAATAATAAATATTTTTTGAATTATTTATTTATTTATTGCATTATCAGCGGCGGAATTATTCCGTCGGTGATATTTATTATCACTGATGGAATAATTTCGCCACTGTATTTGGAAATAGCGACGGAATTATTCCGTCGGTAGTAATAAATATCACCGACAGAATAAATCCGCCGCTGAAAAAGGAAATAACGGCGAAAAATTTTCGCCGGTAAAATCGAAGACAAGTCAGCATACATTAGTGGCGGTATTGGAACGAATATTCGACGAATATTCGTTTGTACCGACGGAATATATCGGCAGAATCAAATTCCGTCGGTGTAAACAGTACCTAATTATTTCCGTCGCTATAGCTTCCATCCCGTCGCTATATAATGACGGAATAATTCTGTCGCTGATAATTTCGTCGCTAAAGACCCGGTTTCTAGTAGTGCCGGAGGGCCTTTGCCGGTGAAGCTCCGGCTTATTTTACGTGTTTGTTCATCTTTTTCAGGCTATTCAATCATGCAAGATACAACCTGTCGCTGTATTTGGGCTGATCCGAACATTTTTGGCATCATCAATAACAATAAAGGGTGTTAGGATTGCTTCTCCACATCCTAGCCATGACAAGCAACGAAGGGGTTTTGACAGCCAAGAAGCTCAAGAAAAGCTTCAAGAGACAACAATGGCGGTTTCTAAATCCAGCTATGTGCAAAACTCGAAATGTGTAAAAAATAATTAATAATGAGGAAATTAATTGTTTGAGAAGATGAAAATATGAAAGATGGGACGAATTGAACTCAGATCTCCAGAAATCAAGCCACGAATGATGAATTCTCCGGGGAAAAAATCGCACCTTATGGGATCTTCTCAAATGCAAGAGTGATTATACCCAGATCTGAATGGGTATGAGTTGACAAAAATGGATTGCATGTATCCCTACTCCCCGAATTTAATGGTTATGCGTGTTCCCAAGGTGAACGTCGTATCAATGATAGGCGTCCCATCAATGTCTAAACTCGGCAGATAAAATGATTAACCGTCTCGAGTTTCGAGAAAAATCTCTCCGTATCCGTAAGTCGAGGACGAGTTACACTTCCTCCTCGGCATAGCCGAGCTAGGAAGTCGGACGTCAATGAATGGTATAAACCGAATATGACCATAGGCCATGAAACGGGCAAGGCCCATTAGATTGAGCCCAATGGAAAATATGTACAAGTCCTACATACGACAAGGGAAATAGGCTTTCCTACCCATGCTCGTCATGTCGTACTCGACATAGTCGCTATGCCAACCTGTACATAAGAAACCATTCTTAAAGACTAGGATGACCAGGGCCTAAGCCTAGGTCGACCATGACTATTTCAACCACAATAAAGATATCCTGAAGATGACAACGGGAGTGGGCCTACCATACCTTCGATGACTTCCCTTGCTCGGCATTTCCGTTATGTCGACTAGCACATAAGCAATGACTATGACGAGGAGCGCTCCTCCCCGACATACGTCCAGTGCCACTCTTCTAATACTAGTCCAACAAGTACATCATGGAATTAGGATCTAAGTAGGATTAAACTCCTTACTCCTCCTAACTTGCTATACAAAGCAGGATACTATCTCCTACATCTATAAATACAAGCCATAAATCACAATTTTCTGGTATGCCATTTTTTGACTACGAACTATTGTCAATTGATTTGCTCTCATAAATACAAATACTTACTCTCAAGCCGGAGTGCCCTCGCCGGTGAAGCTCCAGATTAGTTTACGTGTTTGTTCATTTTTTTCAGTCTATTCAAGCATATAGGATATATTCGAACCACTGAATTTTAGCCGATACGATGTTTTTGGTATCATCAGATATTAAAAACGATTTCTAAGAAATAAGACATTCTACTTTTAACTGTTTGATAAATAATCTGCAAGTATGTGAAAAATAAATGTTTTCAGATCTTTAGACAGTACACAATATATTAAAGCTATACCAAATGGAGTAACTCAATACTCTTCATCAAAGTTGTAGAAACTAAGCCTCCATATATGGGAAATAGCTCACCTGCTTAAGGACTCGAAAAGCCCTACTCCCTCTATCCCACTTGAAGGTACAAAGTTCCATTTTGAGTGTAACATTTAAAAAATCACACTCCCAAAAGGCATAATAGGCTTATGTGTAATGTTAAACTTTGTCATTTTGTAATTTTAGTTTTAATGTCTTAAATTAAAATGTGTTGTTTTGGGAAAACATGGGTTAAAAATAGCTTGTGCCGTGTAAGAGAAAAAAAGATACCGTAATTTCTCTCTTAAGAGATCAAAAGATAATAATGTAACAAAAACACTACCTATAACTTTCTTTATTATAATTTTTAAATGGAGGTTTGCAATTTTTATTTTGTCTGCCAATTTACTTTGTTTTTTTTTAAACTCTTTACTTTGTGTCTCCTTTTGTTATTTAAAATTTTAATTATCTCTTATGTTCATCTCTAGTTATGAAATTATACATTAAAATTCACTTATTTTTACGCTTTTAAACGAATACTTGTTTATTGATTTGAAAATCAATGTGTTGTTTTGTATTAGAATTCTTACTTTTGGAGTTTTAATCATGTTATTTTGCTATTACATATAGAATTGTGACCTTTATTTAATATAAATTCTTGTTTATAACATGTTTAAGCTTTGTTTAATTAATATATGTTACATACTCCCTCCGTCCCATAAAACCTTACCCGGTTACTACGAACTCAGTTCAATCAAGTTCAACTTTGACCAAACTTTAATATCAATTTACTTATCATAATAAAAATCTAAAAATTGTTATCCATAAAATAACCAAATGATTTATCAATAGCAATTATTAAAATTTCATTAGAATGAATAGATTGATATTAAAGTTTGGTCAAAGTTGTACTCGGTTGACTTTGCACTATTCAAAACGGGGAAGGTTTTATGGGACGGAGGGAGTATATATTATTTTACTATTTTTTTGTTCTATTTTTCCGCGTTGCTCACCTTTCGGCCGCATTTCAACCGCTTCGCCATTCGTGAACCTCTCGCCCGCCTGTTACACCTTTAACAACTATACATGAGATCCACTTGTCATACTCACAATAATATCCACAGAAGTATCTATAGTGTAAATGAGGAAAGTGGGATGAATAGTTGTATGAATAGTGCCAAAAGTTTTTTTTCCCATTTTACCCTCACTAAGTTGTCCCTTTCCCATTTTGCCCTCACTTTTAATTAAAAAAATACCACGTGTCCTCAGACACGGGCTTTTACTAGTATAATGATAAAGTTAGTTTCTCAAAGAGTCCAATACTAATCAAGTTAGTTTCTAACTTTATTCCTATATTTTTTATTTTTTTTTTGACTTTCTGTTAAGTCATGTTAAACCATTTAATTTTATTGAAGAAGTACTCCTCCCCATCGCACTCATCACTGTCGAGGAGGGAACCTCACCTAGCTGTGGACGCTACAAGTGCCCGACTTTCAAATAGTACAAGTTGATATGGTCAAGGATTTATGTCCATCCTCGAAATAATACAATGTTGGGGGAATTAGTATCAAGTCGGTCAATCCTAAACCGACTAGGGTAAGCGACGTCGGTCCTAGGAGCTTGGTAGCTCGTCAAAATTTCCCCAATCTCGTTTAAACCCACCGTCATCCATGGACCATCTATCCGTTTGTAAATCCATAGATTTTGGGCATGGTAACAATAAAGGGTGTTAGGATTGCTTCTCCACATTCTATCCACAACTAGCAACAAAAGCTTCAAGAGACAACAATGGCGGTTTCTAAACCCAGCTATGTGCAAAACTCGAAATGTGTAAAAAATAATTAATAACGAGGAAATTACTTGTTTGAGAAGATGTAAGTATGAAAGATGGGACAAATTGAAATCAGATCTCCAGAAATCAAGCCACGAATGATGAATTATCGGGGGAAAAAATCGCACCTTATGGGTTCTTCTCAAATGCAAAAGTGATAAAAGAGTAAAAATGGAAAGGGTTGTAACCTTTTATACCCAGATCTGAATGGGTATGGATTGACCAAAACGGATTGCACGTATCCCTACTCCCCGAATTTAATGGTTATGCGTGTTCCCAAGGTGAATGTCGTATCAATGATAGGCGTGCCCATCAATGTTTAAATCCGTCGGATACAATGATTAACTGCCTCGATTTTCGAGAAAAACCTCTCCGTATCCGTAAGTCGAGGACGAGTTACACTCCCTCCTCGGCATAGCCGAGCTAGAAAGTCGGGGGCCACTGAACGGTATAAACCGAGTATGACCATGTGTCATGAAATGGGCAAGGCCCTATAGATTGAGCCCAATGGAAAATATGTACAAGTCCTACATACGACACGGGAAATGGGCTTCCCTAGCCATGCTCATCATGTCATCCTCGACATAGTCGCTATGCCGACCTGGACGGTAAGGCATTTTTTGACTCCGAACTATTGTCAATTGATTTGCTCTTATAAATACAAATACTTACTCTCACGCAGTAGGGAATTCGTCGGTGAAGCCCCGGATTATTTACGTGTTTGTTCATTTTTTTTCAGCCTATTCAAGCATTTAGGATATATCTGAACCACTGGATTTAGGTCGTTATGACGTTTTTGGCATCAGATATTAAAAACGATTTCTAAAAAATAAGACATTCTTATTTTAACTGTTTGATAAATAATCTGCAAGTATGTGAAAAACAAATGTTTTCAGATCTTTAGACAGTACACAATATATTAAAGCTATACCAAATAAAGTCACTCAATACTCTTCATCATGTTGTGAATTACCGCAGCGGAACGGATCCAAGCTAGGAGTAATAATAAGAACAACACACACGAAAAGTAAATCACACACAAAGGAACACACAAGAATTGTTAACCCGGTTCGTTGCAACAACAACTACGTCCGGGGGCGCTACCAAGCCAAAATATTCTCTCTAATATTTTCCGATGTTACAATTTGTCTCTAGGCTATCACATGTATTTATAGGGAACAAGAAATCAAAGACCTAACAATAAAAGGATTCCTAACATAAGAAAGTATTCTTCTTTCTTCACAAGTCTTCCAAATATTGCTGTCACAAGGAATACCAATTCAAGAGGAAATCTGATCAAAGTAGGAAACTGAATCAGTCCAGATCCGTAGCCAGCGCGGCCGCCCTCACCATCCAGTGCGGTCGCGCAATTGCCCAGAGGGTTCAACGCCTTTGCCTATGCTCCAGTGCGGTCGCGCACCATGCCAAGCGCGGTCGCGCAAGTGTCCAGAAACTCCTCCACGATTTTCCTTCATGGTTTTGACTCCAAACCCAACAATCTCCCACCTGGAGACAAACCATCCATGATACCTTTTCTTGAAACAAACAAATCTCAGTGGCCAGCTATTGCGTTGGTAGCGCTCGGCCTCTTGTCTAGTTATCCAAGTGAGTTGAAGCTGAGCAACGCTTCAACATAACTGTCGGTTCTACCATGCTCCGAGTCTTCATTCCGAATGATCCTCCCTGCACATCCCCGCTCACTTGCTTGCTAACTATCGATCCTGAACAGCGCGAATCCACGTGCCCCACACAATCACAAGCTTGGAACCTTTGTGTGTTCTTTGCAACCCATCGCATCACCGTTCTAGATCCCGCTCCCATGTTGGCCAAATTGGCTCCGCGTCGGCCGACTTCATCACCCAATTTTCTACCAACATACCGTTTAGTGAAATTTCTCCCACCATGGCGATCTCGGCCACCACCATTCATCATTGGGATGCGCCTTCGTTTCCCCCAACGACTCATGTTGCATGTGGTATACAACATATTTTCCACGCCGCCACGAGCCACCAAGCTAGCTCCGCGGTTTACCTTCCATGTCCCACAACCGAAGGTCACCACACAACCCTCCTTATCAAGTTGCCTTATGGAAATCAAGTTCCTCTTCAAATCCGGAATATGTCGCACATCACGTAGCCGCAAAACAGTCCCATCCGTTGCTTTGACCCGAACAACCCCCTTTCCAATGACCTTGACAGGATAATCGTTTCCCAAACGAACAACCCCAAAATCACCCGGAACGTACTGCTCCATTCTTTACGCCTTGGTGCATGAATGAAACGTCGAGCCCGAATCCAAAACCCACGACTCAGTTGAACTGCTCCCACCCAAGATTAATACGTCCGCCATCTCTTCAACAACATTCAATTCCTTCGCTCTGCCTGACCGCTTCGGACAACTTCTCCTAAAGTGCCCCTTCTCCCCACAATCGTAGCAAGTAATCACCTTCTTGCCACCCTTACTCTTTTCACCGACATTTAGTGCTAGCCCCGATGTCCCACCCTTGCTCTTCCTACAAATTTCTTCGCCAAGAATCACATCAACGACATCCGAAAACTTCACTTCACTTTTCTTGTTGAAACGTTAAGCTGCTATCGCGATCGTATCCCAACTTTCCGGCAAAGAAGAAAGTAAAATCAACGCTAGTACCTCATCATCAAGAGTACTGACCACGGAAGACAGTTGGATCGCAGTAGATTTGAATTCACTTATATGCTTTGTTGCCGACATGCCCTCCACCATCCTTACGTTCAACAGCTTCCTCATTAGATGAGCTTTATTCGCCGCCGATGGTGCCTCGTACATGCTCGCCAACATCTGTAACATCTCCATGGTAGTCTTCGCCTCCAAAACATTCTTCGCCACATCCTTGGTCAACGTTTGCCTAACAAGCCCTAACGCTTTCCGATCCAAGATTTCGAATTTTGCTTCCTCTATGTCCGCCGGCTTTTCTTTTAATGGTAGATACAAATCCTTGTTCCAGAACATCCTCGATTTGTGTCTTCCAAAAATTGAAATCCGTCCCATCAAACTTTTCGATCAACACCTTATTACCATCCTCCAAAGCTCCCAAGAAATCCATAGCAAAAGACCAGCCAACCAATGATTCGATAAAACCAGGCTTTGATACCAGTTGTTGTGAATTACCGCAGCGGAACGGATCAAAGCTAGGAGTAATAATAAGAACAACACACACGAAAAGTAAATCACACACAAAGGAACACACAAGAATTGTTAACCCGGTTCGTTGCAACAACAACTACGTCCGGGGGCGCTACCAAGCCAAAATATTCTCTCTAATATTTTCCGATGTTACAATTTGTCTCTAGGCTATCACATGTATTTATAGGGAACAAGAAATCAAAGACCTAACAATAAAAGGATTCCTAACATAAGAAAGTATTCTTCTTTCTTCACAAGTCTTCCAAATATTGCTGTCACAAGGAATACCAATTCAAGAGGAAATCTGATCAAAGTAGGAAATCGAATCGGGCCCAGATCCGTAGCCAGCGCGGCTGCCCTCACCATCCAGCGCGGTCGCGCAATTGCCCAGAGGGTTCAACGCCTTTGCCCATGCTCCAGCGCGGTCGCGCACCATGCCAAGCGCGGTCGCGCAAGTGTCCAGAAACTCCTCCACGATTTTCCTTCATGGTTTTGACTCCAAACCCAACACATCAAAGTTGTAGAAACTAAGCCTCCATATATGGGAAATAGCTCACCTGCTTAAGGACTCGAAAACCCCTACTCCCTCTATCACGATCGAAAAGACACAAATTTTCATTTTGGATGTCCTATTAAAAAAAACACACTCCCAAAAATTGAAGCTTCTTTATTTATGGGAATCCATAGTTGTTAGAAGCTAGCGTCTCTCTCGCCCGCCTCGCCTTTAGGGGTCGACCGCCTTTCGATTTCGTGGCAGGCTGTTATGCGCCTTTCTGGCTCCGGCAACAACTTTCTCGGTCATAGCGAGAGGCATTAGGCATCTGCCTTGGTCAAGAGGCATAATAGGTTTATGTGTAATGTTAAACTTTGTGATTTTATAATTTTAGTTTTAATGTCTTAACTTAAAATGTGTTGTTTTAGAAAAACATGGGTTAAAAATAGCTTGTGGCGTGCAAAAGAAAGAAAGATACCGTCTCTCTTAAAGAGATCAAAAGATAATAAGTGCAACAAAAACACTACCTATAACTTTCTTTATTATAATTTTTAAATGGAGGTTTGCAATTTTTATTTTGTTTGACAATTCACTTATTTTCACGCTTTTAAACGACTACTTGTTTATTGATTTGAAAATCAAATGTGTTGTTTTATATTAGAATTCTCACTTTTGGGGGGTTTTAATCGTGTTATGTTGCTATTACGTGTGAAATTGTGGAATTTTTTTCCCAAAATGACACATTTTTTAAAAGTATTTTCTAAAATGTCACACTTTTAAAAGTATTGACCATAATAGCCTAGTTTTTAGAATTCGCGGTTGGCAACTGCGTTTTTATTAATTAATGAATTCGCAGTTGGCAACCGCGGGTTTATAATTTTTCTAATTTTTTTTTAAACGCGGTTGGCAACTGCGAATTCAACTTTGAAAACGCAGTTGCCAACCGCGAATTCTAAAAACTAGGCTATTCTGGTCAATACTTTTAAAAATGTGACATTTTGAGAAATACTTTTTAAAAAATGTGTCATTTTGGGAAAAAATTTCTGGAATTGTGACATTTATTTAATGCAAATTCTTGTTTATAACATGTTTAAGCTTTGTTTAATTAATATATGTTACATATATATTATTTTACTATTTTTTTGTTCTATTTTATCGCCTTGCTCGCCTTTCGTCCGCCTTTCAACCGCTTCGCCATTCGCGGAACCTCTCACCCGCCTCTTATGCCTTTAACAACTATGTATGGGATCCAATTGTTATACTCACAATAATATCCACAGAAGTATATAATGATAAAGTTAGTTTCTCAAAGAGTCCCATACAAGTCAAGTTAGTTTCTAACTTTATTCCTATATTTTTTATTTATTTTTTTGACTTTATGTTAAGTCATGTTAAACCATTTAATTTTATTGAAGAAGAATGTAATGATAAAAATGACCCATTAACAAAAAGCATCAACATCTGTAATTCATGCTTCAAAACAAAAAACATATGCATGCTGATGGTAAAGTATATAACGAAGTATCTTGTGCCTAAGGATTGGCAAAGATGTATGTACATGCGTGCAGTTTCACAATTTAATTTTTTTTTCCTTTTGAAATCAGCATAGAAAGGACCATTGAGAGGTACCATGAGCATTCTCAACATGAGCAGCAAGTCTGTAATTTGGATATTGAAAATCACAAGCAGGTTGGACTTCATTCTTTTGCCTTTGATTTTCTGAGAAAAAGCATTATCCCTTAACTAAAAGTACCATAAGAACCTCTATATTATACCAAGTTTTTTTTTTTTTTTTCCGATAAACACTTTGGTTATTTACTTCAATTCATTCATCTGCAGCAAATGATGTGTGAAGTGGCAAGCCTGAAGAAGAAAATAGAGGCCCTTCAAGTTTCTCAAAGGTACTAAACTCATCTATCGGTTTTCACTTCAATTTTCCACTCCAAACTAGTGAGTATTTGCATGTTATTGTCCTTAATCTCAAAGTCGGGAAGAAGTTTTTACTAGAATGTTTCTTTGGAATGTGATAGGAAGCTTTTGGGGCAGAATATCGGGACATGTTCAGTTAACGAATTAAACGAGTTAGACAGCCAGTTAGAAAGAAGCTTGAAAAACATCAGGGCAAGAAGGGTATATATCGGCCTATACATGTCAATTTAATAAACTGACCAAAATGCCTAAACTTGCATGATATAAAGCCTTTGCTTACTTTCAGGCTCATTTGTTCAAGGAGGAACTTGAACAGTTAAAAGCAAAGGTTTGCAGTACCATGAAACTCTTATTCTTCTACTTTTAATCATTTCTTGTTTGAAATGCTATACATACCTATATAACATGTATTTTCTCATTAATAGGAAAAAAATCTTTTGGAAGAAAATGCGAGATTATGTGCTAAGGTAAAGCGTTAAGTTTTTCTCAAATTTATTCAACTTTTCTTCTTCTTCTTCCTTTTTTTTTTTTTCCATATGGCATTTACTTTAATTTCTTCGTGTAAAAGTTGGTCTGCCATCATATTATCTGACCAATTTTGTGACATGTCAAGCCTTAGAATAAGATTATTTCCTGATTACCTTCGCCTTATATAATGCTGCTTAATTTTTAATACTAGTGCGAAGAAAACCCTCCATGGAAGCCATTGACAAAGGGAAAAAACAGTGTTAAATGCAGTCAGCGAAGCAGCCAAAACTGTGATGTAGAAACAGAGTTATTTATTGGCTTGCCGGAGATGCGCTGCTAGCTAGCTAGCCGAAATTGCTGATATACATATATACAGTAGTTTCTCCAGAATTTCAAGTATGATTAATCACCTATACTTATCTGAATTTGATTTTGCATTAATAAGTTTTCTACATTACATTAAGGAAAATGTAAATATTATCAAATAAAGATGTCAATGCATAGAACCCCTATTTTCTCTTTGAAGAATCTTGTTGTGTATTTCCTTTATGCTCGTTGACTGCTAACCTTTTGTTACTACTATTACTACAAGGTTGCCGAGGAAAAATATTACAGAAAATAAATAAAATACATAAATTATAAACTGAAAATACAAAAGGATAGATGTTGATATTGAAGCACGAGCCCAATGAAAATTACTGTCTCCTTAAGACATATTCGTCCCCTCACCGAGTGTGCTTGAGTTTGTTGGGACGCTTATCTTCCAGGATAGAATGTGCGGACCGGGGGCACTTTGCACCTAAGTATCCCGGCAAGCTGAACGGAGCTTGGACTAAATCACCTCTTGATATTACTATGCAAGCTAAGAGGCCAAAGAAAGAGTGACAAGATGCACCAAGAGAATATGGAGAAGGATTGTAGACGGAAGTGGTTTTCTTCTCTGAAGTGTTCTATCAAGTTCTTGTAGTGTACAACTGTTGTTAACAAACAACAACTTAAACATTTTCAAACAACTAAGATCAAAACTGAAAATCAAATGGTTTAATTCGGTAATAAACAACACTATTACGAATTTAACAACCATTAATCAGAAAATATTAGTCATAATGATTTTCCGTTTCAATTTTCCACATTTAATACTTGGTTGTTTCATATCTGCTCAGGAACTGCTCGGCCGAGAAAGGCATATGCCTCGGCCGAGCATGGTTGTCCAAAAACTTTGCCTTGGCCTTGCTCGGGCGAGGCACCAGCAGTGCTCGACCGAGCATATCAGTCAAAGTCAAAGGCTTTTTGATTTACAAAATCAAAAATATTAGCAAAAGGTGGGCTTGTCTACGTAGGCAATTTCGGCGCTACATTCGTGTCCGCAGGACGCGCACATGTACGAGTACGCACCTCGCAAGCCAAATTGGAACTTGATTTGCAATCCCCCTGCTCACCTGTGCGCGAGAAAGAGCCTCTATGTTACATAATCTTGAACACTACTTTAATGTTCAAGACTTTATACTAGCACCAAGTTTAATTCATTTTTAATGTGGGATAACACCACTTTCCTTTTACTTTGAGCCTTTATATCTCAACAAATGTGAGATAATTCAATTTCCTTAGCAATGTGGGATAAAACCATTTCCAACCCATATATTTTGAGCATTCATATCTTATTCATCCAACAACCATTTTGGACGAATAAATATTTGATTTCTTGTTCTCATGGAGTAGAACACAAACACATAAACAATTAAATAATTTGACAAAATTACCCTTGAGGAAATAAACCATTAATTTTCTTCAAAACACACTATTTTTCCAACAACTACCGGCTACCGCTGTCCCAAAATAATTGTTTATTTTCATTTTCATAAAAAACAAAAATAAATATTTATTTTGGGACGTACGATTTATAAACAATAATAGTGTTATAAAATTAGTGGTTTTCCCTCTAAGAATCTCTCTATTCCAGTGATTTGAACATGTGATGATTGTTAGCCGAGATTGGTGTAGTGATAAATATTATGTAAATATTGATAGAATTGTATATTATTGACTAGCCAATAATAGATTAGGAAAGAGTCCTTCTTACCATAGGAATAGGGAAATCAGTTTATATATATGGGTGTAATGTGATATTGAATAAATTATCAAGGAAAATTTCTCCAACGTGTTCTTGTGTGTTTCTTCTTTTCGCTGCATATTCTTACATGGTATCAGCCTAACCTCGATATCTTGGGAATACTCTACTCCTTCCTTCTAAAACACCAGCCGTGATCATGACTACTACTCAAGAATCTGGTCTCTCCGGCCAAACTCAACCCAATGCCACGGCAAACTCTCTTCCTATCTTCTACAACCCAACCGCAATCATGGGGAAATTAATCTTACCTTACAAAAGAAAACTACTTTAATTGGAGCACCTTGTTCAAAACTCTTCTTCGAACCCATGATGTTCTGTTTGTCATCGACCCTCAACAACCTGCTGCAAATCTTGCCGACGGAACTGTGAACCCTAAACATGCCGTGTGGAAGAAAGCTACAGATTTGGTTTGTGGGTGGATTAATGGCAAGGTAACACCGGTTGTCCAACCATACCTCAATTCTAGTGTGACGGCGCCGGAGGCTTGGGTCGTCTTAGCCAAGAGGTTTGGGGCTACCTCTGCTCTTCAGATTGAAACTCTTAAAGAGAAATTGCATGATCTCGAGAAGGCATCTGACACCTCAATTGCAGATTACCTTCTACGTGCTTCTCAAATTTCCGACGCTCTTACTGCCGCCGGTGAACCCTTAGATGATTCTGTTCTTATCCAGCGAATCTGTGGAGGTTTGGGGCAAGAATATAAAGAATTTCTCGCTTCTTTATCTACATATCATGCCCATAATCCTGTCTCTATGGATATTCTTACTGATCTGCTTCTTAAGGAGGAAATGCTTCTTCAGAGGTTTGCCACTCCTATTGTCCAGACCACGACACTTATTGCAGCAACCCTTGCGCCACCTCCTTCCCATAGTGCGCATGCTGCCGGACATAGTGGTGGTAACAATCAGAAAAACGGTGGTGGACGGAACCGTGGTGGTCGGAATGGAAAGAATAATAATCAGGGACATCAAAACAATGACAATTGGAATCCTAGCAATGGTAACCGGAACCGGAACCCTAATTTTAGTTTTGGCCGTGGTAATGGAGCAAACTGGGGTAATGGAAACAATTGGGGTCGTGGTGGGTTTCCTCAGGTAAATCGTGGTGGTCGCAATGGGAATAATGGTGCTGGTATTCTCCCATCTCCTCAAGTTTCTTGTCAATGGTGTTTTCGAGTTGGGCATGCTGCTAGAGATTGTTCGGACTTTCAGCCAGGCTCCGCGTATATAGCTTACTCGGATCAGTATATTCTTGACTCCGGTGCAACAAATCACATGATTCCGGATCCGTCTTCCTTCTCTGAATCCTATCCATACTCAGGTAAAGATGCAGTTACTTTTGGTAATGGTTCTAAATTCAGTATATCCCGCATTCGTAGTTCTTATGTCACTGTTAATAATCGTTCCTTTAATCTTCATAATGTTCTTTATGTTCCACGCATTCATAAACATTTATTATCCATTCGTCAATTTTCTAAGGATAATAACTGTTTTTTTGAACTTAACTCGTGTGATTTTCGTGTAAAGGACAATCGGACGAAGGAAACTATCATTACTGGCAGTAATTCCGGTGGCCTATAAAAGATTTCTTTCAATTCCAAGTCAATAAATAATCCTGTTGCCCTCATTGGCCAACATTCGAGTCAGGATATTTGGCATGCCTGCTTGGGTCATCCGTCAACTCCGATTTTTAAAGTTTTGTGTCGTCAGTTTAGCTTACCATTGAGTCATAAAATAAATGAACAACATTGTTGTCATTGGTGTCCTTTAGGTAAATCTAGTCAATTGTCTTTTACTCCTAGGGTTTTTAATGCTTTGAATCCATTGGATATGTTACACTTAGATGTTTGGGGTCCTACCCCCGTTTATTCTATGAATGGATTTCGTTTTTATTTATCTGTGGTGGATGATTATTCTCGTTTTGTATGGATTTTTCCTATGACTCACAAATCTGATGTTACTCAAATTTTTTCTTCCTTTAAGACTCAAATTGAAAATCAGTTGTCTCGTCGTATTTCTCCCTTACATACCGTTAAAAAGGTTCAAACTGATGGAGGTGGTGAGTTTACAAGTCGTGCTTTTACCACTTTTCTTTGAAACGAGGGCATTAAACACCAAATGACATGTCCTTACACCCTTCAAAAAAATGGAGTTGTTGAGCGTAAACATCGTCATATAGTCGAAATGGGTTTGTGTCTTATGGCTAAAGCTAAGGTACCCTACAAATTCTGGCTTGAAGCTTTTAATACCGTTATTTACCTCATAAAT
The DNA here is from genome assembly GCA_022495995.1 of Adenophora triphylla var. japonica. Classification (NCBI taxonomy): domain Eukaryota; kingdom Viridiplantae; phylum Streptophyta; class Magnoliopsida; order Asterales; family Campanulaceae; genus Adenophora; species Adenophora triphylla. Next base: position 117,376 of record JAFEMH010001819.1, on the reverse strand, counting down.
AGACTTCCCATGCGTCAACTTAAATTTCTATCTCCCTATCAAAAATTATGGAAACGACAACCCAATTATCGCTTTCTTAAAATCTTTGGGTGCTCGTATTTTCCTCATGTCGTCCCTACCAATGCATATAAACTTATGCCAAAATCAATTTATTGCATTTGTCTTGGGTATGATAACACTCGTAAAGGATATCATTGTCTCGATCTACTTAATGGCAAAGTATATCTATCAAGAAATGCGGTTGTAAGTACCCAAATCCGGATCGTCAAAATCCGTCAGAAAGTTAACGGAAATCCGTTAACTGGCCCGCTCCAGGTTAACCGGAACTCGTTAACTCCCCGTTGCCAAGCCAACGAGACGTCCCGGGACTGCCCCGAGCATCCCAACGTCGAAGCGTACTTAACACACATCATCGCACGTAAAAGTACGGTTTTCCCTGAAAAACTCACTTTCCGGCACTTTCCGGGGGCGTTTCGGACATTTTCCGGACTGTTATTTAAAAAACGGACAAAACCGGGACCCGGGAACGAACTCCCACATGGCTGGTGACTCATGGGACACGTGGCAAGCATGCCACCTCCCTCTAGTCACCTTTCAATCAGAAATCAAGGCCAAAAGACTAAAATACCCCTGGTATACAGTCTCAGTCCGGCCGGACTCCCTCTGCAGACTTTTATAAATTGCCAGCAAGTCCCTCAAAATTCCAAAATACCACAAAACCCCCTGGATTTCATGATAATTCCGGTCGGACTCCTACTGAATTTTCACCTATAAATAGGAGGGCTGTCAAAGCCATAGAGGAGGAACATTTTACTCTCCAAAAATCACTCCACCCCACGGCCCAAACCAGTTTCACCCCTTCCCGAGCTCCCGTTCGTCTCGATTCGCGTGAAACTTCCGTATTTCGATCAAATACGCCCCTCACCACTCCGAAACACCGTTCAAAACCACTTTCCGTATCCCGTATACACCCCCGAGCCAAAGGAGTCGACCCTAGCCATAGGTATAACTCCCTCTCTCTGATCTCTCGTTTCGTCTCGGTTTACGTGCCAGTCGCTACAACCGTTTCGAACCACGTTATCGAAATGTAGACGCCTCCGTCTAACGGGGTTCGATACGTTTTAGCCCCTCGATCCTCTTCTCTTCCCGTAAGAGAAGTGATCACGGGTTAAAAAGGCGTTCCGACCCCGTTCCGTTTACTTTTATGTCATTTACCATTCCGAATCGATCGATCCGTCAATCGTCATTTACTTTTCTGTCATTTACCATTCCGGATCGATCGATCCGTCGATTGTCATTTACTTTTCTGTCATTTACAATTCCGGACCGTTTGATCCGTCGAACGTCATTTACAATTCCGAGCCGTTTTGGCTCGTCGATCGTCATTTACAATTTCGAGCCGTTTTGGCTCGTCGATCGTCATTTACGATTCCGGATCGTTCGATTCCGTCAATACCGCATTTAAATACTGTCATTTACAAAGTCCGACCCATTTGGATTGTGATAGTATTTACTTTTCAAAGTCCGAGTCGCAACCCGATTCGTTGATCGCATATCATTTAATACGTTTTTTTCCCGTAAAAATCGTTAACAATGTAATGCCCGGTTCAAAACCGGAGTTCGTCCTTCGAACTCTCTTTCAAAACGCGCGAAATGACGTTTGGCATCCAAACGCTCATCTTCAAACTAAAAGCCGCCATTTGACACTCAAAATCATTTAATACGCTTTTTCCCGTAAAAATCGTTAACAATGACTCGCCCGGTTCAAAACTGGAGTTCGTCCTTCGAACTCTCTTTCAAAAAGCTCAAAATCGACGTTTGCCACGCAAACGCTCATTTCCGTCACAAAAACGACGTTTGTCATTCAAACGCTCGCCTTTTCAAACAAGTCACCTAATCAACATTTGACATTCAAACCAAGATTAAAGCTTGTCATTCAAGCCCCCATTTCAAAACACACACACACACGCACACGTTTTCGAGAAAGGTAGAAAGACTCGTCATACGAGGCGTTTCGGGTGATCTCGTAATACTCTTCCCGAAACGTAACATGACCTCCGAACCTAACAATCTCTGGTACCAAATAGCTTTTTACTCGTTTTTGCTACCAATAAAAATGATCCCCTGTTTTCAAAGCTTTTTCCTAAGTTTTTGCTACCAATAAAAACGACACCTTTTCACTAAAGCCGTTTCTCAACGTTTTGGGCTCAAAATACAAAAATCGCGTGGCGACTCCTCTCCTTCCCAAAAGCGAGGTCTCAGACACCAACACCCCACGAAAGACAACCGCGTTTTGCTGCGCACGAAATCTCGGGTAATTTCAGTTGGCGACTCCGCTGGGGACAAGGATACTTTTTTCAAAACTGCCGATGTTTTCAAAAAAGCCTTCCGTGGGTCAAACTTTCGTTTACCCTTCCTCGTTTTCGTGTGAGTGTGTTACTTTAAACCTCGAACGGTTTTTTCAAAGGCATTACATTGTTTTCTTTTCAAAATCATACCATGTTTGTGTATCCCCATTCATGTTTGATTTTCATTGTTATCTTTTGAACTGCGCATCAAAATTCTTTAAGACGCATTCTGAAAAATCTCTGTTTTACTCAGAAAAAGAATTTTAGTGACCGCACACTACTCGCACTTGCTGCCTCGGTATACCGCACTTCACGTGCACTTGCTGCCTCGGTACACTGGACACTACAACCCGTAACCCGGGATGGCCTTATCAGTTGCACCTCGGTTGGTCTGCCAGACACCTTTCGAGGGCGTACGGGGTCGTCCCAAACAGCCCATCCTAGCCCGTGTAAGCCATGCACACTTTGTGTCACACTTTGTCCAAGACCCCGGTTGGTTTTTGGCTTAGCTCGTGTCATAAAGCCTATGTGTATATTTTTTATGCCGGGTCCCGCCACGAGTCAAGCTCGAGAGATTGAGATCGAAGGTCGTTCCCGACCCGAAGTCTTGAGCTTTTCAGCTTTGACTTTGACGCGGAGCTCTGCCGAAAAATATACCCGGAGGTTCAATGTGACGCCATGTCACCAAACCCTCACCGTATTCACCGTGCCAGCCACAACTTGGCCAACGCCAAAAGCTAAGGTCCCTCGCGCAAGCGAGTCAGGAGAGGTCATGCCAAAATTTTGACACGATCCCCGCCTTAACTTAAGGACGTTGACTTCGACTGTGGCCCGTGCGTCACATACGTTGGAAGTTTGCGTGATCAGCTAGCCTTAAGTTCACTTTTTCCTTTGTCGGTGGAACTCGCTTGCCTTATAGGACCTCGCTCGGGATAGTCCGTCCCGAGAAAGATGATCTACAAATGGAAACGAGGGGCTTATAAGCGTAGTGACGAGATCCACTGATTAGAGCTCTAGGATTAGTTGCGAAAAAGAAGACACGCTCTTTTCCAACCGATTAGGACTCTGAGAAAACGCGTTTTAAGTAAACATTAATCGGTAACTGCACATTGCACAAGCCCGAAACCTTGAGCCAAATACCCCTTTTCGAAGCCTAAACCCTTCCTTTCGTTCCTGCCGCGAGCGTAAAGTGGTTCGATTTTCGGGTCGGCGCCTTGCGAGAATCACCGTTACGGCGGCGTCGAGACGGTTCTTTGGTTCCTCGCCTTCCCTCGACGGAATTTTCGACATGTATAGCTCACCGAGAAATCGTGACGAGGAAGGACCCCCGCCACCGTAATGCATATGACCTTGGAAGAAGCCATCCGGGCTTGTGAGGTTCACAAGAGTGCGTAAAGAAGATCGGCGAGAATTTCGTGGTACGGCTTACGAATGAGCGAGGTATAGCAGCTATCTCCCAGTCAGACGGTACTTTTGTCCTGGTCGAGGATGACGATTCCCCGAAGCCAGCTCCTCAAACCTTCAACCACGCTCCTCCCCCGTCAACTTACGGGATTCCTTCGAACCAAGGAAACAGCCGACCCAGGCTTCACGTTGCCACCTCCCAGGGCAACCCTGTCATATTTGGCCAAGCCAGTGCTACTCCTATCACTCAATACCACCAAATACATCCGGCCTTGGACCATCTCGCAGATGCCAATATCCTTCAATACCCTCCTGGGTTCATCTCGTTGCCTATACACGAATCCCAAAACACCGGGCACAAACCCCGATACAGTTCAGAAAAGGCCCCCATATATCCACATATATCAAGCCTTCCACCTCCAATCACTACCGCTCACATGGTAGCAACCGCGCCGAGCCTCACAAACCCACCACCGGACCCAACCTTAGCCTGGATGGTCGAATGTATGAAAGACACGAAAGCCACCATGAGCAACTCAAAGCAGAAACGCTCAAATCCACGAGATCCGGGAATGGTGACACCTCTCCCCGCCAAGTTCGAATGCCGGAGATGGACCGATTCGACGGAACCGAATGTCCTCAAACGCATGTCGACACCTACGTTCTCGGTATGAGAGCGAAAGGAGCAACCCTCCAAAGCAAATGGCCGACCACTTCCAAAGCATACGCTCAAGAGTTCGGCGTTACGATGGTTTCTAAGGGTCAAGCTCAGCGGATCGCCACACTGGGATCGATCAAGAACATCTTCCCAGGAACGGTACCGATCTAACTTAGAGTGGGAAACGAGTCGCGAGGACTTAATCACCACCGAGCGTAAAGCGGATGAAAGCGTCGAAGAATTCTACAAAAGGTGGAGCCGGAAACTCTCCGAGATCATGGAGCCACTCTCCAAGGATGAACAGATGCGGATCTTCAAGTCCTGCTTAAGACCGTCCATCGAACTCTCATCGGGCCACCATTTCTTCCTGCATCTCCGGCCATGGTCAATGCCGGCTCACGCTTCGAGAAGGATCTCAAGGAAAAGTTGGCTACTGCACGGCCATACGTATACCGCTCGAAGGTTGCATTCAATCCCGCACCGGGCCGGCAAAGGGAAAGATACGTCTCGTCAACTACATCCATCGGGGACGGCGGTCGGGCAATGTAAAACCCAGCCCCGCAAAGCAATAACTCCACTTGGCGATCGCCGTGCACTTCGACAAGTTGGATATGCCACTAAGCAAGATGCCGGGAGGGGTTAATCAAGGAAGGTCTCCTTAAACCCGTTGTAAATTAAAAACCCAAGAATCCCGTAGTCAATGCTGACAAGAGCAAGTACTGCGCCTTCCATCAGTATCACGGCCATACCACCGACAACTGCATGGGGTTACGATACGAAATTCAAAACCTGATAGAGGAAGGAAAGTTGGAGCACCCCCGTGGGCCCAATACAGTCGAAAACCCTTTTCCGAACAACAACAGTGTGAATTCCATTGAGTGGGTGCCCAAGAAGATTGCCGCAGAGCCAGTCCCTCCGCCTCTTCCAGCCGGGTCCTCATTAAATATCCATATCAGTTACGATGTTTGTGACTGCTCCGCCTGCCTGGAGTACGAGTCCCAAAACATGGTCCGAGCAATCCTTCGAGAAAACAAGAAGAAGTCCTCTCAACAAACCGAGAGAAAGATACGAAGCCGGGAGACACCGTGTGTGGGTACACTCGAGAGCCATCCTGGAGGTTCGACTACTACGTACTCTACTCCGGCCACCCTCCCTTCCTCCGTGCCATGCAACTTTAGAGCGGACGGGGGTGGGAAAGCCGAAAAGTCCTGGCGACGACGTAGTTCAGACCTTGGGACAACGGAATACCTCGGATCTCGGTAATCTTGCGCCGGTCGAAGCCCTAACCCCGCGGGATCGCCCAAGGTTCAATTTGTCCGGCCGAGCACGGACCAAGCAAAGGAAGATCAAAGTCGGCTTGGCACTCGCACTCGATCAACGTGCTAACCAAGGGCGGCAACCGCCACAAACGGCCTCAACACAATCCCGAGGCTCCGGCCAAACGCTTTACCTCGCAAGAGGAAGACAGAAAGCGGATGGCTTGATGACTCTCCTTCTCGGATAGAGACCGGATCTACGATTCCCGGCGCGTATGGCGGTATGATCACGTTACGTGACGAAGACCTACCAAGAGATGCCTCGGGGCACAATGAAGCTCGTACATCACTCTCAAGCTCAACACCATAACACTCCCGGAGTATTGGTGGATAACGGAGTCGGCCGTTAACGTCCTCCCTCTCGGCATGATGCGAGCCCTGCGCATCAACGAAAGCCATCGATTCCGTCAACTCGGACTATCGAGGCCTACGACGGCACGTCTCGTCCCATCACGGGAACGGTGACTCTGGAGCTGCGGTTCGAAACCCAAATGGTGCCGGCCAAAATTCCACGTGATGGACATTCCATCCGAATTCACAGCTCTGTTGGGACGCTCTTGGCTACATCACATGAAAGCCATAGCCTCCACTCTCCATCAGTGCGTTAAGTTCATTAACCGGCAGGGAGATCTTGAAGTCATCAGAGGGGATAGTTTCCTCATAGGAAACGAAGCCGACAGTAGCCAAGCGTGCCCGCAGTCAGGCACCGGGGCTACCTCCTTCAAACCGACCAGGGGACTATCGGGGCAAATCTCATCAGAATCCCTCAGAGTCCGGAGATGCTAACTACGTCAACGCGTACTTCTCGAGCGAAAGTGCACCACAGAAGCAGTCCGATACATCAAGTTCAACTGTCGTTTCCAACATTTGGAGGCAGATTGGAAAGAAACACTGAGCATCGCCATGATGCGAGCACGTAAACCCCCTGTCTCCAATCGGAGATTCGTCAGCATTCTTCAAACCAACTCTCCGGCCCCGCCAGGCGAAGAGATTTTCGTGATAAAGGTCAACAAGCACCGTCATTCTCGTGATGAATGCATGGAAGTCGTATGGGATGTCCTCCACGAGGAACTACCCGCTGTACCCCTCTTCTCCAATGAAGGGCATGATGTTTTCCTAGCAGCTCCAGCAACGCACCCGGACGCGATACGTCCCTACGTTTGGGTTGAACCGTCAGACGACGACGAGTCAGGACTCTCCGGAGTCGAGGACGCGGCAGACCCGCGGGCAGACCTCTGCATTCACATGCTCAGTTTCGAGGACGGCACCCGTTCCGATCAGGTCACCTATGACAAGGGCTCCAATACCATGGAAATTGTCAAGCTCAACGTCCGGTACAGGCAGCTATCCGACAATTGGAAGCAAGCTGGTTGACACGACAAAGAATCCCTCGATCAAGTGGCGACGACGACTTCGTCAACATCATCTATTCGAGATATCCCGATGATACCAAGGATCCGGTCCTTATCGTCGGATTACGCAACGCCAAAGTTACCCTCGGCTTGCTGCTCATGGTAAACGAGGCCACTGGCCAAACGAGCTCGAGCTCATCATCACTTCCAAGTACCGGCCCCGGTGGCAACCGGCCCGTGCCATCGGTTAAGCTTATACCCTCAAGCGCCGTCGAGGCGAAGGGCAACGGCGAAGGAGACCAAGCTCCTCACCTGTCACGAATCGGATCAACCTCGGGAACGCTTCCGGCGGCCACCCGAAAACATACGTAAAGGTCTTCCCGCAAGACAGAGTCGGCTTCCGACGTGGGAAATGACCACCTCGGCATCAACATGCTCCCGGTTCGGTCTGCTCCCGGTCGTCACGGTCACGGATTCGAGACATCCCGCCCGGTGCTAGCTCGATAGACTTGGCGATCGAGCGAGATCACGAGGCTGTCAACATTGCGAGAATTCAACACTCCCGTGTGTTCAATCAAGCGAGATATGGGCGAATTTCTTGGTAACCAGAGATCAAGGAAGGCCGCATGGAATGTCTCAGTCCGACTTCCTTCGTCAATATAATCCAAGTGTTTCCGCCATTCGGAGATTTGGATGTGATCACAGTTCTGGACACTAGCCAGACGGTGCGTACCTACGGAGAATGTCTAGCTCTCGCAAGGAAGGCCCTCATGGAACTAGCCGCTCAAGAAAACCGTCTACGGGACGAAAACCAAGCTCGAAAGACCTACGGGGACCGAAGCCCTTAAAGTGTCACAAGCGGCTTCGGACGAAAGCTAGAGGCCACTCTAGACCGGTTCGACCTCGGGGTTTTGCTCACGGCAACTTCCTCGACTACCGTCTGTTCTCATCCAACCCCCTGCGCCAACGAGGGTGGTCAACGGTCCCGATGACCTAGGAGATGGAACGGCACGGCGGAACAAATCCCGGCGCTTACCTCCCGAGGAAAGCAAGTTCTGCGTGAAAGCGACGACGAAGACGATGAAACCATTCTCTTCCAAGCCGGGCATGAAGTCAACAAAACCGGACTCCCGAGGGTCTGGGAGGATGGAAACGGATCATTTCCACACTCAAATTGAAAGGCCAGCGAGAGAGGAAGGTCTATTTAAAAACAAGAGGAAGATGGAAATTCGTCTCGAGCAACTACTCGGAGAAATTCCACGAGGCTGCGGCATTCGTTTACGAAACGATCAGCCCAGGACGGCAACCGGTCACATGGGCGAGATGTTCGGGAAGCCGTGTACTCACCTTCCGACATACCCGCTACTCGAGATAAAACAGAAGGAAAACTCTCCCCGATGGAGGTTTACCTAGGCTGCCGCATGCGGTTCAAAGAAGCTGGCTATTCTCACATGGGAGGAAACGCGAGGCATTAACTCTCGACGCGAGCTCATTGCAAGAAAGTTGATCTAGGCCAAGAGCGGAGGAAAATTAGCAAACCATGAGTATCGCCGGACCCAACTCCGAGAATGCCACGAGCATGCTCGGCAAGAAGGAAAGGAACGCGATATACCGTGAAGAGATCAAGGAGGCTGTTCGCTTGAGCCGGGAACTCTCCAAACTCCCGGAGGGTCAGCAACGCACGGTTCGGTTCGAGGCAACCAGCATTGCGCGCGACGTTCGAGCAGTGCGGCAATCCGTAAACTACCTCCTCGGAGGCACCCAAGCCGGTATCACGGGGAGAATCCGTCAAGGCTGCCGAAGCTCAGGGAATACATCTACGGTTAATGAGTTGAGGAAGACATATGGCCCTATGCTACGAGGAATCCTCCTCTAACTATGGCTCAACTCGGAGCGGCTGTTCGAAGGGAACCAAACACGATGTCGGCGTTCTAACCCGATCGGGTCAAATCCATGCATTACCACCTAAGGCCACCAAAAAGCCGACGGAGCGAGCGCAACCTAGCCGGCCGAAGACGCAAGTTCCACGAAAGAGGACCCGATCCTCACTCGGCTCAAGCGAGACCCGGGCGAACATTTCCCTTTGGTCCTGCTCACATCTTCTTATCCTCACAAGCTCGAAGCTAGAGGAAAGCCTGGCCCGTACCATGGTCCCAGTGGGCCTTGACCCCAACGAAGTCATTCGGATGATCGGCAACATCCACTATGGCAACATTATCACCTTCGCGATTTGGACCTTCCAAAATTTGGGGCTGATCACAATGAGCCGCTCTACATCACGATCCAGTGGACGAGCGTCGCCTTCCGCGTGTTGGTAGACGGAGGTTCGGAATGAATGTCTTGCCCGCCAAGATGATGGACACCTTGACATCAAGCCTACAGATCTGAAGCCTTGATCCACATTTGTCGAGGCCTATGACTCTACTTCCCGTACGGTTCTCGGGGTTGCTACTCTTAATATTTGGTTCGACGAGCGGATGATCCCCACCGAATTCCAAGTGTTGGACATTCCAATCACTTTCACGGCCATCTGGGCGTCCTGGCTGCATCAAATCAATGGCGTGGCATCCACCCTTCATCGGTGCCTCAAGTTCATGCAAGGCAACGAGCTAACCACGATCTACGGCGACGGCGTCACCACCAGGGGACCGGCACCAACGACATTCCGGTGTTAGAAATCAAGCATAATGACGACATGGCATTAAGCTGGATTCACTGCGGAGACCTCCAAGATCCAAATATGCAACGTGGACCTTCCACTTTGTCTCACGACAAGATTCCTCCCGCCATGAAGATGATGAAACTCATGAACTTCATCCCGGGGCGGGGCTTGGCAAAAGGTTACAAGGCCAACACCAAGTCATTGAAGTCAAGGACCACACCACGGTCCGGGGCTTGGCTATGTGCCAACACCGGTGACATCAAGGAAAATAAAAGGCTCGCCCGCACAGCGGCGGCCCGCAAAGGGAACCTCAGACGGCACACCCAACCTCCGACCTTACGGTTTCGACCTCGCTCATTACTTCACGAGGAACCAACGGCGAGCGAGGGGCCGGCAGGGGGAACCAAGCAGCGAAGCGAGGGGACCGACGAGGGAAGCAGCGAAGCGAGGGGCCAGACTGGCAAACAGCGAAGCGAGGGACCGACGGTGGAAGCGATGAAGATGAGAAAGAAGCGAGGATAGTCGGCACGAGACTACGAGAAAGGATGGAACGGCTAGCACGGGACCTCAGCGTTTCGAGAGGACTCAAAGCTAATCCGATAAGGGGAGCGTTCCTCGACATCACGGCTCTACTGGACCCAGCTGCCACCACGAGTCCGGCATGAGTATACATTCAAGGGAATCCCGGATGCGGAAGAGCAACTCAAGGTACTCTTCACGGGAAGCAGTGTTCGGATCGGCCGCCGAGGCCACATTCGAGACAGTAACTCCAAAGCGAAGGAACCGGGAATTCATAGAAGACGCTCTCGGTGGACCGGCTCTACGAGTCTTTTTGAAGAAGTCATGGAGGTGCCGAACACGATTGACACAGGCTCACAGCAGGCATGATTGCCATGATTGGGACAGCGAAGCCAAGCCTCTCGATCCCCGCACCCTCATCAAGCATCCGGCAATGCAGAAGAATTGGGTAACTTTCACGGACCAAGGGCAAGCCGAGCGAAGCTGGAAGACAAGGCTGGGCCCGCACCCACATCTCCCTAAACCCGGTCTCAAACCCTGCGAGTCGGTCCTTGTAAAAGTCCGAGTCCTGCGAGTCGTCCAACGGCCTTACGCGGAAGACTATGATAATGTAGCCAACCATGTATTTCCGTTCTTGCTTAATGAAAAGTCGACCTTTCGGAGTATCCTCTCATTGCCACTTTAACAGCGATAAGTTAACAAACAACTTAAAAGACGTTAATAACTCGATTGATAAAGAAAGCGAGACACATTAAACGAACAATACATTAAAGAAGTTCTCGGCGTGTAGTTGACCAAGAGGACAATAGGGCCCAAGCTGAAGAGGTTATGACCAAAGTGAACACAGGGTCGGTGCAAGAGCCTAAAGAGAGACCTGAAGTGGGCGGTTTCTTCGCCGATGCGAGAAAAGAAGCCACGATAAGCCTCCTCAGGGAGTATGTTGACGTGTTCGCTGGTCATACCGGGACATGCCGGGACTCGATCCTCGATCGTGGAGCACGAGAATTCCCTGGATCCCGAATCCAAGCACATCAAGCGAAGGCTGCGCAAGATCAAGCGAGTGGTCCTTGCAAGTTAAAGAAGAAATTGAGAAAATGCTCAGAGTTGGTTTCATCGAGTGATTGAGTACCCGACTTGGCTCTCCAACATCGTGACGGTCACCAAGGCCAATGGAAAGGTCGGATCTTTGTGTGGATTTCGGGATCTCAACAAGGCCAGCCCTAAAGATGATTTCCCCTTGCCTAACATCGACATCTTTGAGTCGACACCACGGCAAATTTCGAAGTAAAATCCTTCGTGGATGGGTTATTTGGATCTGACCGGATCAAGATGTCAGGAGGATCAAGCCAAAGCTGCCTTTCACCGCTCCGTGGGGGACATATTGCTACACGGTCATGCCGTTCGGTCGAAGAACGTGGGGCTACTTACCGGCGGGCTGCAGCCCTCTTCCATGACATGATTCACAAGGAAATCGAAGTATATGTCGACGACATGATCATCCACTCCGAGAGGATCGGACATGCGGCATATGACGAGATGCGAGAAAGTTCTTGAACAGACTCGAGAAAACACTCCATGAGATTGAACCTGCGAAGTGCACCTTCGGCGTCAAGCGCGGCAAGGTGCTTGGGGTACATGGTCACGAAAGAGGTATCGAAGCCGATCCCAAGAAAATCAAGGCCATCATCGACATGAAGCCGCCTCGGACTTTGACGAAGTGAAGAGCTTCATGGGAAGACTTCGAGTACATCGGTCGCTTCATCAACCGGTTGACATCTCTCTGCGAGCCCATGTTCAAGCGATGAAGAAGAATGCCGACATCAAATGGGACGTCGAGTGCCAAACGGCTTTCGAGAAAATCAAGACCTACTTGGTGAATCCCCAATTATGTGCCCGCCACATGAAGACAAGCCACTACTCCTGTATCGACGGTATGAGACACGTCAATCGGAGCAATCTTTGGCACAAGAACAGAAAGATTCCAAAGTTGAGCATGCAATCTACTTCGTAAGCGGAAGCTTCAAGGAAGTGAACTCGGCTACTCGGCATTAGAGAAAACTTGTACCGCCTTGGTATGGGTAGTCGGGAAGCTGAAACACTACATGCGGTCACATTCGGTGCTCTGGTCTCCAAAATGGACCCGTCAGATATCTCTTTGACAAGCCATCCCTGTCAATGCGACTAGCCAAGTGGTCATTCTTCTGGTGAGTTCGACATCAAGTACATGGTCGAGAAAATCAACAAAGGGCGAGTAATGGCGAGATCAGTGGCCGACTTCCCAGCAGTGAACCTAAGGGTCACGATCCGCGGTTTTCGGACGACGGAATCTTTTCACTTGGACGGCGCAAGCCGGCAACTCTTCTTCGATGGGGCAGCCAACAAGAAGGGAATGGTATTGGAATGCTCCTTGTCGATCCCAGGGCGAGCACGCTCCATAGCCATCAAGTGAATTTTGAAACAACCAACAATGCGGCGAATACGAAGCTGTGCGGCCGGTGCAGAAGCCGCCCTCGAGCGCAACATCTCGGAAGCTGGATGTATACGGAGACTCGGCATTGATCATCAATCAAGTGTCCAACAAATGGAAGACGGTAGATTCGGCCTCCCGAAGTACCACACGTACATGGAGGAGCTCATTGCTCGGTTCAAGGACATCTCTTTTCATTATTTGCCAAGAGACGGGAACCGCTTCGCGACGCCACAGCAACCCTCGCCTCTCTTGTCGAAATTCCCGATGGGAAAGCGGTAAAACCCCTCGAGAATAGGCGAGACGGGAAACACCGCCTATTCTTTGTGAGATCGAAATAAAAAAGAAACGATCGACGAACCTGGTACAATCAAATTTACCGGTACCTCCAAAACGGAGAAGCTTCCTTCACAAATGAAGATGGAAAATACAAAGAAGGGATCAAAGCCAAAAACATGATGGCATTAAAATGCACGGCATCCCATTTCGTCATTAGGGGGTATGTTGTACAAGAAGCGCCACCAAGGACCACTCCTTCGGTGTGTAAACAAAGAAAAAGCCGGCGAGCTAATGAGCGAAGTTCACAACGGAACTGCGGTCCGCACATGAATGCCCGAGCATTGACACGAGATCATCCTCCGTATGGGATACTCTTGGATATCAATGGAAACAGGCGCATCCGGTTCGTCAGAAGGCTGCGACAAATGTCAACGGTTCTCCAACCTCAATCACATCCCTCCTCATGAACTCTATTGCATGACTACGCCATGGCCTTTCGCCACATGGGGAATCGACGTCATCGGCAAGATCACTCCACCGGGGAGCAATGGTCACGAGTTCATTCTAGTCGCGATCGACTACTTCACCAAATGGGTAGAAGCCGAGATCGTACAAGGTGCGAATTCTAAGAAGGTGGCCGAGTTCATCCGAGAGAACATCATGTGCCGATACGGAGTGCCCAGCGAGATCATCTCAGACAATGGGACCCACTTCGAAGGAGATTGTGACCAGCTGGCGGCCGAATTCGAGTCACGCGTCACAAGTCTTCTCCTTACGGACCACAAACCAATGGTGCGGTAGAGGCGGCCAACAAGACTCTCGCCATGATAATCGGGAAGATGACCACCGAGAGGTCGGGAGGCGCGAAAAGCTACATCTAGCCCTGCGGGGATACGAGAACATCGGTCGGAACCGCTACGGGGAGACTCCGTTCGCGCTTACCTACGGAATGGAAGCGATGTTACTGTGGAATTGGAAATTCCATCCCTCAGAGTCCTCTTGGAAAACGGGATCAATGAAGTCGAATGGCTACGAGCCGTCACGACGAACTTGCTCTACTCGACGAGCGCGGATTGAAAGCCATGGAACACGCTCGAGCCTACAGCGAGAATGGCCCGAGCATTCGACAAGAAAGTCAAGATCGAGACATCGAGAGAAGGCGACTTGGTGCTAAAGGAAAAGCCTCCTACGCGACCAATCCCCTCGGAAAGTGGGAGCCTACGGATAGGACCGTTCGTGGTACAAAGAATCTTCTCAGGAGGAGCCATGAAGCTAGCGAGACTTGGACGGGAACCCTTTCGTTAACCCAGTGAACGGAAGCAAGCTCCTTGAATACTTCGTTTGAGGAAGAGCACGAGTCAACTCTCCTTCCCCATACACCGTCCCTTCGGTAAAATTAAAGTGCCAAAAGAGTAATACCCAACTAGATACATTCCCGCTAATGATCCAGGTAAAAAACAGGGTCGCACTTCTTTTGTATTTGTTTTTTTCAAATTCACCTAAAAGTGTCGAACTACGGTGACCTGAGCCCCTTATTCCAGTTGTAAAAGGGGAACGTAGGCAGCCATCATTGGTTCGGTCTAAAAAAAAAACAAAAAATATAATAAGCATCAATTGCTTGTGTTTCGAAAAACTCTTTTCATTTAACCTACAAATTCATGACGGTTAAAACAATCTTTGATGAGTTCAAGCACGGTCAACTCTTGAATTGCTACACGCTAGCAAAACTACAATAAAACATTAATCAGTTAATGTGTCTGCAATGACAATGGGTGGATACTCTGGACAGCAAGGTCAACCTAGTTTCCCGAACTTGGTCCTTCATCCTTCTTCCCCTTCCCTTTCCCTCGGCGAGTGTTCTTCACCTTCACGGGAAATACTCCGGTAGTCCTTCTACAGGCTCGGGGACCACTTCCCAGCGCCTCCGTCAAACTGTAGGCATCCGCAGCCCTTTCCCTAGCTCTGTCTCGAGTGCCTCGCTTCGAGCCATCAAAACCGTGCTTTGATTGGCCTCCGATCGGCATTGGCCTCATAGTCGGCCATGTCATTCCCGATGCGATCCCGGGATTAGCTCTCCGCTTCGGTCCTCCTCAAGGTCGGCTGTCAAGGTGTCCGGCACCCGACGGCTCACTCTGTCTCCACAAGATAGCCATTTGTGTCTCCCCTATACACTCTTCGTACCGGTTCGGATCTGCGTCGACGAACGGTGCCCCCTCTAGGTGAAAGAGAACCACAGCGGGAAAGGACGTGTATTGCCACCACCGTGTGAGTAGCAATAGCGTCGAAGGATCTTCCATCGGCGAGAGATCCCACCTCGAAGGTAGCGGCATGAACCAAGCCCGTCAATGGCTTTGCTCCGGCCCGTGCTTGTCGCGAGAACCAACGATGGAATGTAGAAAGACGTGCGAGACGGCCCGGCACTCGACAACCAATAGACCCTCTGAGCGGTCCAACAAGTCTGTAACTTCCAATGGGGAACCCACCATCGCAAGTGATGCGTGCGGAGTGCGGCCATCAGAGCTCCGGCTCGGCTGATTGCCCCCTATCACCGGAAGGACGTCGAGAGAAGGACAGCGTCACAAGACATTGGCACCTCGGGCATCATCTGCGGTCTCTCCCTCGGCCGCATGGTAAGCATAGCGGGACTCCCTCCCCACATGTATCGGCTACCGGTCGCCATCCGACCTATGCCCGGGAACGTCTCGCCCAAGACCCAGCGGCACGATGTCTCCCCCGCTCGGCCTTTGCCTCACCGAGGTCCGGTACACTTTGTGATGGCACACACCCGGGGGCGTGAACGTGAGCGGAGTAGCGATCGCGCACGAGCAAACGCGTCCCACGCAAGACGCTCCCCTCGGCTCAGGCAAATCTATCGGGCGATCCCGAAATGTCGACATAATCGGTGTTCAATATCGGCATCCGTATGCTTCTCGGTAGAGATACCAAGCAAAGACACTAGCTTCTCAACGGTGGCCATGCCACCGGCATACGGAAGAACTATTTGTTCCGTCTCGGGTCCTCCCAGAATGGCCCGAAAATCTTCAAACGTAGGAGTGATTTTGTTGTACGAAAAGCTGTACACATTCCTCCGTACGTCCCAGAAGCGAGATGCGGCTCTCAAAAGATCCCAATCTGGCATGAGCTCCTTCAAAGCCCAAACAGATTTCATCCTGTAATAGTCTTCGAAAAACCCTTTGTTCTGCCTCGTGTGGTTCCGTACCCACGACTGAAAATTGTCCAAATATCGCTCTTGGATCCGAGACGATAGCTTAGGAAAGGGAGCCATGAAAGAAAGTGAAGGAAACCTTGGGAATTTGAGAGAATTCGACTAAGCGATCGAGAGGTGAATGCGCGGTTCTTAACAAATTGCAAAGGCTGGCGCAATTTAAAAGACTACGGAAATTCACTCTCGGTCAGTAGGACTCCCCTTGCGATTGACTGGTCAACTCTGCGACCATTGCTCCTAAATTGGAAACAATTCCAAACAATGCCCTGTTCATGCCTTATGAATCTGCGTGCTGCCCCTGGTTTCATTTAACCAATGTCAATATCCCTTCCGCCCCGGGCTCGTGCAACAGTGCAAATAATTAATAATCACTTCATATAGGCTTAAATTTTGACCCGTTCAATTTTTAATGCATGTTTCATTTTATTTATTTTTGATTAACCTACTTGCTTATTTGTCGAAAATAAAAAGAAGGTGATCACAGAATAGATGCGCGAAGTACAGGTTCCGCCCCATGGGCGCCTTTTCAAATACAGTTCAAGTCAAATAGTTCCAGACGATACATACATTTTGTCTAAAAGCAATAAAAAGGAGGACTACTCCGAGTCCTGCTCGTCATCCGAGCACTCGACCTTAGCTGCTCACTTTGCCGGATCCGTCGCAAACAAGAAGTCGCCGAATTCCTCCAGGCGGGAATACGCGAAAGGCCTCCTCTGCCCCTGCGAACTCGAAGACTCTGCCCTCTCGTACCCCGAGTGCGAAGGAGGATGAGCTCCAAACCCAGCCGTACTGCCCACGAACTGGACAAATCCCTGTGCAAAGTCCTCTCCACCAGCCGTGGGAGCAGACGAACCTCTCGGCCTAGATGGCCTCGGCTCACAAACATCCACGCTCCTCCGAGAACTGCACCTCATAAACTCCATGAGCCTCCTAGCGTAGGCGGCCCACCCGTCCACCAGTCTCATAGCCTCGTTGTACGTGCGGCCAGACACTTGTGAACCAGGAAAGTCATCAAAAGACGAGCAGAAAGTACAGATGCAACATTTGCAGAATGCTACTATCAAATGCAGAAAATCAAAAGCACTCACCGAAGTGTTGGGGTCCACCCTATACCGAGGTCTCGGCTCCATCGGGATCGGGATCACCAGTCGCCTGCGCGAATCGTCCAGCCCCTCGTACGCCAGCCTAGCGCGTGGGAGCGGGAGATCGCGGGGATATCCAGGGCCCTCGCCCTCCCTGTGCTGCACCTTTGGGCTCCTCAGCCTCATCCTCAAGAAATTCTCATAGTCGGCCCCCGCTATGACGTACTCGGTATAGAACACGCCCTGTCTATACCTCTCCAACTCCTCTATCGGCATCGACGAAGGATGCTGCATGCGCAGAGGCGAATCCACCGACACCATCGGAAGTGACCCCGGGCCATGCTGACCGGTCACCCTCTCCCCCAGATACATAGCGTCGCAATGAAGTCCCACCAGGAGCTTCCGCCGCCGCATAACCTCACTAGCAACCTGAACCGCGACAGTGTGGAACCGACTCCACCAGGTCAGCTGGATCCTCTCGTAGAACTCCGGCCGGTGCACAGGACACCTCCTCGTACGTCAATCGAGTACCCACCCTCGATGACACCGCCTTCTTCGCCCTCTTCTGCCAAACCAGCATGGCAGGGAACAGGGATCGGTATGCCTCCCTAATATCCCACTGCTGCGGACTCTTGCTGCAGCAAAAAGATTCCTTGCCACTTTGGCCCCTCAGGTTTTCACAGTTTCAATTTTACCCCTTTTGGCCCCCAAAAGTGTAAAATTTCCCCCAGTTAGACATTTCTTACATCCCATCCCCCGAGGATAAATCCCCAGTTAGTTTTCACTAACGCTCGTCTCCAGACGTTAAATTCCCAGTTAGTTCTCACTAACGCTCGTCTCCAGACGTTAAATTCCCGGTTAATTTTCACTAACGCTCGTCTCCAGACGTTAAATTCCCAGTTAGTTTTCACTAACACTCGTCTCCAGACGTTAAACTCCCAGTTAGTTTTCACTAACGCTCGTCTCCAGACGTTAAA
Source organism: Adenophora triphylla var. japonica (assembly GCA_022495995.1). NCBI lineage: Eukaryota > Viridiplantae > Streptophyta > Magnoliopsida > Asterales > Campanulaceae > Adenophora > Adenophora triphylla. Next base: position 99,086 of record JAFEMH010001819.1, on the reverse strand, counting down.
TTCCCAGTTAGTCCTCGCTAACGCCCGTCTCCAGACGTTAAATTCAATTCCCAGTTGACGTTTGACATTCAAACGCTCAATCATGTCTCCGGACATTCCAGTTACAATTTCGTCTCCAGACGTTAAATTCAATTCCCAGTTGACGTTTGACGTTCAAACGCTCAATCATGTCTCCGGACATTCCAGTTACAATTTCGTCTCCAGACGTTAAAATTCGATTCCCAGTTGACGTTTGACATTCAAACGCTCAATCATGTCTCCGGACATTCCAGTTACAATTTCGTCTCCAGACGTTAAATTCGATTCCCAGTTGACGTTTGACGTTCAAACGCTCAATCATGTCTCCGGACATTCCAGTTACAATTCCGTCTCCAGACGTTAAATTCGATTCCAGTTGACGTTTGACATTCAAACGCTCAATCATGTCTCCGGACATTCCAGTTACAATTCCGTCTCCAGACGTTAAATTCGATTCCCAGTTGACGTTTGACGTTCAAACGCTCAATCATGTCTCCGGACATTCCAGTTACAATTCCGTCTCCAGACGTTAAATTCGATTCCCAGTTGACGTTTGACGTTCAAACGCTCAATCATGTCTCCGGACATTCCAGTTACAATTCCGTCTCCAGACGTTAAATTTGATTCCCAGTTGACGTTTGACGTTCAAACGCTCAATCATGTCTCCGGACATTCCAGTTACATTTCCGTCTCCTGACGTTAAAATTTTTATTGGTTTTCACCAACGTTCACTTCCCCGGCCGCCGGTCGTAAGCCCGATCGTCCTACCTCAGCGGCCATCAAGGTAAGCCCGCACAACAATCCCTCTTCGGCAATCAAGGTAAGCCCGAACGCTCATCCCCAGCAGGATTTTAAAGAAGAAACGTCAATCCTTCCGAGTTGTTAATAACGCCAGTTTAACACAACCGTTCCCATCATTGCCACCCTATCCCCAGCAGGATAAACCTGGCAGTCAACGTAAGCCCAACATCCAAGGCACGAACGCCTTTGTCTCAGGATAAACGTATCCTCGCAACTTCGGTTTGAGGCGCTATACACGCCCTCGTATGTTTCAGCACACCGGTTTGAGGTGCCACACGCCCTCGTATGTTTCAGCAACTCCGGTCTGAGGCGCCACACGCCCTCGAAGGTTTCAGAAGTCCTAGGTTCAGACGCCTCCCAATAGTCTCCATTCAGGTTCCAGTACCTTGTAATGGTCTCCATTCAGGTTTAGACGCCTCCCAACAGTCTCGCTCAAGTCAAGGTCCCCACGCGCGGCCTTGCACCTACGAACTACGATCGGCTTGATTCCCGCTCGGGATACGTAGGAATCCTTTCGCTAAGGGTCCAGCCAGCTGACCGCCCAGGTCTTTCAAAGTAAGGCATCCCGATTTGGATCCTTATCTTTTTTCAACGACCCCACCTCCTTCGGAGGAGACGTCACTGAGGGGCTAACTGTAAGTACCCAAATCCAGATCGTCAAAATCCGTTAGAAAGTTAATCGAAATCCGTTAACTGGCCCGCTCCAGGTTAACCGGAACTCGTTAACTCCCCGTTGCCAAGCCAACGAGACGTCCCGGGACTGCCCCGAGCATCCCAACATCGAAGCGTACTTAACACACGTCATCGCACGTAAAAGTACGACTTTCCCTAAAAAACGCACTTTTCGGCACTTTCCGGGGGCATTTGGGACATTTTTTGGATTGTTATTTAAAAAACGGACAAAATCGGGACCCGGGAACGAACTCCCACATGGTTGGTGACTCATGGGACACGTGGAAAGCATGCCACCTCCCTCTAGTCACCTTTCAATAAGAAATCAAGGCCAAAAGACTAAAATACCCCTGGTATACAGTCTCAGTCCGGCCGAACTCCCTCTGCAAACTTTTAGAAATTGCCAGCAAGTCCCTCAAAATTCCAAAATACCACAAAACCCCCTGGATTTCATGATAAGTCCGGCCGGACTCCTACTGAATTTTCACCTATAAATAGGAGGGCTGTCAAAGCCATAGAGGAGGAACATTTTACTCTCCAAAAATCACTCAACCCCTTGATCCTCTTCTCTTCCCGTAAGAGAAGTAATCACGAGTTAAAACGGCGTTCCGACCCCGTTCCGTTTACTTTTATGTCATTTACCATTCCGGATCGATCGATCCATCGATCGTCATTTACTTTTCTGTCATTTACCATTTCGGATCGATCGATCCGTCGATCGTCATTTACTTTTCTGTCATTTACAATTCCGAACCGTTTGATCCGTCGAACGTCATTTACAATTACGAGCCGTTTTGGCTCGTCGATCGTCATTTACAATTCCGAGCCGTTTTGGCTCGTCGATCGTCATTTACGATTCTAGATCGTTCGATTCCGTCGATACCGCATTTAAATACTGTCATTTACAAAGTCCGACCCATTTGGATCGTGATAGTATTTACTTTTCAAAGCCCGAGTCGCAACCCGATTCGTTGATCGCATATCATTTAATACGCTTTTTTCCCGTAAAAATCGTTAACAATGTAATGCCCGGTTCAAAACCGAAGTTCGTCCTTCGAACTCTCTTTCAAAACGCACGAAATGACGTTTGGCATCCAAACGCTCATCTTCAAACTAAAAGCCGCCATTTGACACTCAAAATCATTTAATACGCTTTTTCTCGTAAAAATCGTTAACAATGACTCGCCCGGTTCAAAACCGGAGTTCGTCCTTCGAACTCTCTTTCAAAAAGCTCAAAATCGACGTTTGCCACGCAAACGCTCATTTTTGTCACAAAAACGACATTTGTCATTCAAACGCTCGCCTTTTCAAACAAGTCACCTAATCAACGTTTGACATTCAAACCAAGATTAAAGCTTGTCATTCAAGCCCCCATTTCAAAACACACACACACACACGTTTTCGAGAAAGGTAGAAAGACTCGTCATACGAGGCATTTCGGGTGATCTCGTAATACTCTTCCCGAAACGTAACATGACCTCCGAACCTAACAATCTCTGGTACCAAATAGCTTTTTACTCGTTTTTGCTACCAATAAAAATGATTCCCTATTTTCAAAGCTTTTTCCTAAGTTTTTGCTACCAATAAAAATGACACCTTTTCACTAAAGCCGTTTCTCAACGTTTTGGGCTCAAAATACAAAAACCGCGTGGCGACTCCTCTCCTTCCCAAAAGCGAGGTCTCAGACACCAACACCCCGCAAAAGACAACCGCGTTTCGCCACGCGCGAAATCCCGGGTAATTTCAGCGGTATTTGATGAATCTTCTTTTCCTTGGCAAGATAATGGTATAAATAAATTGTTGACAGGAGATAATGTTGCACAGTTTGGCCATTATGTTCATCTGGATCGCACAGAGGCTATTGACTCTAGTCAAATTCTTGGCTCCTCTACAGCAGTTGGGCCACTGCCTATTCCGGACCAGCCTATTGGGCCTGCTCCAATTTACAGCCCAGTTGTGCGACAGCCGATTGCCGCTGAACAAAACCGCAGGGTTTTCAATAATAACCTGGTGCCCTGTGATCTTGGGCAACAGTCACCTGCTACCCCTGCTGTTTCCCTAGTTGTCAATCCAGCTCCTTCTGGATCTCCTGATGAACATCCAGGCCCTTCTAATTCTACATTCGACAGTATACCTCCTTCAGGTTCTGAAACTGTCAGTCAGCCTCCTGCTACTCCTAATTCAGCTGATTCTTCACCTCCACCTCTTCGTTCTCGAGCAGTGTTCGAGCTGCTTGCTGCCACTTCTCCTTATTCATTGTCATCTGCATTGGTTGCTATTCATAATGATTCACTCTCCTTTGAGCCACGAACGTTCAAACAAGCTTCCAAATTCCATCATTGGCAAACTGCAATGAAAGAAGAACTTACAGCACTTCATAAAAATAAAAACATGGTCCCTTGTCCCATTTCAGCCTCATATGAATGTCTTGGGGTGTCGTTGGATTTTTAAGGTCAGACGAAAAACAGATGGGTCTATTGAGCGACACAAGGCCCGACTTGTTGCTCAGGGCTTTACTCAACAAGCCGGACTGGACTATGATGATACATTTAGCCCAGTTGTGAAACCTTCTACCATTCAAACAGTATTGTCAGTTGCTCACTCTCGTAGTTGGGATATTAAGTAGCTAGATGTTCGCAATGCATTCCTTAACGGAGTTCTTAACGAAGAGGTTTATATGAAGCAACCTCCTGGCTTCAGTGATCCCTCTCGTCCAAATTCAGTCTGCAAGTTACATAAGGCCTTGTACGGATTGAAACAATCTCCTAGAGCATGGTTTCAACGTCTTCATGACTTCTTACTCCATCACAAGTTCTTCAACAGTCGTTCCGACTCTTCTTTGTTCATTCGGCATACCTCGGATTCTACCACTATTATCCTCGTATACGTGGACGATATTATTATTACGGGCTCATCATCTCTAGTTGTTTCATTGATTATTGATGATATTTGTGCAACCTTTGATAGCCATCGTCTCAGTGATTTAAATTTCTTCTTGGGTCTTGAAGCTTCCCGGGATAGTTCAAAGTTGCAATCATGCCAGAAAAGGTTTCCTCTTGATCTTTTGGATCGGTTCAATATGTCTGACTGCAAGCCGGTGTCCACTCCTTCTGCTCCTCATTCTCGGCTGTCAGCTCAGGACGGCGATCCATTATCAGATCCAACCACATATCGTAGTCTTGTAGGAGGTTTGCAGTATCTTACTCTTACACGACCCGACATTGCCTTCTCCATTAATCAGGTGTGTCACTTTATGCATGAGCCTCGCTCCACTCACTTCATCGCAGCTAAGCGTATTCTTCGGTTCATTAAAGGTACTCTCTCTTCGGGTCTCACCATTCATCGTTCTTCAAACTTTTCTATTTGTGTGTACTCTGATGCTGATTGGGTCGGGGATTCGGATGATCGTCGTTCCACTACCGGGGCATGCATTTTTATTGGTCCCAATCTTGTTTCTTGGATGGCAAAGAAACAAACCACGGTCTCTCGATCTAGTAGTGAAGCCGAATATCGTGCTATTGCTACTACAACGGCTGAGCTCCGATGGTTCTCATATTTATTTCGTGAGCTACACCTACCTTTTACTGCTCCATTTTTATTTTGTGATATTTTGGCATTACATATGGCACGCAATCCCTTTTTTCATGCTAGAACTCGCCATATCGAAATTGATTATCACTTTGTTCGAGATTTGGTCACTCGTGGGTTTCTCCGGTTACGATATGTCTCTTCTGATGACCAGATAGCAGATGTGTTTACTAAAGGGCTGTCTAAGCCTCGCTTTCAGGCGCTTTCTGTTAAGCTTCGCCTCCCTTATGGCCGTCTCGCTTGAGGGGGGTATTAGCCGAGATTTGTGTAGTGATAAATATTATGTAAATATTGATAGAATTGTATATTATTGACTAGCCAATAATAGATTAGGAAAGAGTCCTTCTTACCATAGGAGTAGGGAAATCAGTTTGTATATATGGGTGTAATGTGATATTGAATAAATTATCAAAGAAAATTTCTCCAATGTGTTCTTCTATGTTTCTTCTTTCCGCTGCATATTCTTACAATGATTACACGAAAATCTGCTGAGCTATATCAGCTAAATAAATTTTACATTTATTTAAATAATGAAATGAAGTACTATTAATGTAATATATCTTGTCATGATATTTAAATTCTTAGGTTTTAATCATTTACGTAGCCTTTTTTTTTTCTTGAAAATAGACATTCATTTCTAGCCAAAGTGAGCATTATACTCCCTCCTCCGTTAGAGGTTTTTACTTTCCTTTTTAATCTGTACCAGAATAAGGTTTTTAAGTTACTTTATTATTTAAAATATACAATGAGACCCACTTGTCATTTTCACAACAAAACTACCTATCCACTTTCTCTCTTCTACTTTATTTTTCATACTCACAACATTTACTTTTTCTTAATCATCATGTAAAATCAAACTAAAAACCTTACTTCGAGGACAGAGGGAGTATTTGTTTTTCTTTTCCTCCTAGCAAAGTATTTCTTTCTATTCTTTCTCATGGTTTATCAATCTGCTTAAGTTTGCACAATAATACTTCCCCCACTATCCCAAAATAAATGTTGAAGTTTTCATTTGAGATATTCGATAAATGTCACATTTTTGAATATTAAAAGTAATGTATTGCAATTTTAACATGATACAAACTAGTAAAACACTTTCGTTAAAAATGCTAACAATTATACTGCGACATTTATTTCGGAACATAGGAAATACAATATATATACACATATATATATATACGCGCACACACACACACACACACACACACACACACACACACACACACACACACACATATATATATATATATATATGGTCATGCTCCAATGAGAACCGTGTACAATGAGAACCACTTGTATACAGTAGATATTTAGCTACTGTATACATATATAATAGACTGTATACATGTACAGTAGATACTTAGCTACTGTATACAAGTGTATACGTGTGGTTATACACTTGTATACAGTAGATACTTAGCTACTGTATACAAGTGTATACGTATGGTTATACACTTGTATACAGTAGATACTTAACTGCTGTATACATATACAGTAGACTGTATATGTATACAGTAGCTAAGTATCTACTGTATACAAGTGTATATAAGTGGTTCTCACGGTTCTCATTTTGTTATGGTTCTCATTTGAGCACCTACCTATATATATATATATATATATATATATATATATATATATATATATATATATATATATATATATATATATATATATATTGGTTCATTCAATTCAATGTATCTATCTTTTACTTTAGCTCTAACGTTGATATACATAATGAATAGCAATCAAATAAAATTCAACTTTTTTTACGATGTCTCATGCCAGTAAGAGGAGAGTGATCGAAACCTAACGCTCAATAAGGATGAGACTTAGCTTTATCACTGGACCAATTTGGGACAATAAACTTCAACTTCGGCATGTGGAAAAATAATAAATAGAAGAACACACTTGGAGCGAAAGTTTCAAAATAGAATTAACCAGTGATAACCGATAACTAGGGTTTGGATATTACAATGGCATATGCCAAGTGTTTTACGTTTTCATTTCAAATTTTTTTTGGTTCAAATATTACGATGGCAGGGATTGATTTTCATCTATTACGTATGGTTTATTCAATGTACTATAAAAGATTTGTAGCTAGAATTGTAACCAGTTGTGTGATGGCTCGTCTGTAGTTGCTCGCACAGCTGTCAGCACAACTTATAGAACAGAATTTTCTAGAAAATAAAATAAATAACAGAATTTAAACGCAGCTGAATAACAACGAATTAAACACTTCAGCAAGATTATGCTTGCTGAAAAACTTTCATAAAACACAATCTTGTCGAGAACAAGTTGTAAACAAAACTTACAATGAAAGAAATAAACTACGAAAGACCAAAATGAGTTCTAATTTAAGAACTACAAAACACGAAATAATCTTGAAGAAACAATCTCTGATCTTTAAGAAACAAGAACAATAACTCAAGGATTTCTCTCTAAAAAACCGTGTGTTCTCACTGAAAATCCGTATGGAAGATGGAGGCGTTGCCTTGTTTTTATACCCGGTTGACTCCTTGATTGACAAGGAGTCAATCTCCTTGAAATCCGAAAATCACATCTCCCTTTCTTATCTTCACAAGCTTTCCTTCCTTGAGATATATATTACCTAAATAAAATAAACACTAACTAAAAATAAATTGTTAATTGTTAGTCAACACATATTCACAATTAATTTCCTAATCTAATTATTCAAAATATACAAACCATAATTACAAAAATAAAAAAGAAATTTCAAGAGTATATTCATACTCTTTCAATCTCCCCCTATTTTTGTGATTATGGACAAAACTGCAAAACCGAAATTATCAATTCACATCTTATCAGAATAGGAAAAATAAGAGATATCAAGAGTATAAGCATACTCTTTCAATATCCTCCTATTTTTGTGGTTCTGGACAATACATGTAATCACCACAATTAGCCCAAAGAAAGTCCAGCTCCCCCTAAATACATTGTGGCTCCATTCTATCAAACTCCTCCTAAACTGGTCATATCTCTCCGTGATGATCATCTCATGTATCTCTCTTGATTGATCGTCTAAGAGACATCTCCCCCTTGATTGATGATCATCTCCTCTTTGAATGACTGTCTGAGAGACAACTTCCCCTATTCTCCCCCTTTTCTTTAGAGATTTTCAAAAAATGTGTGTACATCCATGAAAATATCTGAAGAAACGCCTTTGAAATATGATTAGAGTTTCACCTTGAGAGAAGCAGAGTCAGACGAAAATGAGGGAAAAAAATACTGACCGATTTATGAATAGCCGGGGAATAATGATCACATGTGAAACCAGTTGTGAGCAGAATTGTGTGCACAACTATCCGAACAGCAGCGGGGACAAGTGGAGAGATTTAAAAAAAATTGAGATTCCCAGAAAGACGGACCATTGTTTGCTGATGATGGCTGGGAGGACGTGCATTTGGCATAGGAAACAAGGATAGTCAAAGTATCCAAACTTTTTGAAGGATCAAATTGGGCAAAAAATATGAATTCAAAACCAAATGTTACCCGGATTTTGTGACCAACTGCAATACCATAGGAAATCCTTTCCACTTGGACCCTAAAAGATTGTTCCATTCAGATTTCCTTTGCACTCAAACCTAAACAAACACTCATTAAACATATTGTTAACCAAAAAAATGATTAGCCCCCAATTTGATGAAAATAATAAACAATCAAATGAGAATTTCATGGGGCCAAAGATGTCCTAGTTTATAATTATGCCTAGAATGATGCAAATTATGAGCACACGAGTGGAGATAGACCTCAATGAAGTGTGATATGATATGAAAAAATTTACACAATGACACGGTTCGACTTTACAAGAAGCCAATGAGATAACCCTCAATCATATGTAGCCTCTAGAATGTCTCCATATTTGGCATTGAATCAGTCACTGAGAAGGAGCTATTCACTCTCACACCATAGTGCTTGCCCAAATTTTTTTCCCAAGTGATGCAACAATAAGTCGTTGGCATTGAGCACATGAGTGGAAGCCTCAAAATAAATGGAGGCAGCTTGTTTTTCTCAGTGACCTTAGATTAGACACCCACTCCATGATAATATCACAAGGAAGATTTAACAAGGGAATTTTATCACCAAGTTAGGAGGAATCATATAATCAAGATTCAAACACAGTGTCAAAGATGAAAACCAATCAAGTGATCACAAGAGATAATCATGCAGATAATGAATGCAGAATTTCTTTTCTCCTTTTTTTTTGTTTTCTGTAATATACAATTATACAGAGATGCAGACAGATGTCCACACAGTTGTGGGATCATCTCAACACAAACAATCCGAGAGACCTTTTTAAAAGAAAATCTCTCGAAAACAATGGTCTTTATGAAAAAATCAATCAATCGTTTATTAGTTTCAGTAAATTCACAACTAATAATTTTTTGTTCAACAATATCTCTAACAAAATGAAGTCTAAAATCTAGATGCTTAGGAGTAGAACATTGAACAGGGCCGTTTTCTATATCTATGATACTTTTAGCATCACAAAAATTAGATAAAACTTGTTTTTGATTTCATAGTCTTTGACCAATTTATTCATCCAAACGAGCTTAGTGCACCTACTACCAACTGCTACACATTTTGATTCAGCAGCTGATAGGATAACAAAAGTTTGTTCCCCATTATCCCATGAATCCAATTTATTTTCGAGATAAAAACCTCCAACATTGGTGCTTATGGAGTCAATGATTATCTCCCCCTCAAATGCCTTAAAAAATGCCTCTGAATTGGATTCGACATTGGCAACACAACAACATGAATGTACCTAAGTGTACACAGATTGTACACTTAACAAACTTGCAAGGTCACGGTAATTGACCCTTCTTCCTCGTGTTTTCATCCACTTCCCCAATGATCTGGGAGGTAGGATGATTTCCTTGTATTCTGGAAGTAATGTCCTTCTCTCTGCTTACTTCAATTTCATCAGTTTCAGAATCTGAACCTTGTTTTTAAGTTGTCTGACCACTTGTGTTATCAGTTGTGCGAACAACTGGTTGAACAACTCTCAGCACAGCTGGTCGTTCAGCAGTTTCATTTACCTTTTCTGGTTCAGATTCGTCATTAACTGGTTCTGGTTCTGGTTCCCAAGTGCAACCTGCAATATCATCCTCAGTAGTTTTGACAATAAGATCAGGATCATCATCAAAAATCGATTTAAGGTACGAAAGATTTTCAACCAACTTGTAACAATGATATGAGGATCTTACTCCAGTCAAAACACATCTATTTGAATCATCAAAGACCTCACACATCTTCTTATCAAATTTAACATGTAGATCATCATCACACAATTGGCTTATGCTTATCAAATTAGCCTTTAGCCCATCAACATGCAACACATTATGCAACCTAGATAAACCTTCTACATGCAACGTACCTTTGCCAATGATCTTACCTTGAGTTCCTCCATCGAAGTTGACTTTCCCACCTTTGAATGGTGCGTAGTCATTGAAATTTTCACGTGCCCCGGTCATGTGGCGAGAGCAGCCACTGTCAAAATACCAGGACCCTTCAACATTACTCTTAAGAGAGGTGAAGGCTACCTGACAGTTCACGGTTTCCTTTCTTATCCAGGCAGTTTTTCTTCCAGCTTTGAGTTGTGTGTACAGTTGTGTCACTACAAGAAAATCACGTTTTAGCGACGAAAATTTCCGTCGCTAAAGGCATTTAGCGACAGATTAGCGACGGAAATTTTCCGTCGTTAAAACCCCTGTCGCTAAATGACAGCGATAGATTTTTGAGCTGTCGTTAAATTAACGACGGATTATTCCGTCGTTAAATTCAAAACATCCGTCGCTAATGTTGAGAAAGGGACGACCGATTTTGATTGTATTAGCGACAAATGTAACGACGGAAATTTTCGTCGCTAAAATTTATTACATATTTTCACAATTTTATTAATTTTTTAAATTTTCTTTTTTCAATATTTTTTATTTTTGATATACCAAATTACCGACGGATATTTTCGTCGCTAATTTGATATTTTTTATTAAAAAAAATTATATACTCCCTCCGTCCCACCAAGAGTGTCACCCTTTTATGGGTGGCACGCAAATTAAGGAAAAAAGGGGGAAGAAAAAATGTTGTGAGTGTAATTTGAAAATAGGAGAGAGAATTAGTGGAGGAAATAGTGAATTTAAAAAGTATTGTGACTGTAGAGGGGAGAGAATTAGTGGAGGGAATAATGGATGGGATAATAGAATATTAATAAAACATTTCCTTTTTAAGAAAGGTGACGCTTCAAACGGAATGCCATTTTGGGTAAAAAGTGACACTTGGAGTGGGACGGAGGGAGTATATATATATTAATATATTTTAAAAAATATATATATATTTATCTCAAATCAATCCCTTAACTTTTTTTATTCTCAAATCAGTCACTTAACGTTTTTTATTCTCAAATCAGTCACTTAACTTTTTTTATATTCAAATCAATCCTTCCATTTTTCAAAAGTTACACTTTGCTCCACCACCATCCACAACCATCCACAACCAACATAAATCAAACAATAGTTTGTACAAATCGAAATAAAATACAAAATACGTTAAAATGAACAAATCGAAATCGAAATCGAAATGAAAAATCGAGATTAAGCCACAATGTAGATCCAGATGGTTGAGCCTAGTCGGAATCCATGGAATATGTTTGGGCTCTGAGATTGAGCCTCGCCAGAGCGAGGTAGATGCTTTAGTTTGTCTAGATCATAAAAATGGAGAAGAAGAAAGGGGAGAGAGAGAGATGCAGAGGGGAAAGAGGGTAGAGCGACGGTAGGGGAGGTGGAGGGGTGGCGACAGAGGAGGAAGACGGCGTTAGGGCAGAGAAGACGGCGAAGAAGACGTTGAGGATGGCGTTTCAGATGATTTCGGCATTAATTTCCAGATTTCGGCTTGCTCCAAATCAATGCCGACCGGTTAGGGAGAGAGAGAAGAAGACGGCGTTGGGGTGGCCCTCGCCGGAGACGATGAAGGGGAGAAAAGAAGACGGCGTTGAGGGAGAGAGACAAGAAGACGGCGTTGGGGAGAGAGAGAAGAAGACGGCCGATTGGGGAGAGAGTAAGAGAGAGAAGAGTAAGAGAGAGAAGAATGAGAGTTGTTTGAGAGGTTAGGGTTTTGTTTAGTGAAAGTGAGTGAATTAGGACCATTAGATTTGAAAATGATTAATGGTGTGGATTGATTTATTGATAATTCATGTGAATATTAGAGGGCCAATCAAATGAAAGTGTATTTTTGTTTTTATGGGATGAATTTGAACCATTGGATGTAATGCATCTAATGGTGAAGATGTTGCTTGGATAATGATCCATGTAAATACTTGTATTTCTTCATGATTATAATAATTAATAAAAATAATTAATAATAATAATAATAATTTAAACTATAAAATAATATTATGCCTAATATCCATAATAATAATATTTATTATCAATAATATTTATTAAAGAATTATTAATTATATAATTGATTAATTAATTAATATTAATATTAATTATATAAACAGTAATAATATTAATAATAGTACTAATAATAATTAGTAATTTTTATTATTTTTTATTGACTAGAAAAAAATATTTTAGACTTTTTTTATTACTGAAATTTACAAAAAGTTATCAAAAATATTTACATGCTTTTATTTGATTTATCCAAAATTTTAGTTAAAGTAGTATGTCTAATATCAATTTTTTTAAATAATTTTTTTGACAAAAACTTTCTTACTAAAAAAAGTCTAAAACATTTATCTCTTTTCAAAAAAAAAAATTAAAAAGAAATACTCACAGTGAAGGATATTGTCTGTCCCTCATTTATTTAGTTAATTTCTAACTTATTTTATATAATTTTTTTAAAAAAACTTCCTTACCAAAAAAAGTCAAAAATATTTATCTCAATTCAAAAATAAATTAAAAAAAATAATTATACTTTTAAAATATTAATAATACTTATTAATATACCTTCATACCCTAAACCTCTTATACCCTAAACCTTAAACCTCATATACCCTCATACCCTAAACCTCATATACCCTTATATCATAAGCCCTAAACCCTATACCCTATACCCTATACCATATACTCTATACCCTATATACTATACTTTATACACTATACCATATACCCTATATTCTATACCATATACCCTATATCCTATACCCTATACCATATACCCTATACTCTATACCCTATATACTATATCCTATACCCTATACTATCTATACCCTATACCTTATACCCTATATCCTATACCATATACCCTATAACCTATACTCTATACCCTATACCATATACCCTATATCATATACCATATACTATACCCTATACCATATACCTTATACCATATATCATATACCCTAAACCTCATATACTATACCCTAAACCTCATATACCCTAAACCCTAAATCTCATATACCCTCATACCCTAAACCTCATATACTCTAAACCCTATACCCTATACCCTATACTCTATACCCTATACCATATACCCTATACCCTATACCCTATACTCTATACCCTATATACTATACCTATACCCTATACCCTATACTCTATACCCTATACCCTATATCATATACCCTATACCCTATACCCTATATCCTATACCCTATACCCTATACCCTATATCCTATACCCTATACCCTATACACTATACCCTATAACCTATACCCTATACCCTATACCCTATACCCTATATCCTATACCATATACCCTATACCCTATACCCTATACTCTATACCCTATACCCTATATCATATATCCTATACCCTATATCCTATACCCTATACCCTATACCCTATACTCTATACCCTATACCCTATACCCTATATCCTATACCATATACTATACCATATACCCTATATCTTATATCCTATACCCTATATCTTATACCATATACTATACCCTAAACCCTAAACCTCATTTACCCTCATACCCTAAACCTCATATACCCTTAAACCCTAAACCCTAAACCCTATACCCTATACCTTATACCCTATACCCTATACTCTATACTCTATACCTTATATACTATACCCTATACCCTATGTCCCATACTCTATACCCTACACCCTATATCCTATACCATATACTCTATACCCTATATACTATACCCTATTCCCTATACCCTATACTTTGTACCCTATACCCTATATCATATACCCTATATCCTATACCTTATACCCTATATCATATATCATATATCCTATACCCTATACCATATACCCTATATCTTATACCCTATACCCTATATCATATATCCTATACCCTATACCCTATACCCTATACCCTATATACTATACCCTATACCCTATACCCTATACTATATACCCTATATCATATACCATATACTATACCCTATACCCTATACCCTATACCCTATACCCTATATACAATACCATATACCTTTTACTCTATATACTATGCACTATACCATATATACTGTATATACTATGCCCTATACCATATATAAAAAAAAGCTAGAAAAAAATAAACAAATGAAAGTATAATAAATAAATCAGGGACGGATAAAATTCTTTAATTTTTATTTATAAATGTATAGTTTTTTTATTTTTTATGAATATAAATAAATATTTTGGACATTTTTTAGTATAGAAGTTTTTTTCAAACAGTTATATAAAAAAAGTTAGAAAAAAATAAACAAATGAAAGTATAATAAAGAAATCAGGGACGGGTAAAATTCTCTAATTTTTATTTATAAATATATAGTTTTTTTTATTTTTTTATGAATATAAATAAATATTTTGGACATTTTTTAGTATGGAAGTTTTTTTCAAAAAGTTATATAAAAAAGTTAGAAAAAAAAATCAACAAATGAAAGTATAATAAAGAAATCAGGGACGGGTAAAATTCTTTAATTTTTATTTATAAATGTATAGTTTTTTTTATGAATATAAATAAATATTTTGGATATTTTTAGTATTGAAGTTTTTTTCAAAAAGTTATATAAAAAAGTTAGAAAAAAAATAAACAAATGAAAGTATAATAAAGAAATCAGGGACGGGTAAAATTCTTTAATTTTTATTTATAAATGTATAGTTTTTTTTTTAATTTTTATGAATATAAATAAATATTTTGACATTTTTTAGTATTGAATATTTTTTCAAAAAGTTATATAAAAAAAGTTAGAAAAAAACTAAACAAATGAAAGTATAATAAAGAATCAGGGACGGGTAAAATCCTTTAATTTTTATTTATAAATGTATAGTTTTTTTTATTTTTTATAAATAGAAATAAATATTATGAACATTTTTTAGTATTGAAGTTTTTTTCAAAAAGTTACATAAAAAAGTTAGAAAAAAAGTTAATTTTTTTTTAAAACAATTTCCGTCGCTAAATCCGTCAGAATTTTAAAAAGAGAAATATTTTTTTATTTTTTATTATTTAGCGACAAAATATATCCGTCGGTAATTTATTTTTGTAAAATCCGTCGCTAAATCCGTCGGTATTTTAAAAAGAAAAATATTTTTTTTATTTTTTATTATTTAGCGACAGAATATATCAATCGGTAATTTATTTTTGTTAAATCCGTCGCTAATTTTAAAAAGAAAAATTTATTTTTTTTTTATATAGCGACAGAAAAAATCCGTCGTTAAAAAATTTTGTAATCCGTCTTTATTTCGTCGCTAAATCCGTCGCTAAAATGGGCGGGCTTTTTTGGCGCCACTATTGCGACGGATTAGTGACAGATTCATGTCTGTCGCTAAATCTGTCACTAGCTGATTTTTTGGTTTTATTTTGCTTCCATCGTTCTTCCGTCGCTATTCCGTCGTTAATAGCGATAAAATTTGGTCTGTCGCTATTTTCCGTCGCTATTTGGCAGTTTTCTTGTAGTGTGTGTTTGGTTGTGCACACAACTGACTGCCCAAGTATTCACCATTCTTCACAAGTTTAAGTTCCTGTTTTAGCTTATAGCAAAATGGTCGAATGTGACTAGGAACAAAACAATGATGGCAAATAAATTGTCTTCGCCTGTGACATTTCCTTTTGTTTTTTAAAACATTTTTCTTTTCAACTTTGGAAGAACCCTCACCCTCTTTGACAAAATTGTGGCCTCCATAGCCAATTTCAGATTTTCCTTGATTACCTAAATTCAAAACTTTTTCCAACTCAGCCTTACCATTGTTAAGATTAGTTTGAATTTCAGTTTCTCTTTTAAGCTCAGTTTTGAACTTTTCACAGTCAATATCTTTCTTTGTGAGTAAAACTTCCAATTTGGCTATGGAGTCATTTTGAGAATCACTCTCCTTAGATAAACACTCAACCGCAAATTTTAGTTTGAGATTTTCAGCAGTTAGTTTCTCATTTACCTGTTTAAATACCTTGAGTTGCTTCATACGTTTGGCCCATTCAGCGTGGAGTTTAACATATGTATTGTGCAACTCCTCGTAGGTAGCACACTCTTCTTCGTCTGGATCATTATTAGTTTCACCAGCAGTAGAAGAATTCAAGCAGGTATACACATTGTTATCAGTTGTGTAATCAATTGTGTGGTAAGTTGTGTGATCATAATATTGCACAACCTCCACATCTGAATCACTATCAGACAATGTGATCTGAGATGAATGTCATATAGACATATTTGCTGTCTGTTCATCATCATCAGAATCACTTAAGGACGCAGAAAAACTCATTCCCCTTTTCCTTAAGGTATTTGCACATTCATTAGCAAAATGTTCAAAACCTTTACAAGCCCTACACTGAATTGACTCGATGGGCTTCTTACTTTCCAAAGAAGGTTTCTTTATACTGCTCTCCCTTTTAGATGATTCAACCGTGAAAGAAGGAGAGTATGATGAAATAGAAAACTTTGTTGATCGTTTCTTTTTCAACATGTTGTTGAATTTTTGTGTTATCAACTCACATCTTCTCCCAAGCTTGACTCATCTATATCATTAGACAGTTGAACAAGATCCTGAGATACTTTAAGAGCACTCGCAAGAGCGCTCTGCTAGCCTCTTGTACCCCAAGATTTAATTCAAAATTTGTCAAAATACCCAGGATGGTATCAAGTCCAGCAGTTTGGACATCCTGAGTTTCCTCAATCACAGAGATTTTCATATTAAACTTTTCAGGGAGAGTTCTTAGTACTTTGCTAACAAGTCTAGCATTGGATATAGATTCACCCAAAGAAAACGATTCGTTAGAGATGTCCAAAATCTTAGCAGAGTACTCTTTTATTGTTTCATTTTCTCCCATCCTTAAAGTTTCGAACTTAGTCATTAAAGTTCTTAACTTACTTTTCCTAACACTAGCCGGTCCTTCACAATGAAGTTGAAGTATGTCCCAAGCGGTTTTGGCAACAGTTTGAGTCGAGAATAAACTGTACATATGAGGATCCACATGGTCTGAGATTGCTCCCATGGCCTTAGCATTATAGTTGGCAAGTGCAATTTTCTCAAGTGTCCAAGTTTCTATGGATTTAGGCCCATAGTTTCTCTCGTCTTTGCCATCTGACGTGGCTGGGGTAAGCTCAATCATGGGATGAGTGTAGCCATTCACAAGACTCACCCACACACGACGATCAATATACTTTATGTGCATAATCATTTTCGCTTTCCAAATGGTATAGTTAAAACCATTTAGAGTAGGCGGTTTATTATGGCTATGACTATGATGACAATCCATCTTCGCTACTTTCAAGGATCGATCTCAGTTGAGTCGAGAGCAGGCTCTTATACCAATTGAAAGATTTGTAGCTAGGACTGTAACCAGTTGTGCGATGACTCGTCTGTATAGTTGTTCGCACAACTGTCAGCACAACTTATAGAACAGAATTTTCCAGAAAATAAAATAAATAATAGAATTTAAACGCAGCGGAATAACAACGAATTAAACACTTCAGCAAGACTATGCTTGCTGGAAAACTTTCATAAAACACAATCTTGTTGAGAACAATTGTAAACAAAACTTACAATGAAAGAAATAAACTACGAAAGACCAAAATGAGTTCTAATCTAAGAACTACAAAACACGAAATAATCTTGAAGAAACAATCTCTGATCTTCAAGAAACAAGAACAATAACTCAAGGATTTCTCTCTAAAAAACTGTTTGTTCTCACTGAAAATCCGTATGGAAGATGGAGGCGTTGCCTTCTTTTTATACCCGGTTGACTCCTTGATTTGATTGACAAGGAGTCAATCTCCTTGAAATCCGAAAATCACATCTCCCTTCCTTATCTTCACAAGCTTTCCTTCCTTGAGATATTATCTAAATAAAATAAACACTAATTAAAAATAAACTGTTAATTGTTAGTCAACCCCAATTAATTTCCTAATCTAATTATTCAAAATATACAAATTATAATTACAAAAATAAAAAAGAAATTTTAAGAGTATATTCATACTCTTTCATACTATATGAAAACACTACCAAAAAATTTTGTAATTTATTTTCATTTTCATCAATAAATTTAATAAATTAATTTTTTCTTAATTATCGTACCCAAAAGCAAAATGTTAGGTTGATCCGATTTGAAATGGGACGGAAAAAGTACTACTCCCTCCGTCCCGTTTGAAAGGGCAATTTTGCCTTCTAGCACGAAAATTAAGAAATGAATAAGGAAAGTGATGTAAGAACGAGAAAAAGGTTAAATGTTGTGAGTATGAAAAATTAAATAGGAAAGAGAATGAGTGAGAGGAATAGTTAGGAGAGAGAATGTTGTAAGTGTAAAAGTAAAGTAAGAGAGAGAATGAGTGGGGTAGGAAGAGTATAAATATAATAAAAACTTTCTTTTTTGGGGTTGTGCCCTTTTAAATGGGACGCCCAAAAAGAAAATTTGTGCCCTTTCGGACGGGACGGAGGGAGTATGTCCGTTAAAAATAAATTAGTAGACGCTTGTGAAATTAATTTAGGTACAGAGGATATCGGCCTTATGTGTTGGGCTTACACAGATTGGGGCCCAAGATTATAGTATCAGGAAAAATAACATAAAAATTAAAATATTTAAAGTTACACTCAAATTTAATTTAGCCTAAACTTATTTACATCACAACATACTTTCAACCAATACTTTCAACTTAAACTATGTACAAAATTAATGAAACTCTTACTCTCTCCGTGCTATAACATAATTTTATTTAATTCTTTAATCAATTTTGTAATTTATTTTCATTTCATCAAAAATTTATGAGTAACTCTTGTGAAAAACTAGTTTTTTTTCAAAATGTTATAAAAAACTAGTTTTCAGAACATTTCATCACTCTTATTAGTTAGACTTAGTGCTTTAAAACTAGTTTTTTTCTTATGTTAAGAAAAAACTAGTTTTTTGCAAGATTTTGGCAAAATTTATTAAGGTTTACTTCATTACTTTCTTTTTTCTTGATTTGACTCTGTGTCATATGTTCCTCTTCTACCTTGGTTTATGTAACGATCCTAACCCTAGGCACTAATTTAACATCATATTGTGTGCTTTTAATATTAGTGTTAATATTATGTGTTCATTTTTATATCTTGAAATTCTTATATTAGGATGAGATAATTGAGAAATTAAATAAAGTCCATGGGAAAAGTATAATAATTGACAATGAATGAAATGTGAGTAGTTAGGCTTTAGTTTGTGTAGGGGAAAGAAGTAAAAGGATGAAAGCCTTTAATCATTGGTGAGGGGGACCATACCTTTCTCCTCTTTTTTCCTCACTCTCCCCCTTAAAGCCGCCCCCCCCCCCCCTCCCATACTCCCTTTACCATTTTATACTCCATCTTCCTCCTTCTTCTCCTTCACTTTCTCTCTAAATTCATGGAACCTCCATTTGAAACCTCACCTTTCAAGACTCCTAGCAAGTTCAATCCTTCATCATTTTTCAATCCGGGAGTACTTTTGTAATCAGGATACCAAGAGGAGTTCATCAAGCTAAGAAAGTCCTAAATCCATCTCCTATTCTAAGGTGAGTTATTATGACCCTTCCTTCTATGTGATGTTCATGAATTAATTAAGGTTGTTCTTGCTAATAAAATGGTTGTTGATGCTTGAAAACTTTCTTGGATGTTGAGAAATTTAGTAATAAAATAGAATGTTGTTGTTGGTTAGGAAAGTGGGTCAAGAAGGTAAGCAAATGGGTTTAATTAAATTAAGAAGTTTATACTTGGAATGTGATAGTGAAATGGGTAGTGATTCAAAGGGTAAATGATATAAGATTTAATCATTTTTGGGTTACATGGTTTAGTATGTGAGTTGTTATGATTTTCTTCTCCTAAATGTTCAGAACTCTTGAATGTTATTCTTGTTCTTATGAAGTTTGTTTCATGCCTTGGAGACCTTATATGGGTTAGATGATGGGTGAATGGATTAGGTTGAAATTAAGATTCTTGAAAGATGATCTAGAGGGTATAAAATGGGTGGAATGGGTAATGATAAATAATTTAGAATTTCTTTATTTTGGGTTTGCACGATTTAAGATGAACTTGGTAAAATTAGGAAATTTTCTTGGTGTTTTTGAATTTATGATGGAGAAAAATAAAGGAAATGAAGCTAGGTAGAAAAGGATTGAAACCTGGGAAATTTGCTGAAGAGGGACTTGGGCGGTCGCCCAAGGGGGCATGAGCGGCCGCCCATGCTTCCAGAAACTAGTATGCCTTAGGAAGCCTCTTGGGCGGTCGCCCAAGAAGAGTTGTGCGGTCGCCCAAGAGGGCAGAAACTTAGGGTCATCTTGAAATCCACTTGGGCCGTCGCCCAAGTGGTATGGGCGGTCGCCCAAGCCTGCAGAAATTCATTTTAAATCGGAAACAGAATGAGTTAGCAATATTGTTGATCACTTATACATTGTGACTCCCACTTAGTAAATTAAACTTGAACCTTCGCAGAGGCTTTGTGGTATTGTATAATGACCTTGTAGGATGGATTGATGATACTCCCTTGCCTTACTTGAGTTCATATACATTGTTTATATTATGCATAGTGTGTTGAATAACTGTTGCACTATGATATTGATTGGACATGAGTATATTTTACCATGTTGCTATATTGTTATCCCTCTATGTGGATTATGTTTCAAGTAACTATTATGTGCTTGATAATGTGTTAATCAGCTGATGTTGGGGGTATAACATAATACGATCAATTATGGAAGTGTGACCTAATGTGATCGGATTATGTTATATCTGTGGCCGTCCCCTCCTGTGGCCACAGGTTGGGGTATAGCATCTGTATTGAGCCAAAAGCCTTACAGAGTTGCTACTATCTTATTTGGTTTCCTGAAAAACGGGTCTTATAAGATGTGAGTATTGCTTAAGCAGCTCACTGTAAGATTGAAGTATTATTATACCCAATATTGTACGACTATTGTTCAGACGGGAAAAGGTAAACCAAGGTAATGTAAGGTGTTTACAGCTTTTCCAATGTGTTATATGCGACTTGTTATGTGTTGCATTTTATTTGGCATATTGTTGCATTCATAATAGCTTGCTGAGATTTATTCTCACCCCTCTCCCTTTAATGTTTTTAGATTCCGAGACAGGCGGACCGGCCAAGTAAGGGCGGTGAGGAGTTTGGAAGTAATATTTTGGGACTTGTGGGGGTATGATTAGGTTGGCGTAGAAAGGGTATTTTGGTATAATTCATTTAATGAGTTGTATTTATAAACTTTAATTTTATGTTATAACCAATGTCTTTTTGTAACTAAAATAGTTTCTTACTTTCAAAGTTAGTCAACTATTTCTCCATTGTGAAAAGGTGTAGAGTCATTTTTAAATGATTATAGCAATTATATTTATGTTTGAAAGTTAAATAAAAGTTTTAAAAGTTTAGGAAAAATTGGGTTGGTTTGAGGACGCTCCAGCTCGGGACACGTGTAAATTCGGGTCGGGGTCCTCACAGTTGGTATCAGAGCTCGGTTAGAGTTCTCGGGTAGAGTCTAGCTGAGTGAGAGTGTGCGATAACTTACGTCGAGAGTTTAATGCAGGAATTTATTCAAAGACAGAAAATGATATTGACCAACCAAGGAATCAAGGAAAGGTGAGTTATGGAGAGAAAGATTCCTCCACAACCATTTGAGGTATATTACCTGTCTCCGGAGTTAGGGGTCATACTTTTATAAATCCCCGTTCATTCGTTCTCATGTGGCATTACATTTTATCTTTATTTGCATAAATGGCCCGAGAGTTGCCTTATGTACTGGGGGTTCTACTCCGATGGGAGAGTACCTCGAATCATCCTTGATTATCATAGTAGTTGTGATTAAGTGGGCATGGATTGTCGGTGGATATGGTAGATATACCAATCCGTGAATTCTTGTTATATTGACCTAAATTGACTGAGTAGTTGTTGTATTTGGGGAGAACTGTCGCAAGAAGCAAGTCTCCTTATCTATGTTTGATTTGCCTCCGTGTGTGGTTGAGGCGGATAAGTCATTAATTGCTATTATGTCATATATGCGTAAATGTCAAAAGTAGGGCCTAAGGAATGTGAAGGTCATTTGGATTATGTGTTATATTTGAGCAAAAGACAATTGAATTATCTCATGTACCGGTGGTAAATGAATTGGTGAACTCTTAGTTTAAAGTTGGTCTATGGCCTAATTAAGAGTGGTTTATGGTTGTATAGCTTGTGTGAATATTTATACATTGGTGTCTCGTGGTAGAGACTAGATATATGAGACTAGTATTGAAAATAATAGTCTAAGCGGGATTATATGGTTTATAAGATATCGCGAGTACGAATCCTTATAGAACTGACCTATATTTGCCTTATGTGTTATAAGCATATTCTCTAAGAAGAGATTGATTGTATTTTTGCTACTAAATCGAATAGAAAATCAGATATTCTTGTAGGTAATATCACCCTATAAGTTGACTAAGTGGTGCTTCCTATGTGAGTTTCGGGTTTCCATCAGGTATCATGCCAGGATATTGAGGTTTTGAGTTGATATAAAGTACTATTTTGGTATTCGGATCCCTAGATAGAAGAATCTAATTGGGATGATGAATTAATAATTCAACTTGTGAAATTATTTGATAAAGAAGATAATTAGCTTAGCGAATCTCCGTAGGGATAAATTAGTACTATTTTAGAAAAGATGATACTTGGTGGTTATCTATAGTTTAGAGAGATCTCAAATTAGTAACTGTGAAGAATAAGTATTCGTTATAACTTGTTGATAAATTGTATGACTGATTTTAGAAACTAATAGGATACTCAATGGTTATTAGTTGAATTTTTCGAAGTGTTACAATTTCAGTGAATATTTGCTTAAAGGATATACTTAAGACAACATTTATATTTAGTATGACCGTTTTGATTTGTGGATTGTGTATTAGTTATGGAGATGTAAATGGGGTAAATGTGAAGATGTATAATAGATGTAGTTATTGGTGACTTATAGGATCAACTTCAGGAATTGGTAAAATATGTATATGGCTTGTTTTGAGAGACGATTATTATTAGTTGAGAAAAATAAAATGAGGATAAATCTTATTGGAAGGCAGGATACTTTAGGATGAGTACACCGTATATGTTGACTTAGTTGCGTGACTCATATGAGGAATTGGTGTGATGCTCGGAAGATATTGACGTTATACGGATTTTTAGTTGTTGATGGTTATTGGGAGGTGAGTTAGATTATACCGTTAATGTTAATTGAAATTTGGGGATGATTGATCTATGTGCGTTCCAGTTGTATCTTCTTATTAAGAAATCATGGTATTTGATCGGGAACTAGGTGTTTACAATATGTTGTTGCTAAGTACAATACCAATATCAAAGGTAGTGAATGAGTGGCCCAAATTAAATAAAAGTAGTGAATATTCAAACCTGAGGAATTATTGAATTAAGGATGATTTACCAAGTTTATTATCTTAATGAATGTTTTAGTGTTATTTATCGAAGATAGAAATAGTATTGCGAGATTGTGTTTTCTTATAGAGAATTTAACTAAGTAGAAATACTATGAGTGGTGGCCACACTATAAATAGAAGTCAAATAAGAATATTATGTTAGGATTGGTTTAAATGTGCTCTAAAATTTTGGATTATATATTGAGCTTCGGTATGAGCAATTGTGCCCTTCGGGAATAATTGATTTAATAAGGTCAGTGAACCGTTTTTGTGCACATTAAAATCTGTGAGTAATTTAATTATCTACCACTGGTATGGGACGGTTGTAGATAATTAAATCACTCGAGTTATTTTTGTTAACTTATCAATCTTTTGAAAAATTTCTTAAAATTTTGAGTGGTTTAGTTAATTAAAACTGGTATGAGACAGTTTTAAATAAATAAACCATTCGAGTCTCATTGGATCTCTTTTTATCTAACCTTTGAAATTCTGAAAGATGTTGTAATTTTTAGAAAAACTTGATATTCTAAAGATATAATTTGTACAGAAGCAAGTAGAAAGGCAACCTAGTTCCTCTATAATGATTAATTGTATTAAAGTTTTGATCCAAGAAATGATTTGATAAATTGTAGAGTTATTAATGTGGAGGTCGCAGTAGACTCGGTTTTTGTGTTGGAGTTGGATCAGCTCCATTGTGGGCGGCCAACCATTTGATTTGAATATTGATCTGTCACTGAAACTGAGCTTAATTAGAGCATTGAATTATGATATATAGTCGACTAGTATTCCGTTTATGGGAATCATGGTCTTATTAACATGTTTACATTTATTATGTCATAGGCAGTTACTTAATGTTTGTATCATGAGAATTGAGGATGAGATAATGGAAATAACGCGTTTCAAGCGAGTCAAGACATAAGGTGGTTTGGTCATAAATGTGAAAATAGAAATTTGACGTTAGAAGCTTTATTACAATATGTAGAGTTCTAGATTGAACTTGAGGGTATTATCAAGATGGATTTTGTGATTGGGTTACCTTGAAAGTAAAAAAGGAGTATGTTGTTTTGTTATAGGAAGTTGATTGTATTTTCTATTCATTATATATAGTTTGATGAGATATTGATTGATAGAGTCCTCACATATGTTAGGAGATAGTTTGATTGTATAAACCCCATAGAACTAAATAGATTGGATAGTCATTCATTGGGAAGATCCTTATGGAGTGTAGGAATTGCTATTGAGTTTAACTTTGTGAAAATTTGAGGAATCATTACTTATTACTGAGGATATGCTACGGGCATGTACAATGGATTTTTGTAGTCGATAGGACGTATGATTTCCAGTGGTTGGGTGCGTATAATAACAGTTATCATTCTAACATTGAGATAAAACAGTATGAGGCGTTGTTCGGGAAGAAAATATCGATCTCTAATTTGTTGGGGTGAGGTTAGAGAAGCAAGGCCTAAGGTAGATTGGCGCAAAAATTTGTTAATCCATTTGAAGTTTTGGAAAAGGTTGGTGATTTGACTCATAGACTGGCTTGGGGCAGCTTATAGAGTATTTAAAGTTTTAAATGTAATATCGTAATGTATTTGGTGACATAAGTTGTAATACTTTTAGTTATATTTTTATTGAGGTCGTGAAAATTCGGGTTAGAGATATTTGTATGGTATTCTTGGAACATTAAGTTATAATATCGTATTATTCATGAAATTAGAAACCTTGGAAAAGAATCATAGCAATGAAGAAATTAATTGGGAATTGGAGTCTGAGACATACATAAGTAACCAAGGCGGGTTGAGCTTGTAGGTAAGTGACAGTCAAATTCGGGACAAATTTTCTTTAAGGGGGAGTGAGTGTAACGATCCTAACCCTAGGCACTAATTTAACATCATATTGTGTGCTTTTAATATTAGTGTTAATATTATGTGTTCATTTTTATATCTTGGAATTCTTATATTAGGATGAGATAATTGAGAAATTAAATAAAGTTCATGGAAAAAGTATAATAATTGACAATGAATGAAATGTGAGTAGTTAGGCTTTAGTTTGTGTAGGGGAAAGAAGTAAAAGGATGAAAGCCTTTAATCATTGGTGAGGGGGACCATACCTTTCTCCCCTTTTTCCCTCACTCTCCCCCTTAAAGCCGCCCCCCCCCCCCCCATACTCCCTTTACCATTTTATACTCCATCTTCCTCCTTCTTCTCCTTCACTTTCTCTCTAAATCCATGGAACCTCCATTTGAAACCCCACCTTCCAAGACTCCTAGCAAGTTTAATCCTTCATCATTTTTCAATCCGGGAGTACTTTTGTAATCAGGACACCAAGAGGAGTTCATCAAGCTAAGAAAGTCCTAAATCCATCTCCTATTCTAAGGTGAGTTATTATGACCCTCCCTTCTATGTGATGTTCATGAATTAATTAAGGTTGTTCTTACTAATAAAATGGTTGTTGATACTTGGAAACTTTCTTGAATGTTGAGAAATTTAGTAATAAAATAGAATGTTGTTGTTGGTTAGGAAAGTGGGTCAAGAAGGTAAGCAAATGGGTTTAATTAAATTAAGAAGTTTATACTTGGAATGTGATAGTGAAATGGGTAGTGATTCAAAGGGTAAATGATATAAGATTTAATCATTTTTGGGTTACATGGTTTAGTATGTGAGTTGTTATGATTTCCTTCTCCTAAATGTTCATAACTCTTGAATGTTATTCTTGTTCTTATGAAGTTTGTTTCATGCCTTGGAGACCTTATATGGGTTAGATGATGGGTGAATGGATTAGGTTGAAATTAAGATTCTTGGAAGATGATCTAGAGGGTATAAAATGGGTGGAATGGGTAATGATAAATAATTTAGAATTTCTTTATTTTGGGTTTGCACGATTTAAGATGAACTTGGTAAAATTAGGAAATTTTCTTGGTGTTCTTGAATTTATGATGGAGAAAAATAAAGGAAATGAAGCTAGGTAGAAAAGGATTGAAACCTGGGAAATTTGCTGAAGAGGGACTTGGGCGGTCGCCCAAGGGGGCATGAGCGGCCGCCCATGCTTCCAGAAACTAGTATGCCTTAGGAAGCCTCTTGGGCGGTCGCCCAAGAAGAGTTGTGCGGTCGCCCAAGAGGGCAGAAACTTAGGGTCATCTTGAAATCCACTTGGGCCGTCGCCCAAGTGGTATGGGCGGTCGCCCAAGCCTGCAGAAATTCATTTTAAATCGGAAACAGAATGAGTTAGCAATATTGTTGATCACTTATACATTGTGACTCCCACTTAGTAAATTAAACTTGAACCTTCGTAGAGGCTTTGCGTTATTGTATAATGACCTTGTAGGATGGATTGATGATACTCCCTTGCCTTACTTGAGTTCATATACATTGTTTATATTATGCATAGTGTGTTGAATAACTGTTGCACTATGATATTGATTGGACATGAGTATATTTTACCATGTTGCTATATTGTTATCCCTCTATGTGTGGAATGTTTCAAGTAACTATTATGTGCTTGATAATGTGTTAATCAGCTGATGTTGGGGGTATAACATAATACGATCAATTATGGAAGTGTGACCTAATGTGATCGGATTATGTTATATTCGTGGCCGTCCCCTCACTGTGGCGCGGGTTGGGGGTATAGCATCGTATTGAGCCAAAAGCCTTACGAGTTGCTACTATCTTATTTGGTTCCACTGAAAAACGGGTCTTATAAGATGTGAGTATTGCTTAAGCGGCTCAGTAAGATTGGAGTATTATTATACCCAATGTTGTACGACTATTATTCGTTAGACGGGAAAAAGGTAAACCAAGGTAATGTAAGGTGTTTCTGACTTTTCCAATGTGTTATATGCGACTTGTTATGTGTTGCATTTTATTTGGCATATTCTTGCATTCATAATAGCTTGCTGAGATTTATTCTCACCCCTCCCTTTAATGTTTTTAGATTCGAGACAGTGAACCGGCCAAGTAAGGGCGGTGAGGAGTTTGGAAGTAATATTTTGGGACTTGTGGGGGTATGATTAGGTTGGCGTAGAAAGGGTATTTTGGTATAATTCATTTAATGAGTTGTATTTATAAACTTTAATTTTATGTTATAACCAATGTCTTTTTGTAACTAAAATAGTTTCTTACTTTCAAAGTTAGTCAACTATTTCTCCATTGTGAAAAGGTGTAGAGTCATTTTGAAATGATTATAGCAATTATATTTATGTTTGAAAGTTAAATAAAAGTTTTAAAAGTTTAGGAAAAATAGGGTTGGTTTGAGGACGCTCCAGCTCGGGACACGTGTAGATCCGGGTCGGGGTCCTCACAGTTTAGACCTGCCCGATCGGATTGTACCGTCGATTCACAGTTGAAATTGGCGATCCACGATTTACCCCCGTACTTATCTATTAGACGCAAATATACCCCTCATCTTATTTTTCTGCACATATGCCCTCGTATTAACATTTAATTATGATAAATTTGACCAAAACTAACTTTTCATCAAATTTTTAACAAAATTGATGACTAGGATGGCTTTATGGTAATTTTGCATAATCACGTCATTTAAATTGGTCAGATAAGCTTGCTGACTCACAATTCAAAACTACACCGTTTTAACATTTGAAAGAAAAACCCCCTCAATCACTGCATGCTAGCTCCGATGCCTCCCCTCGACGAACACCAGGAGCGGTTACTCGACACCAATTAGGTGTAATCCGCCTACGACGCCACCGAGAAAGTCCATATCATCTAAGTAAGCAACGCCGACGAAGATCACACCACTACGCCGCCGTTTTCATTGCGAAAACTCTGGCTTTTCACTGGACCTGTGTTTCTAATGAGCATAGCTTAACCAGGTCGGATATACAGGAAGTAATTGGGAGTGCGGTGCGATTAAAATTCTCAGTAATGGATTTTTGCTTCTCTAGGCTGGTGTTCTCATCACTGCTTGCTTATGACTGGTAACTTCATTTTCTCCCACTTTTTATTTTGAAATGATTTTGAGATTTTCACAATTTATTACTTGGTTAATTTCTCAGTAATTGTTTGTTTATTTTTAGTTTCTGGTGTTCGTTGATTAATTACATGCTTAATTTCTTGTTTGTTTGTTTATGATTCAAACCTAATTAATGTTATATTGGTTAAATTCAATCCCAATTTAGATTACACAAAATCTAGGAAGAAACGCGTTTCTCCATAATTTACGGAAAAACGGGTTTTAAATAGCAATTGCGTTCATTTGCAATACCCTTGAAAATCCATACCGGAGAGACGTGCGTAAAGCAGGGATGACGAGATCGGGATGAGATCTGAGGACCACAAGTTCCTGATGCCCACCAATCAGATCCAAAAAAAAAAAAAAGCCCTAAACAAATGAATCTGATGCCCAACAAGAAATTGAATCAAAATCAAGAATTGGTAAATGAATGGTGAAGAGAATCCAGAACCTCTTGCTCTGACAGAGGCTTGCACTGCATAAGCTGTGAAATTTGTTCATCGATGTTGCCATGAGCGCCCGAAGAAACTGGATCGAAGGTCATTTTCGAGACCTTTTTTATCAAATTAACCCAGAAACGAGGATAAATCGAATTGAATCGTGAAATGCGAGTTTTTTTTTTTAACTTTTGGTAATGACGATTCATGGGCTTGATTAGGTTCTGGATATCCAGAACCTTTTAATGGGATATCCAGAACCTTTTGAAAGTATATCCAGAAATTTATTAAATGTTTCTGGATATAAGTTTTAAGGTTTCTGGATATCAATTATAAAGCTTCTGGATATCCAGAACTCTTTGAAAGGATATCCAGAACCTTATGTAGGTGATATCCAGAAATTTAGAATTGGCTTCTGGATATAAGTTTTAAGGCTTATGGATATCCATATTCAATGTTCTGGATATCCAGAACCTTGTGAAAGTGATATCCAGATCAGAAATTTGGTCTTGGCCTTGAATTTGGTCTTAAATCTTTTTTTCTGGATATCCGTCCCAAAGCTTCTGGATATCAATCTCAAAGCTTCTGGATATCCAGAAACCCGTTTCTCCATAACTTATGGAAAAACGCGTTTCTCCCTAGACCTACTCTTTAGATTATATTTCATTCTTCGCATTCACTTGGACAATATTCATATTTGAGAAATTTTATTGATATCTTTAACAATTTCAATTGTAAAGTATGGGTGGATGTTAAAATTTGTTCACCCCTTTTATTTTAGTTTTCTTTTTCTAATATATAATGGTAAGTTGTTTTGGATTGTGAGTAAGTAATCTTATCTGGCCAAATTAAATGATGTGGATGTGCAAAATTATCATAAAATCATATTAGTCAGCAATTTCGTTAAAATTTTGATGAAAAGTTAGTTCTGATTAAATTTACCCTAATTAAATGTTTATACGAAAACATATATGTAGAAAAATAAGATTAGTGATATATCTACGAAAAAAATACTCCCTCCGTCTCGTCCGTCTTAGGACGTTTTGTCATTTTGGGCGTCCCACCCGACTTAGGACGGCCCAAAATGGAAAGTTTATATTACTTTTATATTAAATGGGATCCACTTGTCATACTCACAACAATAATCCCATCACTATTTATCCCACTCACTCTCTCTCCTATTTAATTTTTCACTCTCACAACACATCCTCCACTCATTCTCTCTCCTAATATTATAATAGTATTCCTTAATCTCCGTGTTAAAGGTGAATGTCCTAAGTCGAACGGGACGGAGGGAATATATTTTTATATTCTCATCTTATCTGGCTTCCTTTCCCCGCTAATGGAGCTCTCTCATTTTGAATTTGAATCATGATGTATCTAAAATAGGAATAGATAATTGAGGGGGGTGGGTTTTCGTCAGGAATAATGTGTAGGGAAGGAATCTGACATGTTTGGCGCAGAATATGAATCATGCTCAACAATATTAGTACTAAAATTTTAATTAGTTTTAATTACTGCGTGCCCGGCTGTTAGCCAGCTAGCATGACATTTGCAAGACAGTAAAATATTATTCACCCTGTATACATACATACTATATACTCCCTCCGTCCCACGTGAATGCAAATTTATTTTTATTTTGGTCCGTCTCACGTAAATGTAAACTTTTCAAAATGGTAAAGAATATTCACTATTCCACCCACTCATTCTCTCTCATACTTCACTTTTACACTCACAACATTCTCTCTCCTCACTATTCCTCCCACTCATTCTCTCTCCTATTTAATTTTTCATACTCACAACATTTAACTTTTTCTCTTTCTTACATCACTTTTCCTTAATTCCCACACCCAAAAAATTAGTTTGCAATCACGTGGGACGGAGGGAGTATATTCCCATAGTTCAAAACTTTACTCAAATAATACATTTTTAAAATTTTATTTATCAAAGTGATTTACTGTTCAAACTTTTTCCCAAAATATTTCACTTTTTCAAAAATTGCTACACCGTATAGCGAGTTTATAATTTTCGGATTAAAATCGCTACATAATGTAGCGATTTTATATTTGCTAAATTTTATTTTAATATTTATGCTATTTAAAAAAAAAACTAAATTTGAAATCGCTACACGAAGTAGCGATTTCAAATTCACAGAGTCAACAAGCAGTCCACCAAGGTCCAAACCAAGTCCAAATCCAAAGTAGTTAAGTTTGTAATTCGTCCTACTTTAAATTACAAAATAATAATACAAAAATAATTATGTATTAATAAAAATATTAAATAGAAATATTATTTTTTCCATCTCAAATATATATTTTTAAAAAATGTACTTCTATAAAAAATTATATTCTTCATTTCAAAAATAAATTCCTTTCGACTCAAAATGAATAACCAAAAAATAATACTACAATTTTTATCCCAAATAAATGAGCATTACTTCCTTCGTCTCAATGAATATTAAAAAAAAATACTCTTCATTAGCCTCAAAAATTAATATCTTATTTTGAGACGAAGACACTAACATTACAAACATTAATTTTAGAGGCGAATGAAGTAGTATTATTTTTTAAAATATTCATTGGGATGAAGGAAGTAATGCTCATTTTTTTGGGATAAAAAATGTAGTATTATTTTTTGGTTATTCATTATTTTGAGTCGAAAGTAATATTTATTTTTGAAATGAAGAATATAATTTTTTATAGAAGTACATTTTTTAAAAATATTTATTTTAGATGAAAAAAATAATATTTCTATTTAGTTTTTTTTATTAGTACATAATTATTTTTGTATTATTATTTTGTAATTTAAAGTGGAACGAATTACAAACTTTACTACTTTTTTACTACTTTGGATTTGGACTACATTTGGACATTGGTGGACTGCTTGTTGTCTCTGTGAATTTGAAATCACTACATCGCTACTTCGTGTAGTGATTTCAAATTTAGTTTTTTTTTCTTTTTAAATAGCATAAATATTAAATTAAAATTTAACAAATTTAAAATTGCTACACTGTGTAGCGATTTTAATCGGAAAATTATAAACTCGCTACACGGTGTAGCGATTTTTGAAAAAGTGGAACATTTTGAAAAAAAAATTGAACAGTAAATCACTTTGGTAAATAAAATTTAAAAAATGTATTATTTGAGAAAACATTCCCCATAGTTCTCTCGAAAATATATAAAAATAGTTATTGTACGAAAATTAAGAAAATTGTATAATTTAGTAAATGTTGTGAGTATAAAAAGCGAGGTAACAGAGAATGTGGTAAAAAATAATAAGTGAATAGTTATTATAAGTATAACAAGTGGATTCAATTAATAAAGAATTATTAAAAACTTTCTATTTTGGGAGTGTGTTTTTTTAAATAGGACACTCAAAATAAAATTTTGTATATTTTTGAATGGGCCGGAGGAAGTATAAATAAATGCACTATTTTATTTTACGGATAATCCATAAAAATAAATATTTAAAATAATTAGTAAATCAATATAAAAATATGTAATGCACTGGTTTACCATTCAGTTGAATGAGATACGCGAACGTTCCAAGCATTCACCTTAAATGCAGTGGGTGGGGTCAGTCGAGACTCCTTTAGATCATATGCAGATCCCAATATTAAGATCTCTGAAATTAAATCTGAATTTATTTGTTTAAGAATTTGAGAGAAGGTGGTTTATAAGATATTCCCTTCGTCTCAAAATAGAGCAAGTTTTGGAAGAAACTAGTTTCTCCATAAATTATAAAAAGTTCACTTTTTTTCTAATTGCAAGTAGTTAGTGAATATTTAGGAACAGTTTATAAAACAGGACTTTCTATAACTTAAGGAGAAACTAGTTTCCCCCAAAATCTTGTGCTCAAAATATTTGTCCCATTTAATTTTTTTGTTGAATTTTGACCACAAATATATATGTGACAATTTAATTATTTTCATGAAATTCTAAAAATTCCTATTAATTAATTCACTATTAATAATATTATCAACAACAACTTTTAAAATTTCATGAACATGATTAATCTCTCATAAATTTGTGATCAAAGTTCAACAAAAATGTCAAATGAGACAAACATTTTGGGACGGAGGCAGGGCCGGTCCTGTGATAAATGGGGCCCTAGGCTAATTAGTCGGTTGGGACCCTCATTTTTTTTTTAACCCAATGGTTAATGGGCAATGGGGTTCTAAAATCTTTATTATCTGCGGCATGCCCCTTATTTTTGTCATGTTGTTCTTTTTGTCCTAGGCCTTTCTTTATGTTTTTTCTTAAATTTTAGCATTTTTTTATTCAAGGTCTCTCTTTTCATCATTCCCTAGTTTTTAAATTTTGTTAATAAAATGATTGAGATTCTTAACTAGTGAATATTGATAATTAGGTTTGATTAACATTTTTTATTTGAGATAATTCTGAGTAATTTAATTTAAAGAAATATTGAAATAAAATTATAATAATTATCACAAAGTATTCAAATAACTATTAGGAGGATAATATTAAGATGACAATTGCAAATATAGAAAATTATAAATAATTTAATATTCTAAAAGATTTACTAAAAATTTTGAACAATAGAGCCACCAGGAATTGAACTTGGCTAATTCACCTATTGGTTGCTTACTAAACTACTTGGCCACTTTAGTACATATGTAAAATTTTGGGACCCTAATATAAGTAGTAATTTTAGTGGCCCTAGGCAATGGCCTCACTTGCCTTGCACTAGGATCGGGCCTGGCGGAGGGAATATAAAATTACGAGAACGCGAGCATCAACATCAATATTATAGAAACGCATTAAAAAATTATTGCAAAATTATTGTTAATTATTAGTAGAATCATTTAATACATTAATTAATTAATTATTATTAACAGTATCTATGACCAAAATTTTATTATTAGTGTTTTATTTTTACTTTTAATACTACCCTTTTATAATTAATTCATTTATTACACACTATACTCACTATTGAAGTGAAGAAATGTTAGACGAATTCAATCATATACATGGGAGAAAAAGCGTTGATATGAAAGACTCAATTTTATCATAATTACAGAAGTTAAATATTTATAGTGTTACAATAGAATGTTCTATACTAATGTTCATTGGTTTACAAGATTTGAATCTCTAATTGATACTCCCTCCGTCCCACGTGAATAGACACTTATTTTCTTTTTGGGACGTTCCACGTGAATAGACACTGCCCAAAATGGAAAAGAATTTATTATTTTATATTCATCCTACCCCACCCACTCATTCTCTCTCTTCATTTCCTACCACACAATTTATTCAACCAACTCCACTCATTCTCTCTCTTCATTTTCTACCACACATTTTCATTATTATATTCATTTTTCTTAGTTATTGTGCCAAGATTTTTGGTGTCTATTCACGTGGGACGGAGGGAGTATACATTATCTCTAAGTTTGGTAACAAGATAAACACAATATATAACACAATATATATTCGTAAAATCTAGGGAGAAACGCGTTTCTCCATAAGTTATGGAGAAACGGGTTACGGGTATCCAGAAGCTATTGAAAGGATATCCAGAAACTTTTTGTATTGGCCATGACCTTGTCCCATGGTTACTTCTGGATATCAGTCTCAAAGGTTCTGGATATCCAGAACCTTTTGAAAGGATATCCAGAAGCTTATGAAAGTGATATCCAGAAACCTTCAAAATGATATCCAGAAACTTTCAAAATGTTTCTGGATATTCATTTGATGGTTTCTGGATATACATTTGAAGGTTCTGGATATCCGAAAACCTTCAATAAGCATTTTCTGGTCTTGGCCTTGGATTTGGCTTCAAATATGTTTCTGGATATTCATTTGATGGTTTCTGGATATACATTTGAAGGTTTCTGGATATCCAGAAACCTTCAATAAGCAATTTGTGGTCTTGGCCTTGGATTTGGCTTCAAATATGTTTCTGGATATCCGCCCAAAGGCTTCTGGATATCCGTTCCAAAGCTTCTGGATATCCAGAACCCTTTGAGACTGATATCCAGAAATTTTCTTCTGGTTATCAAACGTATAGTTTCTGGCTATTAAAAACGCGTTTCTCCATAGTTATGGAGAAACGCGTTTCTCAGCAGACCTACTCATATATATTTGATAATATAATATTTCTAATATATTCCCGCAAGATGGACGATACTTGATTCAAATCTTGAAAAGTGATGAGATGAATCGGATTTGATGGAGCGGGTGGAGATGAATGTGTTCCCGGATGTGTATGTGGTTGCTGGTGTTCTCGCATCAGGGATGGTATCAACTGGCTGGCTGGCTGAGTTGTTTAGTGTGAGAGTCGGTGTGATGGCAAAAGGGGTTGAATCAGCAGGTTTGTTTGGTGAGTTGAGTTGAGTGGAGACGGATGTGGTAGAGATGGTTGTGTCACGAATTGTAAGGAGAGGTTTGGTGTTGTTGCGGTACGGGGAGAGTTTGTTGGTCTCGACGATTGGATTGTACCGAGGGTGTTAAGCACTAGGTGGCAGACATAAGAAGCTAAAGATGATGCTGCTTTGGGAGGGGAAAATAAAGTAACACATGAGAGGAGAAAAGGTGGGATGTTAGTTTAGAAGGAAGTAGATAGGGTGGGGCGACAACTAGGGTTTTGTCAATTATTTTATAATTACTTCATTTATTACGCATTATACTCACTAGAGAAGTGAAGAAGAGTTAAGTAATATACATGGGAGAAGAAAAGTTTATATAAAATACTCAATTTTATTATTATACAAGAGGTAAATATTTATAGGATTAAAAGAGAATGTTTTAGACTAACGTTGCTAAGTTTACAAGATTTGAATATTTAATTTAATTGATATAAACAATTTTTAAATTTGATAACAAGATAAATTCAATATATACTTAATAATATAATATTTCTTCGTAAAATCTAAGGAGAAACGCGTTTCTCCTTAGCGCTAAGGAGAAACGTGTTTCTTAACCGGTTTATTAACTGTTTTAATTGAACGTTAAACGAACCGGTTTCTTAACCGGTTTAATTAAAACATGTTTGCCCTAAGTTTAATACCAATACGATATCAGTAGCAAGGGAACCCCAGTTGAATATCCAGAAACTATATTCAGAAATCAGTAGCAAGCGAAATCAGTAGCAATCGAAGGTATTATGGGAAATCCAGTTGATGAAATCATGAGCAATCGACCAGCTGAAGAAATCAGGTCCAAGCGAAAATCCGATTGTGAGTTCACATGTTATTATTGTTTTGGTTCGCATTTTCATAAATTTCTGGATATATTAAGCATACTCATCTGTATATGAATTTAACAATGTGTTTTAGTTTGAAATTTTCAATTTGTGTATCGATTTTGTGTTTTATGTTTAACGATTTACTATTCTACTTAGTATTGTCGTTTCTTGGCTTTTAATTCATAATTTTCGTCATGTTTAACAATGTGTTTTAGTATTGTCTATTGGCTTTTAATTCATAATTAAAAAGGTTCTGGATATCAATTAAATAGCTTCGGATATCCTTTCAAAAGGTTCCGGATATCCTTTCAAAATTAATTGATATCCGAAGCTTTTTAATTGATATCCGTAACCTTTTGAAAGGATATCCAGAAGCTTTTGAAAGGATATCCAGAAGCTTTTGATAGGATAGCCTTTCAAAATTAATTGATATCCGAAGCTTTTTAATTGATATCCAGAACCTTTTGAAAGAATATCCAGAAGCTTTTTAATTATTTGTAGATATTTTTTGAATATCCTTTTGAAAGTTTTTGGATATTCAATTGTTTGTTTCTGGATATTCAATTGTTTCTAGATATCAATTTGTGGATATTTTACGGATATTCATTTACTTGTTTACGGATATGCAATTGTTTGTTTACGGATATGCAATTGTTTGTTTCTGTCTATTGGCTTTTAATTCATAATTAAAAAGGTTACGGATATCAATTAAATAGCTTACGGATATCCTTTCAAAGGTTACGGATATCCTTTCAAAATTAATTGATATCAGAACCTTTTGAAAGGATATCCGTAACCTTTGAAAGGATATCCAGAAGCTTTTGAAAGGATATCCAGAAGCTTTTGATAGGATATCCTTTCAAAATTAATTGATATCCAGAAGCTTTTTAATTGATATCCATAACCTTTTGAAAGAATATCCAAGCTTTTTAATTATTTGTAGATATTTTTGAATATCCTTTTGAAAGTTTTTGGATATTCAATTGTTTGTTTCTGGATATTCAATTGTTTCTAGATATCAATTTGTGGATATTTTACGGATATTCATTTACTTGTTTACGGATATGCAATTGTTTGTTTCGGATATGCAATTGTTTGTTTCGTATATTCAATTGTTTGTTTCTGGATATCCTTTCTTTATTATTCGGATATTCATTTCATTTATTTCTGGATATCCTCTTGATTTTTTTTTTTTTTTATTTATTTTTTTTTTTTTTTTTATGTTTTGTAGTATGATTTAAATAAAGGTGAAGGTATTAAGAAACAAAAGAAGAACTCAAATAAGAAATCAACAGGGGGATGTGGTTGAAAGTGGTAAGAAACGGGCATTTGAACATTGTTGTGTCCCGAAAGGCTTATTGATCTTAACTTAACCGATTCTCGTAAAGAAGATGTTAAATCTATAGGTTTTGGTGGACTATTAGAACTTAAGATGAATAGATTGCCAACAGGGGGAATTGTGGAATATCTCGTGGAAAGATTTGATTCGGGAAGTTTTATTCAGAGAATCAAAAATAACAAGTATTACATAAATACAAATGATGTTTTTGATATTCTTGGTCTTCCTAGGAACTTAAAAAGAGAAGATAAATAGTTCAATAGGGATTGACAAAACGTTGAGCGCACGATACAAAAATACTTTTGGGAAAGTTAAAGATGGTATTCCGGCCCCGTCTCGTTGGTGAACGCATCAAACAACTACCCGATGGAGGTGATGAGTTTAAACGCCTCTATGTCTTGTTTGTTTGTGGGTTTCTTTCTTGCACCGGCAGTAACAAAGGCTATTGACTGTTCTTTGTTGGCATTGGTTGAGGATGTTACTCAAATCAAAAAGTTTGATTGGTGCCAGCTTTGTATTGAATAAGTTATCTCGATGGTGTTAGGAAGTTTAAGGCTTCTTCCCGCAAGAAAGTCAGGTGTTGCAGTGG
Organism: Adenophora triphylla var. japonica; assembly: GCA_022495995.1. Taxonomy (NCBI): domain Eukaryota; kingdom Viridiplantae; phylum Streptophyta; class Magnoliopsida; order Asterales; family Campanulaceae; genus Adenophora; species Adenophora triphylla. The sequence goes on along the minus strand of JAFEMH010001819.1, from coordinate 60,672 downwards.
TTGTGTGGCAATTCTTTTAGTAGCTTACTTTCATAGATTTCCATATTTGAGTAAACATGAACCAACTGCACGTCCTTTGATTCAACATTGGACTCAAGAGAAAATTTCTGTCAGGGCTGGGAATGAAGCTAAGATTGGTTGGGGTACAGTTCTTTATTTGGATAATGTTTATCCGATTTCGAGATATGAGGATGATTTAGATGAAGGACAAATTGGATTGCTGATTGAAGCTGCTCCTTTTGTTGAGGATGTAAGTCATCGTACAAAAATACCTGCAAGTGAAAATGTTCCAGAAGTTTCGGATTTTGTTAAAGAGTCACTGGAAATATTTCAAAATGATATTAAAGTTGCTATCAATTCTCACATTGCAAGGGTTTCTAATATTGAGAAGGGGAAAGAAAAAGTTAATAAAGATGATGTTGAGAAAGGATCTCAAGAGGAGGATTTGGTTGGTGATAGTGAACCTTGGGGAAGTCAGGTTTTTGATTACATTGATGATATTATTGATAAGTTGAAAACATCAAAAGATGAGTCAAGGAGAAAGGGAAGGTTGGACCTTTGCTAACATTTAGGATTCTTTCACAGAGTCAAGAATCCGAGCATACAAAGGCCCGATGAAAATGTTGAAAAATTTCAGAGTTTTGATGATAGATATGTGCATGAGCATTATGAGGATCAAGATATTACAGAGGATCAAGTTAATGTTGATCAACCAACTGAAGATCAATTTGCAGAGCATCAAGTTACTGATTCCACCTCCGTAATCGATCAATTTGCTAGGCTTAATACAGAGGATCAAGTTACCGATTCCCATCTCGTTTAAACAACCGACCATTGAGCCTATGTCTCGTTATCAAGGAAGTTTCGAGGTGGAAGAAGAATATTCTACACAAATTTTGGGTGATATTGATAGTTTGGTTGCTAAAATTATTCAACATGGTGTTAATGGTGAGAGGTTTGACAAGATGTTAGATGATGTGCATTTGGAACTTTTTGTGAATGGTGAGATTATTCTTTCATCCGAATTTATGGTGAAGAATAAGGACGTAATGATTGGTATGCCAAAGCTGAAGATGGAAGTGGTTGATTATTGCTTCTCAAAATTGATTCTTCCAGAGTCAAAAAAGTAATATCCCATTTTTATTACAGTTGAAATTTATTATGGTATTCAAATTCTAATATTATTTTTTTTTTCAGTGTTTATTTTCAGTTTAATGATGCCCTTGGACTGGAAGCAGATGATATTCTGAGTATGAGAGAAGACACAGATATCACAGGTGTTATTGTGAATGCTTGGGCATTGTTTTTGAACAAGTTGGAGCATAAAAAGGGTGTAATGAAGAGATTTATGTTTGGTGTTGACCATTCTGTAAGTTTACTTTTTTCAACAACTTATAAGTATATATTTGATATTGATTGCAGGGTATATATCCATGAATTTTCTTTAAGATATTGTTATCATTTATATTAACAGGCTACTTGGGCGATACGTTCTCAAAATGCTCGTAATAATTTTAAAGAAATGGCTCAAGCTTTTTGGTATTGGAAAAATGATGTTAATGTCGATGGGAATCTAATGGAACTGAATGAAGTAGATCTGGTATGTATTTTCATTTGTCAAAACATTTCTGGATATCATATTGAAAATTTCTGGATATACTTTTATGGTATTTCTGGATATATCCATGACCAAGGCCTAGGCCAAGGCCAAGGCCTAGGCCAAGGCCAAGGCCTAGGCCAAGGCCAATGCCTATGCCTATGCCATGGCCAAAGTAATTTCTGGATATACTTTATGGTATTTCTGGATATACTTTATTGTATTTCTGGATATATCCATGACCAAGGCCTAGGCCAAGGCCAAGGCCTATGCCATGGCCAAAGTAATTTCTGGATATACTTTATGGTATTTCTGGATATACTTTATGTTATTTCTGGATATACTTTATGTTATTTCTGGTTATATCCATGACAAAGGCCTAGGCCAAGGCCAAGGCCTATGCCATGGCCATAGTAATTTCTGGATATAATAAATGGTATTTCTGGATACACTTTATGGTATTTCTGGATATATCCATGTCCAAGACATAGGCCAAGGCCAAGGCCTATGCCATGGCCAAAGTAATTTCTGGATATACTTTATGGTATTTCTGGATATACTTTATGTTATTTCTGGTTATATCCATGACCAAGGCCTAGGCCAAGGCCAAGGCCTATGCCATGGCCATAGTAATTTCTGGATATAATAAATGGTATTTCTGGATATACTTTATGGTATTTCTGGATATACTTTATTTTATTTCTGGATAGTCACCTAATATATTTTTTGCAGTTTTTTATCCCATACTTTAAGGGAAGCAGTAAAGGTGGGCACTTTACACTATATGTGTACAACATGGCTTCAAAAAAGATTCAATATTTTGACAACCTTGCAATGAATGATGCAAAAGAAGCTGAAGTTGTGAAACTTACGAAAGCATTGGTATATGTTTTGAAACTCACGAAAGCAGTTTTTATATTTTTCATTTTTGTTTTTATTGGTTATCTAATATTTTATAATTAATTTTTTTTTCAGTATGTGCCTATGAAAGCTTTTTTGCAAAAGATTGGTCATCGATGTTATAAAGATTTTGAAGGCAAAAAAACATATAAATTTGAATACATGGAAATGTGATTGGGTTCTTAAAGAAAATGCAAATGATAATCATGATTGTGGAGTTTATGTGATGTCTCGAGATGAATGATTTTCAAGGATCAAAGTACTCATGCCCTGAGTTATGTCAGGTACTATTAAAGTTTTTTTTATTCATATTTATATTATATGAGTTTGTATATATATGTTTTAACAATTTTTTTTTTTTTTTAATTTGTAGGATAAACAAAGGATCCGTCTACGAGCTGAAATTCTTTCAACACTTTTGCTTAGTCAATTGAACAAAGATAAGCATAGGTTAATGATTGACGCAAACACTTTTGAAAAAGAAAAAAACAAAAAGAACAGAAGAACAAAGTAATGAACAAGATTCATAGATGAATGTAATTATGTAATTAGGAATCTGGTTTAGTGATGTAATTAATGTACATTGTAAAGTTTCTGGGTATTCAATATGGTTGTTTCTGGATATAGAATTGATTGTTTCGGTTATTCAATTTAAGAGTTTCTGGTTATTGAATTGATAGTTTCTGGATATTCAATTTGGTAGTTCTGGATATACATTTTGATAGTTTCGGATATACTTATTATTAGTTTCGGTTATAGAATTGAGAGTTTCTGGTTATAGAATTGATAGAAGTATCGAATGTATAAAGAAAACAAACTAAGTAAATTATTTTAAATATAATTACAAAAAAAAAAAAAAAAAAGAACAACCGCAACAAGGGGAGAAGTAAGAACAACAACAAAGAACAAGAACAAACATCAACATCCCCTAATTCCCATCATTGACTTCTGTCATATGTTGTTCTAGTGCGATGTGCTGTTCCATGGATATTTCTCCATACGAAGAAATAGATCCATAATGAATAGCATGCGCAAAGAGTAGGTCCCAAGTCAAGGTTTTTGTTAGAATTCTCAGAGGGTGGCGTAATGGGCATTGCAATTTATTTTCCCCATTATAGAGGGGAAAACGCCCATTTTGGATTGATCGCTTGTGACTTGCAATTTTTTGCTCCAGTGGTCCATTCTCTTGTAACCCTAGGAGGAACACTAGGCGGAACATCCACATATTCAACCTCCTCAGCCGAAACCCTACATCGTAATCGAACTTTCGCCCGCCGAGCTTGGTTGTTGTTGTTGTTATTCATTTTGATAAATTTGATTTTTTTTTTTGTTGTGATGGTAGGAGTGGTGTTGTATTGTATTTATATAGGCCGAGTACTTGAATCCAGCCAAAAGTTGCTCAATGAATTTAATGCACTTACATTCATTACTCTTTTGAATTCAATGAATTCAATGCACTTACCAACCGAACACATTTATTACTCTTTGAATTCAATGAATTCAATAATAAGTTTGAATGCTTTTTTGACCATTAAAGACAAGGAAACTTATCCAAATACGGATTCAATAGTTAACCACATTTCAAAACAAAATGTCCTTTGCAAACTTTAATGGTTTCCTGGATATACAAATGAATAACCGTAAAACAATCAAATGTATATCCGTAAACTATCAATTTTATATCCGTAAACTCTAATTTGAATATCCGTAAACTATCAATTTTATATCCGTAAACTCTTAATTTTAATATCCGTAAACTACTATATTGAATACCCGTAAACTTAAATTGGCCTTGAACTTGATTTTGGACAAGTGTTCCAAGTTAGGTGTTCCAAGCCGAGTAATAAAAACAAAAACAAGCCACGGATTCAATAGTTATCCCAACTAGTATGCTTCATTTTGTCCATAAGCAATAGTGCCAAATTTCAAACAAAACAATCCACGGATTCAATAGTTAACTACATTTCAAACAAAAAAAAGCCATGTATTTTTTTTTAATGAATAATATCTACCGTATAATATAATTTTCTTTAGATCTAAAGTGCCGCTTAGTTTGGTTTGAATTGCCGGTATTACTTATTTGAAGCACATTTAGATAACATAATACATCACCTATATTACAAAAATACATCAAACACAACGATATTAAAAACAGAATTTAACACCATTAAACACTACCACTACCACCTCCGCTCCATCATCGCCTACGTTGTCATTCAATTTGTTTTTTGGATCATATTCATTCAAAATATATTCCAAATACATTTCCAAAGCCTTGTGGTGAATCCTAGCAGCCTTCATCAATGTTGTGAGCGTTGCCAAACTCATGAGCATGATTGACTATCCCCACATAATCCTTATCCCTACAATTGTGTCCATTACATGGCTCCAATGGACAACGAAATGAGGGAGTTCCATTTGCGTAAGAAGGCCGCAACAACAAGATGACCATTGAGGAATTTTTGGTAGCAAACCATGTATATTTTCCAACTTTTGTCATCATTTGAATCACCCAAAGTTGGCTCCCAATTTCCCTTGCCTTTGTTCATCACTAGAAAAATTATTAAAGGTAGAATTTTTCTTGAACTTGATGTATATGCTTGCCTTTGAATGATTTATATAGGCCGAGTACTTGAAACCACCAAAAAGTTGGTCAATGAATTCAATGCACTTGCCAACCGTACACATTTATTACTCTTTGAATTCAATAGTAAGTTTGAATGCTTTTTTGATCATTAAAGTATATCCGTAAACTATCAATTCCATATCCTAAACTATCAATTCTATATCCGTAAACTATCAATTCTATATCCGTAAACTATCAAAAAGTATATCCGTAAACTATCATCAATTAACCGCCATGGATATATTTTCGCCATGGCCAAAGTAATTTCTGGATATACTTTATGGTATTTCGGATATACTTTATGTTATTTCGGATATAGCCAAGGCCTATGCCATGGCCAAAGTAATTTCTCGGATATACTTTATGGTATTTCGGATATACTTTATGTTATTTCGGTTATATCCATGACCAAGGCCTAGGCCAAGGCCAAGGCCTATGCCATTTACCAAGGCCTGTGCCAAGGCCAAGGCCAAATCCATGACAAGTTCAAGGACTTGGCCTAGGCTAAGGCCAAGGCCAAGTTCAAGGCTTGGCCAAGGCCAAGGCCAAGTTCAAGGCTTGGCCAAGGCCAAGGCCAAGGCCTAGGCTAAGGCCAAGGCCAAGTCCAAGGCTTGGCCATGGCCAAGGCCAATGACAAAATTTCTCGGATATGCACCTACCACATTTACGGATATACATTCACATACTTCGGATATATAATTGGCAATGGCCTTGGACTTGGCCATGGCCAAGGCCAATGACAAAATGTATAACCGTAAACTATTAATTTGAATATCCGTAAACTATAAAAATATATAACCGTAAACTTCAATATGAATAACCGTAATCTTTAATTGGCCTTGAACTTAGCCTTTGGCCTCGACCACGGCCTCGGCCTCGACCATGGCCTCGCCTTGACCATGGCCTTGGCCTCGGACTGGATATCAATGCACTTACCAACCGGACACATTTATTACTCTTTGAATTCAATAGTAATTTTGAATGCTTTTTGACCATTAAAGTATATCCGTAAACTATCAATTCTATATCCAAACTATCAAAATGTATAACCGTAAATTATCAATTATATATCCGTAAAAATATCAATAAGTATATCCGTAAACTATCAATGAGTATAACCGTAAACTATCAACTCTATAACCGTAAACTATCAATTCTATAAAACTATTAAATCAAATGTTCATTTGGTGTTTTTGAACCAAACTCATCAGCTGATTGGCTTTCTTCTATCAAACTTTGTCTTTAGTTTTCGTTTTCTCGCCCTTTGTATTTGCACGAATTGGATCCATCACAAACTGAGCACTTGTTATACTTTCGAACCAAAGCTATCATTAACACTTGTCGTAGATCTACATTCCTCGTTGATTTTCCGACAACAATTGTTGTATAAGAAGTGAGTCTCTATTGAACCCATCTTCCAAAGATCTTTTTGCGGCTCTGTTTTCTTGACAAGCCATCATCGATTGTGGTATTTCATTGCCATCTTTTGTTTCCTGTGGAATGAATTCACTTTTCTCTCGTTGATGTATTATCTTTTCCTTGATAGACTTTGTCCCATACATCTTTTTTGCCATCTTTGTCCACCTTTTTTCAATGTAGATATCTCGGTATCCTTGTGACATTTGACAAGTTCGCCGCCTTTATGCAATGAAAGCACAACCAACCGACCGTAGTAAACCGATTGCACCGCATACAACTCGTTACACTTTCATCACTCCTAACAAAGAGTACACTCTCATATTTATCTCGGGTACTTCTCATGAGCAACATGTATGAATCTGCAATCTTCATCACTTTCATCTCCAAATTTATATACGGCAGAAAAGCTCGTTTTACCTCAATCTCAAAGAACTTGAATATCTGTGGTGTGTATACCGAGCCGCTTGTTTTATGATACCACCATACATGTCCGGTTGAGGGACCGAGATTGATGCTTGAAATTCCTTCTCCTCGTTCGCATTCCTCCAACGTTTAACCTGTCTCATCAATATGTCAAAGAACCGAGTGAGGGATGTGTTTCGTTTGCTTTGAAACAAAGGGCATGATTTGTGCTCTCGCTTCTTTGGGATGACAATATTCCACCGAGAAGAAATTTGTGCTTAAAGCCGTGCACCATTTCTCCCGTAGTCCATATAGACGCTTGAACCAGAATTTTCAACGAGATTGTATTTCACGAGCATTGACTCCCAACATCTTTCAAATTCATCCTCACCGGTACATCCCATTAAACAATGATCAAATTCTTTTTTAAAATCTTCATTTGTCTTCAATTGTCCAAAGTGGGATACAAAGATTTTGTTGGATGTGCCATAAACATAGCCTATGCCTCGTCCGCCCTTCAAATACCCGTATTATAATAAAGTTTCGGATATTAACATTATATGCTTCGGATATTAACATACAATAAATTTTCATTGACCAATTTTTGTCATGTACAGAAACTAACAATTGAATATCCAGAAACTACCAAAAGAATATCCGTAAACTACAAATTCAATAACCGTAAGAACTATATAGCACAAATAAAATACTAGATAAGAAATATTATAAAAGAACCGGTTATGGAATTTTATAATCATACCTCTTCAATTGCATTTGACATTGCTTGGTCTTGGTCCGTAAATATTGTTTTTGGTTCTTTGCCTCCCATTGATTTTCTTTTCTAAACCGCTTAAGCAACCATACAAATGTTTCTTTTTTTCATTTGCTATGAAAGCACAACCAAACATGACAGTGTTCCAATGATTATTAATGCCAACTATTGGGGCACAAATAAGATTGTATCTATTTGTAGTATAAGTTGTGTCAAATATAACCAGATCTCCATAGAGCTTGTAATCTTCCTTCATCATGCTATCTCTCCAAAATATAGCCCCAAGTCTTCCTTCATCATCAAATTTGATTTTAAAATAGAACCCTCGATCTTCCAAAGTGAAATTTCAAAAAGCCTATCAACAACATTCGAGCATCACCATTTTCAATTTTTTCCATTCTAAGTTTCGAACAAAATTGACATGATCTTTCTTTGTGTGACCAACATGTTCCTCTCCACCTACGCTTTTACCAAAAGACTATATCCATCGCCTGGTCTTATACCAGCCTTCTTCCATTATTTCAATTATATCACCCCGATCTTCTCGAGATACACCTTTCACTACGCTTCAAATGGTTCCAATCCGTCCTTGTCATTGGATGATTGTGCTCGTAACATGGCGGTCAACAATATACATATCTTCCTCTTTTATCAATTTCGCCCTCAAAAGAGCCTTACATTGAGTCCTCTTTATGTAATTTCTCCTTCTCTTTTGTTGTTTTTTGGTAACATCGAGTTGTTCAACCGGTGAAGGAATTTGAACTTCATTAACATCAACCGGTGATGGAACACTCGATGTTAACCTCTTGGGTTGATCTCGGTAACTCCTTCACACGAGCAACGGAATAGCTTGTCTAATATCCTTGAAGTCTTTTTTGAAACATGATTTGTTGACAACTTAATACTAAATCCTAGTGCATTTGCATGAAGTTTATACGGTTTGTACAATTCCTCCCATGTCTTTGCTTTTGTTCCCAAAGAAATTTTTGCTTATATCAATATTAGGGTCCTCGCCATTCCATCGCACACACAAAATATATTAAAAAGAATAATGTCATATGAAATCGGTAATTCTAAATCAATATGTCAATAAAGTTAAGAGAGAAAACCTATTTGTAGCCCAGGTTCGGGATCTCGTAGGTTGTTGAATTTGAGATTCTAAATCAATCGGAGAATATGATTCGCAAGAAAAGGCGATAGTTAGTTAGTTTCGGATATTCATTTTGAAGGTTTCGGATATTCCTTGGCCTAGTACATTGCCGCTTAAAGTTTGGATATTCAACTTGGTACTTTCTGGATATAAATTTTATTGTTTCGGATATGGTCAATTGTGTGTTTCTCGGATATCCAATGTGGTAGTTACGGATATTCAATTTGAAAGTTTCTGGATACTCATTTTGAATGTTTCGGATATAGCATTGGCCTTGGCCAAAGACATGGCCATATCCCTTTGCCTAGTACATTGTCAATTTAAAGTTTACGGATATTGAATTAGGTACATTACGGATATACATTTTATTGTTTTTGGACATGGTCAATAGTGTGTTTATGATATTCAATTTGGAAGTTTTGGATATACATTACATTTTGAATGTTTACGGATATTCATTTTTGTAGTTTCGGATATAGCATTGGCCTTGGCCAAGGACATGGCCATGTCCCTTTGCCTAGTACATTGTCAATTTAAAGTTTACGGATATTGAATTAGGTACATTCTCGATATACATTTTATTGTTTCGGACATGGTCAATAGTGTGTTTTTGGATATTCAATTTGATAGTTCCGGATATTCAATTTGGTAATTTACTGGATATTCATTTTGAACGCTTCTCGGATATCATTTTGTATGTTTCGGACATAGAATTGACCAAAGCCATAAGCAATTTACGGATATGTATCTAACACATTTCAGGATATAAATTCGTATACTTCGGATATCATTTATATAAATAATTTACTAAATTGAAAAAAATTTAAATTACATTTTTTCCCTTCCCATAACCCCCATAAGGCTTGACACCGTAAACTCCATCACATCCTCCATCACCTTTATCAAAGGGCTTCTTCTTGACCTTGTCCTTCTTGCAAGAAGGAATTTCCATGTGTCCAAACAACTCCAAATACTCCTTAAGGTATTTTGCCAAAGCCTTGTGCTCGCCTTTGGCAACATTGGAGAAAGAGGAAGTGGGTGCACAAGAATCAAAGGCATCTTTGAAGCATTGCAGCTTGGTTCCTTTCACGTATCATACGCCCGCACAAGGCCGTAGAGGGCATACATACAATTTAACTGGAGATGTCCGGTCGATACCGAGGGATACGAAGATGACCAAAGTGGAGTTTCTTTGTCATTTCACGAAAGGCACTCCTAAACTCTTTCTCATCGTAGTCATACTCATCATTTGAGGACATATTGCTTGAAATTATGAGAGAACCGAATCGATTTTAATGAAAGAAGAGATGTAATTTTGAAATTTCCAGTTCATGTGTTGTATAGTGCAAGTGTCTAGCCCCTTCCTATTTATAGTGCATATACCTTGGAAACAATTCAAAGAGTAATAAATGTGTTCAGTTGGTAAGTGCATTGAATTCATTGAATTCAAAGAGTAATAAATGTAAGTGCATTGAATTCATTGAGCAACTTTTTTGACTGGATTCAAGTACTCAACCTATATAAATATAAATACAATTTGAATATCCAGAACTACCAAATTGAATATCCAAAAACACCCATTGACTATCAAAAAACCTTCAAAATGAGTATCCAGAAACCTTCAAAATGAATATACAGAACTACCAAATTGAATATCCAGAACTACCAAATTGAATATCCAAAAACACCATTGACAAGCTGAATATCCAGAACTCTCCAAATTGAATATCCATAAACACACAATTGAAACAAACTAAAACTTTCATTATGAATGTTTCGGATATTCATTTTGAAGGTTTACGGATATGTACCTAACACATTTACGGATATACATTTTTGGTAATCTGGATATCATTTATATAAATTTCGGATATGTACATAACACATTTCGGATATACATTTTAGGTACTTCGGATATCACATGGCCATATCCGATTGCCTAGTACATTGTCAATTTAAAATTAAAAAATAAGTTATATTGAGATCAAACTCGTAGCTTTGTAGAATATCGATTTGTGTAGCCTGGAGAATATCGATTTGTGATATTTCGAATATCTCGTCATGTAATTGAGCTTCCATTTATGCTATTGATGGATAGATCCCCAAAATTTCGTAGAACAATCTCTGGAACTGTACAATAACAATCGACCTTAGTAAAATAAACGTTGATTAAAATTAAAAACAGTAGTTGTTGATTTGGTTCATATTACCTGATTTAATCAATATCGATTTCTGTATTGTTTCTTGATATTCAATTTCATTGAACTGTCCAGAAGCAGAGATGGAGAAACGCGTTTTTCGTTGTAGTGTGTCTGTGTGTGTAGGTTTTTGGACAATAGAACCGGTTTAATTCAAACGGTTCCCGGTTTTTGAATATATTAAAAAACCCGTTTCTCCATACAAAGATGGAGAAACGCGTTTTTCACCAGACCAACTCTCTCACATTTTTTTTGTTTTGTTGGGCGCAGTTAAATTGAGAAAAACTGAGTATTTTAATGGTATTTATATATATGGTGCATGGTTTAGACTTATTTAAAAAATATTTTAAGCTAGAATATTAATTCCAGGAACATTTTTTGTTTTGTTTGGATTTTTAAGGTCCATGTAGTTATTTTTGTTTGTTTAAAACTACGAATGTTTATGCTTTGTTTGTGTCTTTGAGGCCTAATTTAGTAACTGTTTTTCGGCTAAACATGAATGGTCCCTATCAATTGGTCCAATTATAAGTCCAAATCCAAAAAAAAAAAAAAAAAAAAAAAACCTATATATAGACTCAAAAATTGACTACTCACATTTTTTTTTCCTTTTCATTATATTTTACTAAATAAGTGTACATCTCAGTCTATTTAACTCTAACAAGGTAATAATAAAACATCTAATTTAGAAGTTCAAGTTACTTATCTGGGTTGGTGCTTGCCCATTTTTCACTTGATAGCTGAATATCATCCATGACTATGGTTGTCACGACCCTAAATCTAGGCATCATTTTGATCACACGTGGAACACATGGGGGTGGGGTGCATGGCATCTCCTATTATGCATTATATGGTACTTGAAGTGATTACGGGTTTATTTTGATATTTGGCTAATTTACGTAATTTTAGATGTTATTAAATTAATATTAAATATATAATGTTTAAATGAAAGAAATGGGAATTTGTGTAGTAAAGTTATTGATGCTGCAGGAATTGTGCTTATCAATCTTCCTCCACGTGGCAGGATGAATCACCTGGCTCCTTGACCTGAAATCAGAACCCACGACTAGCCGGATGTGTCTCCGGCGAAGACGCTCGGGCGTGAGAGTAAGATCACAGTTGAATATCGCTCAAGATGTATTGACTGAATGAATTACAATAGCAAAATGGCAGTTACCTTTCACCGTTTGGTAGTGATGAAGTATTTATAGGAAAATGTGATGTATTTTTGGGGAGGCAACATGTCCTCCGAGATTATAGCGGCAGTTACTTGGTCGTGGGCACGTGCTATAATGGTCCCTGATTTGTAGGGATGTGGTTATGAGAATTGTTTAACCAAATATGCCGGCAAGTGTCAGGTCGTCATTTGTTAATTTAGGTCGAGGTCGCCACTCGTGGAATGGTCGACCTGACTGTCGGGTAGAGCATGGTTCGTACCCGAATTGTAGTATGGATCATGAGGTCGGACTAAGTTAGGTCGGGACCTGGTAGGTCGGACCATGAGCTTAGTCGACTGATGTTTGAGATGGGCCTTGGGCCTTGTTCTGATTGGATCAGTCTCATTGAGAATGTGGGTGCCAATGCTATCTGTGATTGGGCTTTACTTGCTTAGCCCAACTTGACACTTTTGGTATGTTCAGTGGCCCCCAACTTTCGAGTGGACTTTGTCGACTTGGAAGTTAAGAAGATTTTTGATATGAATTATTTTACCCGCAGGTCGCTACTAGTTCTGAGGTATAGTCGACCTTTGATGACGTGGCACCATCCTGGTCGTTGGCGATGAACGGTAGGAGATGAAGGAGCGCCGATTTTAGTAATGATTGCAATTCTGACGCTTGGAACTCCTTCTCGAAAACCGCTTTAGCTTTTAATTTTGGAAAATTAATTCCTATTTTCTTTTCCCCTTCCAAATTTAGGAAAATAGAAATACTCAGTCTTCTTCCCAAATTCGAATTCTTACCGTTTCCAAACTCTCCTTCGCCGGCGATAATCACGGAATTGCAAAGCAAGATTTAAAACTCGGTTCTCGGCCAAGAACGAATTCCCTTTCGCAATCAATTAAGGTATTTCCCTTGTATATTTGCTTTAGGGCTTTGATTTACGCCAGTGTTTAATTCCGCCACGGCTAGGACCTTTAGTAGTGAACCAGGAGCTTGGTACGGGTATTGCACTGTTAACCGTAGAGTATGCAAGCACATAAACGGTGGGTGGAGAGAGATGTCATTGAGCGAGTGTGCCTCTATCTTGACCAGTGGGAGTTGAACTTTAGTGAAATAGGATTGCCGGGCCAGGAGAAATTGAAAATGTGGTGATTGACGACTCAAATGTTGTCGCTTTTCATCTATTCCATGAATTGCTTGATCATATCACTTTGTTTTATGTTAGGGATGTCCACAAACCCTCTTTCCTTAGGAACAGAATAGGTTTTCCATGGGAGTTTAGGTCGCCCTTAGGTAGGTCGACTGAATGTGATCATAGGACTGACTCCCCTGTTTCTCCTTCTTCTTGTACGTATATGACAACTCAAGAAGGAAATGCCGCTTCGACCTCTTCAGCCCCCGAATTGTGGATGCGTTTGGCTCCTCTCGTTGTACCGGGGAAGAACGAGAGAGGATATATACTAAAGAGGCCTCTTCGAGGAAAGAAAAATATGGAGTCCAGATATGACATGGTTTATGATTTCTGTGGAGTAAGTAGAGTGGATTATAGGATAACCATCCTTAGTAAGGCGGACTTTATGGCCAAGTTCCGTACCAGCTTCACTACTGATGCCACTAGGGTGGCCTTCTTTTATGGACAGTTTGAGGCGGGGTTGAGGTTGCCCTTAGATCCCTTTATCAACGAGTTTCGGAGTGCATGGATGCTCTTCCCCTCCAAATTGGGGCCAACACTTGCAGAGTACTAGTGTGCTTTGCCATGGTATGTAGGTTTCTAGGCCATGAACCTTGCATGAGAGTCTTCAAGGAATTTTTGCTCCAAAGCTCGACAAGGCAGATTGGGGGATTAGTACTCCTTCCAAACCCAATTCTCCAAAATTGTTTGCCAACCTTCCCAACAAGCATAGCACTGGAACTCCCATGTGGTAGTTGTAGAGAGTAGGTCGGGATGGGAGTTCCCCTTGCCAAATAGTGAGTCTGACACTATTGACGAGGAAAACTACTGGGAGCCTCCATGGCACCAAACCTTGTATAGGAAGTTGTGCGCGTTGGTCAAGAAAGGGCCCATTAGCTGGGAGGTGCTAGGGACGACCAAGTATAACTATATCCAGGCTGGGATGATGCCTGGGGATGGAGTGGTAGAACCCCTTGTTCCTGTATTGAGAGGCCAGGTATATCCGGACTGGGTTACTCATTCCTTGGGTAGGTTGAAGGAAAACTGTCAATTTTGTCAGAAGAATGAAAATTACTGCAAAGACCACGGAGAGCATGTTGGTGGTAAGGATTTACTTGACCTGTATTCATTAGCTCGTCCATTGTTAACTTGCATAAGTAACTTATCATTGGCACATAGCGTTATTTTTAGCTGCATACACAACTCTTAGATCGTCCGTCGCTCGCTCGTATGTAGAACTTAGTTAGCTCGTACATAGAACTATTTCGAATTGCAACTCTTTATCAAATTGCCTGCTCGTATGTAGAGTTATTCAATTCGTACATAGAACTGCTTTGAATTGTATCAATTACCTCGTCAATTGTTTACTCGTAGAACTTTTTTGAATTGCCGAGCTAACACTTGATTTCTTTGATGTCGTGTAGTTTTAACTCCCGAACAAGAAGCGAATATGGTGCGTATTGTTGGGGTTTCTGATAAGAGGAAAGCCAAGAGGGCTCATGGGGCTGCCAATGCTAAGGCAAGCAGAGAGAGAGAAGCTGCTACTAGGAACAATTTGCTCCCGAAGGATGTCGCTGGAATGATCCCAATGGAAGAGGTCGAGCTGGAAGACCCTTTGCAAAGCGGCTCCCAATCCAATGATGCTAATGAAGGAGGTGACGATTCCCACAGGCCAGTCAGGGCAAGTCTGAGCTCCGACCCAAATCAAGATGCCAATGTGGAGACCTCTGGAGCTGGGATGGCGGGGGCTAGCCCTTTACAGGTTGTCAATGTTGATGACGATGATATGGAAGAAGATGAAGACGATCGTCCTATAAGTTCGAAGAAGAGGTCCCGATCTGAAAAGGGAAAGTCTGTGTCCTCGAGTCAATTGCCTCCACCAGCCTTCTTTCCTCCCGCAAGGAGTCTCTGGATGAAAAGATGAAGAGGTTGAGTGATGTTCCTCCGCTAGAAGGGTTTAACAGCTTGAGCCGCCGTTATCCCGACATGAGCCTGGGCCAAGTGATTGTTAGGAGGGCAATAGATGTAGACCTCCTAGCTCATTTCGCTGATAAGGGGATCACCCCCGAGGAATTTTCTCCTCGTTCTGGGATGGCTCATAGTGAGGTAATTTGTCATTTTCTCTTTCATTGTAGTTGCTTATCCCTTTACTCGATCCATTTAAATTACGAGCTAACACTTCTTCTGTTTCTTTGAAATGTAGAATCTTACTATGGTCGAGCAGGTGAAAAGCTCTTGGAGAGCTTCCATTGAGAGGGAGAGGCAAGCCCTTCAAGATTATTCCAAAAAGGCTAAAGAGCTTGCGGATTTGAAGGAGAAGTACAACGATCTGGACAACTCATATGAAGCTAATGAGATGGTGAAGACAAAGGCCCTGTCCGACCTCGAAGCTACAGAATCCAAGCTCAAGGAAGTAACTTCAGAAAGGGATGCTGAGTGCCTTGCTCATGAGAGGACGAAGGTTGAGCTTGCCACTGTCTCCAAACTTCTTGCCGATAAAGATTCTTTTTTGAAAGAGCTTAACGAGGAGCATAACTCAGCTCGAGCTAAGTGGAAGGAGGCTCTGGAGAAGGCTGGCCCTGATGCTGTGGAGAAGTTCAAGGAGGGAGATGAGTTCTATAATGCCATAGTCACCAAGGCTCAGGACTTCCTGGAGGTGGGTAAACGTCACATGGCGCGGCGGGCTATGGTGGATCCAACTGCTGAGGTCACCCTCGAGCAATTAGCTCGTTGGTTCTCTGAAGCCCAGTACGACATGCCCGCTCGTGGTGGACACTCCCTTGTTCCTTATCTTGAGAACGACTTGGCCTTCATAGCCCAGGAGGACCAAGAGGATGGCTGCGAGAAGTGGGAAGCTCCCCCTGTTGACGATAGGAATTTTGATGTGGTTCTGCAAGAGCTTGAAGATGCCGCCACTATGGAAGAAGAAAATGAGCTAGTTTACACAGAGTCGGGTAAACCCATTGGCCCCCAGCAACAAGAAGATGGGGAGGGTCGAAATGCTACTGACGACCAAACTGGCGTCAGCCAAAACTCTTGAATTTCTTAGCTGAATTGTAATGAACAAGTCCCAACCAACATTTTTGCTCTTTTGATTTCTTGGATATTTGGATGCCTTGGCCCTATTTTTTGGGAGGCAAGATACTTTTGTAAGTTTATTTTGTCTAAGTCTTAGCCCGTTTTGGGAGACTTACCTCTATCATAGCTGACCTTATTTATTGCATATTGTATGCTTTTTAAAGTAAACGTAGAGCTAGATATAGATAGGATGAATGAGTAAACTTGAGCCTAGAGGTGACTTGATCTTTATTTATTTAGTCGACCTCAGACTTGCTTAACTTTTTTGTGAATGAGATTGACTATGAGTCGAACCTGCTCACACTATTGAAGCTGACCTAGGGTCTAGCTAATTAGAACAATCTGACTAAGAGTTGGGTTTGTTAGAATGAAGTCGACTAAGAGTCGGGATCGTTAAATGGATAAAGCTGATTAAGAATCGAGCTAATTAGAATAAACTGACTAAGAGTCGGGTTTGTTAGAACGAAGTCGACTAAGAGTCGGACCTGTTAACTGAACAAAGCTGATTAAGAATCGAGCTAATTAGAACAAACTGACTAAGAGTCGAGTTTGTTAGAACGAAGTCGACTAAGAGTCGGACTTGTTAACTGAACAAAGCTGATTAAGAATCGAGCTAATTAGAACAAACTGACTAAGAGTCGAGTTTGTTAGAACGAAGTCGACTAAGAGTCGGACTTGTTAACTGAACAAAGCTGATTAAGAATCGAGCTTATTAAAACGAAGCTGACTAAGAGTCGAGCTTGTTGGGGTTATTGTAACACTATGCTTGATGGAATGAACTGCGCTTTTCATTGAAGTATGGAACATGCTTACATCAATTTGACACTAGAACTACCACAAACTTGAACTTGGAAACTGAAAACTAAAAGTAGTATTTGATGAGGTGAGTGGCGTGCCAAGGATGTTTCAACTCTTCTCCTCCGGGATTAGCTATCATGTAGGTTCCTTCTTTGACGACTCGAGTAACTACATAGGGACCTTCCCAGTTAGGAGATAGCTTGTTCTGCTGGGTCCTTCTACCCGTTGCCTCAATCTTTCTCAACACATAATCTCCAACTTGGAACGACCTTGCCTTGACCTTCTTGTCGTGATAACTTTTAGTTCGCCGCTTGTAGTTGACCATTCGGAGGTAGGCTGTTTCTCGCTTCTCGTCGATCAGGTCCAAGTCGATCAATCTGCTGGTATCATTCTCGCTCTTGATCAAAGAAGGTCACTCTAGCAAGTAGGGAATCGAGCTCGGGTGCCGTGGCCTCTCGATCCGTAAGTGAGAGCGAAAGGGGTTTCCCCCGTAGGCCCCCGAGTGGTTGTACGAACTGCCCAAAGAGCAAGGGGAAGTTCGTCCAACCAATTGTTTCGTCGACCTACGAGCCCTGTCTTTAGCGAAGATAGAACAAGTTTATTTGCTGCTTCAGCTTGTCCATTTCCTTGAGGATAGGCGACAGACGATTTCCAATGTTTGATCCCTACTCGATTCATTTCTGTTTCGAAGGTTTGGGAGAACTGTAAACCATTGTCGGATACTATAGCTCGAGGAAAACCAAATCGACACCAAATGAAGTCGTGGATGAAGTTGATAGCATTCTCCTCTCGTGATGCGAGCTAGTGGTTTGGCCTCAACCCATTTGGTGAAGTAGTCTATGGCAACTATCACATATTTATGCTTCCTCGGGCGGGAGGGAAGGGTCCAATCGTGTCGACGCCCCACATGTCGAATGGCCAAGCCGCAATTACCGGAGTCTCGCTCGGTTGTTGGCACATGAGGTAAGTTGGCAAATCTTTGACATTGATCACATTGCCGAACAAAGTTGTGAGTGTCGGCTCTCATGTGTGGCCGTAGTACCCCAAAGTGATTAACTTGTCAGCAAGAGTCCTGGCCCCCGGGTGTCCACCACAAATTCCACTATGCACTTCGTGTATCAATAGGGCGACCTCTTGAGGGTGGATGCACTTTAGTAATGGTCGAGTATAAGATCTTACGAGCAATTCGCCTCCTTGAATGACATACCTTGGAGCTTTCTTTTTGATGGCTCGAGCCTTCCTCTCGTCATCCGGCACCACCACTTTCTAAGTATGCCTTCATTTCCTCGATCCAACACTTCTCCTGAGTCCAATTTCTTGAGGGATCCTCTATGCATTGAATTTTTACTCTTTCATAGGCTGGACTTTCGAGGAAGGAGATAGGTTCATCATGTGGTTCATCCGAAGTGGCTAATTTCGAGAGGAGGACAGGCTAGCTCATTGTCTTCTCGTCCAGATTCTCAGATCTCCCGAGAATTCCAAATCTTTTATCGCCTCCTTCACCAGGTCACAATATTTGATCGGCGTGGCACTAAGCACCTCGTACTCGCCTCGACTGGTTAACTATCAATTGTGAATCACAAGTAAGCCATGATCTTAGTTGCTCCAAAACACTTGGCGTACTCTATAGCCGCTATCAAGGCTTCGTATTCGGCCCGGTTATTGGAAGCATCGAACTTGAACCTTAATGACTCCTCGTACACCGTCCTGCATTCTCGGTTCAATTAGCACTATCCCAGCCTCCATCTGCTATTCTTAGTCGCCGATCCATCTCGAATAGACCTTCCAACAATCGTCGGGTAGACTGATGGCGACACGGGACTCGATTCCTTCCCTTTAGCCTTTTCTTTTGGAGCTCGCCGCTCGTCGTCTTCCTTGGTGAACGTAAGCTCGACCAAGAAGTCGGCTAGAGCTTGAGCCTTCAACGCCTTTCGAGGTCGATACTCAATGTCAAATTCGTAAGGGCAATTGACCAATTGAGAAGTCGACTGAACTCTCCGGCTTGTGAAGAATTTTTCTTAGGGGAGCATTTGTAAGAACCACAATTGGATGAGCTAGAAAATAAGCTCGCAGCCTTCCTTGAAGCCACGACTAGGGCATAGGCGACCTTCTCGGCATTGTAGTATCTCGCTCTCCACATCCGATAAGGCCTTGCTGATGTAGTATACTGGTTTTTGAAGCCCTTCATCCTCTCTAATCAACACTGCTGCAACCGACTTGTCTCCCACAGACAGATATACAAACAAGGTCTCTCCAGTGGTCGGGCTACTTAGCAGAGGTGGGGTAGCGAGGTAATCCTTCAATTGTTGAAACGACGAATGACATTCGGTCGTCCATTCAAAGCTTTTCGTCCCCTTCAGAGCTTTGAAGAAGGGGAGAGATCTCTCTGCCGACTTAGATATGAAGCGACCAAGAGCCTGCTTCTCTACCGTTAAGTCGCCGCATTTCTTTGATACGGTGGGGGCTTTCATGTCGACTGTGGGCCTTGATTTTCTCCGGATTAGCCTCTATGCCCCGTTGAGATACCATAAATCCAAGGAACTTTCCAGCAGCTACACCAAATACACACTTGCTGGGGTTGAGCTTCATGTCGTTTGCTCTCAAATTGGCGAACGTTTCCTTTAGGTCGACCACGTGACGTCCAGTCTTTGTTTTGATGACCATATCGTCGACGTAGGCCTCCATGTTTCGGCCAATTTGAGAAGCAAAGACTTTGTTCACCATCCTTTGATAGGTTGCCCCTGCATTCTTCAATCCAAATGGCATCATGTTGTAGCAGTAGATGCCTCCAGCCGCTTGAAATGCCGTCTTGATTATGTCGTCCTCATGCATCTTAATCTGGTGGTACCCTGAATAAGCGTCGAGGAAGCTGAGGGTTGAGTGGCCAGCAATGGAATCGACTAGCTTGTCGATTCTAGGAAGGGGATAACTGTCCTTTGGGCAAGCTAGATTGAGAGTGGTGAAGTCGACACACATCCGCCATTTGCCATTTGATTTCTTCACCATGACCACGTTGGCCAACCACGTTGTATGAGTGGCCTCTTTGATTATTCCTGCACTCAAAAGTTTTTGTACCTCAGCTTTGATAGCCTCTTCCTTGTCACGAGCAAAACTTCTCAACTTTTGGGGTCTAGGCTTTATGGTCGGGTTGACTTCAAGTCTGTGAACAACGACCTCTTCCTTGATTCCCCTCATGTCTTCTACCCTCCAAGCAAAGACGTCATTACTTTCCTTGAGTAGCTCGATGATTTCTGCTCGCTCCTCAACTGATAACTGCTTCCCAATCTGAATTTTTTGGTCGGGGTAGGAAGGATTGGTGATTACCGACTCTAGCTCATCCACGCCTTCTAGCTCTGGTCCATCCCCGAATTGTAGAGTCTCAATGATTATCTCCTTAACCCTTTGTCTCTCCTCGGCCCTCGTGTGTGGAGCTTCTTCTCGCTATCATATCATCTAACTTGTCCGCAACCTCGCCGGTGGTGGTGGTGGCCCCGAGTTATTGTCGAGCCGGAGGCATAGGTTGCCTATGATGACTTGGTCGACCATAACTACATCTGAATCGACTTCAGTGGTGTTAGGGTGACGTGTCGACTCAAGCATGACCTCGTCATTTGAGCGATAGGTCGACTCTTCCACGTCGGTGATTGTTGACAGTCTGGTAGTTTTGGTGACTGATTGAGACAACTTTAAATAACCGTCTGCTGTCTCGATCTCTAGATCTCTCTTCTTTCTTTCCCGAAGAACATGGTCCAGGTAAGCTCGAGCTGTGCCTTGTACACATCCTACTCCAGCGGGTGTGGGGAACTTGACTCGCTGATGAGGGATCGATGCCACCATTCCAAGAGCGACCTGACCTGGAATACCAAGTATAGCGGCATAGTCACTATTTACATCAATCACTATAAATTGTACCTTCGATACGATCCTGAGGGGGTGTTGGCCTAGGTCGACATCGAGCTCTATCCTGCCTTTTGCATCAACTCGATGGTTGGTGAAGCCCTCCAACCTACCATCATATCTCTCCAACTGCTCATCATTAAGACCCATTTCTTTAAAAGTTTTGTATAACAAAATATCCTTGCAGGCCCCCGTGTCGACCAAGAGTCTGCTCGTCGTACATCCGTCTATGAGACCTGGGATGACGAGAACTTGCTCTCTAGCCGCCATATTAGTTGCCAATTCATGGGGGTAGAAGCTGATCACTTCATCTCTGAATTCTCTTCTTGGAGGTACATGTGGGGCCTTATTGAGTTGGAAGATCTTGTGCTTGATGGCCGTGTTGCTTGCTTGTTCTGTAATGACCCCCAGGTTCAATCTAGGTTGCCTAGGTCCCTGCTGTCCGCCTGCTGGCTGCTCGCCTCCACCAGTATGAGGCCTCTTCACATAGGCGTCGAGTCTACCCTGCTCGACCATTCTTTGGATGATCCGCTTCAAACCCAAACAATCCTCTGTGAGATGACCAGTGTCCTTATGGTAGTCACAATATTTGCTATTGTCCCTTCTAAATTTGTTGCCTGGGTTCATTGGGACAGGAGGAGCCAGTTCGACAGCATTCATAATCTCTGTTCGACTCACCGTAAGGGGAGTGAAAGCCTCGGGCACTTTCTCTGTTGCCCTAGTCCTGTTCTTTCCATTTTTATTGTTTCCTCCATTCTTGTTGGAGTCCTTTTTATCATCAGCGACCTCCACCTTGGGGCTTTTACCATTCTTTTTCTCTTTCCTTTCCTCAGCAAGAGCGACATTATACACCTTCTCAAATAACTCCTGTCGAGTTGTTACTGTACGAACTGTGAGTTCATAATCCATGTCCGCGAGGAAATACCGTTTCGTAAGCAATTAATGACTTCCCTATCGGTGAGGTCTTCCTCTATCTTATCAACCATTTCCTTAAACTTGGTGAAGTAACTCATCGAGCTTTCATTCTTCGCCCGTACCAAGTTATTCGTATCGGTGACAGTTATCTTCCGAGCTCCTGCAGCCGAGAAGCGATCCAAGAACTTTGTCCCGAAGCATGTCCAAGTAGTGATGCTACCCGCGGCCGCACCGTTGAACCAAGTTAAGGCTGCCCCGGTGAGTGTGCTTAGGAGGGCTTTGCACATATTGTCGTCCTCATTGGCGACAAAACACATGGTGGCTTCCGGATGTGCTATATGACTCCTTGCATTGGTCGACCCCGAATACTTCTCCAAGAGGCAACCCGAAAGTAGGAGGAGGCCGACTATCTCGATTTCTTTGGATAAAGGTCGGAGAGCAAAATCAATTCGTTCGACCTTTCCATCATCCTTTTCTTCTCCTCCTCCCATTGCTCAAACTTCTTTTTCATCAACAACCATTCCCTAGCATCGGGTCTTTCATCTCTTGGAGGGGGCGCACATTTGACTTGGCCTTCACTTCTAGGGAGTCACGTGCCTACTCCTTCGTCCTGTGAGAATGAGCCCTCTCTCGATCGCACCGGAGATCTCGTGCTGTCACTTCCTTGTGGCGACTGCGCCTATAATCTCCGAATGGCGACTGCGCCTCTCCTCTCTTACGGGCGACTGCGCCCATTCCTCGTCTCTATGAGACCCCCGACCTCTAACGTCCCGGGCCGGCAAAACCTCGTCTCGTTTCTATTGGGCCGTTAAGCGCGTCCTTAAGTCGACCGAGCCTCTTGCTCCTCGTTTCTGCTGAGGCTAGCCCTTAGATCGCTATCGGGCACATGAACGACCGTAGGAGCTCGTTGGACTATCTGTTTTCACCATTACGCCCCACACCTTCATTTGGCCTCAAACTCCCGGCTGTTGCCCATTAGAAACCCGAGTAGGGCTACTCTCTCGCAGCGTATGTCGCCCGTTACGCTCCTCCATGGCTATCAAGTCGGCCGTAATCCGGGCTCGCTCCAACATCATCTCCTTCTTGCTCATGGGGTTGGTGGAGGGACCCGCCTGTTTCCAACATTAACCTGAGCAGTTGGACATTTTGGAGGAGGTGGAACTCCTTGCCCATCCATATGCCTTTTCCCTCTCCTTGTGTCAGGCAATCCTCTGCCATCAACAACACTGGTAGAGCGGGTGGCTTTACCATGGGGACGATTCGGTGGGGGAGGAGGCAAGTTAGGGTTCTCAGCGTTTGCGTTCGTGTTGTTGTTGTTCACTTCTTCATGCCCAAGTGAAGCCTCGGATACGTGTCCCTCTGAAGTCACCATTGTTGCAGGTTGATAGAGTTTTCGAGGTCAAGTTTAAAGCACGATTCCCGGCAATGGAACCAAACGTCGATGCCGCAGAATTGTGCTTATCAATCTTCCTCCACGTGGCAGGATGAATCACCTGGCTCCTTGACCTGAAATCAGAACCCACGACTAGCCGGATGTGTCTCCGGCGAAGACGCTCGGGCGTGAGAGTAAGATCACAGTTGAATATCGCTCAAGATGTATTGACTGAATGAATTACAATAGCAAAATGGCAGTTACCTTTCACCGTTTGGTAGTGATGAAGTATTTATAGGAAAATGTGATGTATTTTTGGGGAGGCAACATGTCCTCCGAGATTATAGCGGCAGTTACTTGGTCGTGGGCACGTGTCTATAACGGTCCCTGATTTGTAGGGATGTGGTTATGAGAATTGTTTAACCAAATATGCCGGCAAGTGTCAGGTCGTCATTTGTTAATTTAGGTCGAGGTCGCCACTCGTGGAATGGTCGACCTGACTGTCGGGTAGAGCATGGTTCGTACCCGAATTGTAGTATGGATCATGAGGTCGGACTAAGTTAGGTCGGGACCTGGTAGGTCGGACCATGAGCTTAGTCGACTGATGTTTGAGATGGGCCATGGGCCTTGTTCTGATTGGATCAGTCTCATTGAGAATGTGGGTGCCAATGCTATCTGTGATTGGGCTTTACTTGCTTAGCCCAACTTGACACTTTTGGTATGTTTAGTTATAATACTTAAATTTTAAATGAAAATTTATAAAAAGTATTGAGGAGCTTAGGAGTAAATATAAGTATAAGGTGATTATTTGTAGAAGTTAAAACTTGGAGGAGCTTAACCGTAAATTGTTTTATATAAAAATCAACTCCTTCTCCCGTAAGGTTCATCCTTCTCCCTCAGTACCTTTCATCCTACGTTTCATCCAACCTAGGGTTACTTTTCAAAAATTATAACAAATCAATCGTCAATCCGTTTCGGGTTGTGATTGCATATTATTAATTAGGGAGTCGAGTGGATCATTTAGAGCCGATCAAAGCTTCTTTTTATTTCGACATATTTTTGGTAAGTTATTATGATTTCCTTCTATAATTGCTCATAATATGTATAAAGATGAGATAATGGGTTCTTGATATTTTTGGCATTTTTATTTGGCCTTTGGAAATGATGAACATAGGGTGTTGGAAAGAAGTAGGGTAAAGGGTTGATAAAATGGTTGGTTTGAAATGGAAATACGTTGTATATATGTTATATGGCATGGAGGGAGTATGGTTATGGTTTAGAACTGATATTACTGATGTTGGTCTGATTAGCATAGCTGGGTAAGTGGGTTGGATCATTTCTTACCTTACTACTGATGTTGAAAATCACCAGAGGTGTGTTCTTGAGTTACGCGATAGAGGTTGCCCTCGTCGTGTGACAGTTTAGGCCATGTCACGAGTCGTGCTCTGGAGCATGAGTCGTGACCCTTGGTTTTCACTCGTATGTGGTAGTCGTGACACTTAAGGCACTCGTGCGGGGTTGGGCACGAGTCGTGCCCAGGACTGATTTTTGGTACCAAGTTTGCAAGTATGTAGACCTAAGCAACTTAGTACGGAATTGACCCCTCTATGACTATAACTCTAGTACAACATTAGTACTATGCAATGGAGTCTTAAATGACCCAAAATGATAAAGGTAAGGTCTTTAAATATTGCCTTGAAAATGGTTGAAAGGCGTTATGGAAACTTAACCAAAGTTGATAAAAACTTGGTAAATTGATATGAAATCTTTATAGAAGGTGTTTAATATTACGACATGGATATGTAGGGCTTACTTGATATACATTGTGCCCATAGGTGATTGCATATTCATGGTTGGTTGTGCACATAGTGTTTAAATACATGCCACACTACTTTATTGGTTTGAACATGAGTATTTTACCATGTTGTTGGTTTGGCATTATTCAACAGTGTTTCCAATGTAAGTTGCACTGTGGTAATGGTTTGACATGATTAATATTACCATGTTATATATTTATATCCCAATGTAAGGACTTATTTTCAAGTAACTGTTTATGTACCGAATGTGGTTATATGAACTGATGTTATGGGTATAGTGGGATACAATCAAGTATAGATTTGTTCTATAAGTGATTGGATTGCATTATACATATGATTAGGCCCGTCTGTTGGCCGCAGACGTGGGATTGGCCACTGCTGTATCGTATCAGAAGCCTTACAGATAGCTGAGAGTATTACATTATATTTGTGACTGGGCCCATCTGTGGTCACATACGTGGGATTGGCCACTTCTGTATCTGTAAGTACCCAAATCCGGATCGTCCAAATCCGTCAGAAAGTTAACCGAAATCCGTTAACTGACCCGCTCCAGGTTAACGGGAACTCGTTAAACTCCCCGTTGCCATGCCAACGAGACGTCCCGGGACTGCCCCGTGCATCCCGACGTCGAAGCGTACTTAAGACGTGTCATCTCACGTAAAAGTATGGCTTTCCCTGAAAAACGCACTTTCCGAGGGCATTTCGGACATTTTCCGGACTGTTATTTAAAAAAACGGACAAAATCGGGACCGGGGAACGAACTCCCATGTAAAGGGTGAGTCACAGGACACGTGTCCTGCATGCCACAGCCCTCTCATCACCTTTCAATCACAAATCAAGCTGAAAAGACCAAAATACCCCTAGAATTCAGTCAAAGTCCGGCCGGACTCCCTGTGCAAACTTTCTGAAATTGCCAAAGAAGCCCTCAGGATTCCAAAATACCCCAAAACCCCGGGAAATTCACCCAAGTCCGTCCGGACTCCTACTGCAATTTTCACCTATAAATAGAAATGGCTGTCAAAGCCAAAAGGAGGAACTTTTTTACCCAAAAATTCACCTCCTCCACGGCCCAAACTGGTTTTCACCCCTTCCGAGCTCCCGTTTTGTCTCGATTCGCGTGAAACCTTCGTATTTCGATCAAATACGCCCCTTACCACTTTGAAACAACCTTTCGAACTACTTTTCGTGTCCCGTACACACCTTCCGAGCCAAAGGAGTCAACCCTAGCCATAGGTATAGCTCCCTCTCTCTAAATCTCTCGTTCTGTCTCGGTTTACGTGCCAGTCGCTACAACCGTTTCGAACAACGTTATCAAAATGTAGACGCCTCCGTCTAACGGGGTCCGATACGTTTTAGCCCCTCGATCCTCTTCTCTTTCCGTAAGAGAAGTAATCACGGGTTAAAACGGCGTTCCGACCCCGTTCCGTTTACTTTTACGTCATTTACCAATTCCGGATCGATCGATCCGTTGATCGTCATTTAATTTCTGTCATTTACAATTCCGAGCCGATTGGCCTCGTTGATCGTCATTTACAATTCCGAGTCGTTTGACTCGTCGATCGTCATTTACAATTCCGGATCGTTTGATTCCGTTGATACCGCACTTTAAATACTGTCATTTACGAAGTCCGACCCGTTTGGATCGTGATAGTATTTACTTTTCAAAGTCCGAGTCGCAACCCGATTCGTTGATCGCATATCATTTAATACGTATTTTTCCCGTAAAAATCGTTAACAATGTAATGCCCGGTTCAAAATCGGAGTTCGTCCTTCAAACTCTTTTTCAAAACGCGCGAAATGACGTTCGGCCTCCGAACGCTCATCTTCAAACTAAAAGCCGCCATTTGACACTTCAAATCATTTAATACGCATTTTTCCCGTAAAAATCGTTAACAATGACACGCCCGGTTAAAAAAAAACCGGAGTTCGACCTTCGAACTCCTTTTCAAACTCAAAACCGACGTTTGACATTCAAACACTCATTTCCGTCTCAAAACCGACGTTTGCCACGCAAACGCTCATTTCCCTCTCAAAACCGACGTTTGACATTCAAACGCTCATTTCCGTCTCAAAATCGACGTTTGCCACGCAAACGCTCATTTCAAACTCAAAACCGACGTTTGCCACGCAAACGCTCATTTCCCTCTCAAAATCGACGTTTGCCACGCAAACGCTCATTTCAAACTCAAAACCGACGTTTGCCACGCAAACGCTCATTTCCGTCTCAAAAATGACGTTTGTCATTCAAACGCTCGTCTTTTCAAACAAAGTCACCTAATCAACGTTTGTCATTCAAACCAAGATTAAGCTTGTCATTCAAGCCCCCATTTCAAAAACACACACACACACACACACGTTTTTCGAGAAAGGTAGAAAGACTCGTCATGCGAGACGTTTCAGGTGATCTCATAATACTCTATCCGAAACGTAACGTGACCTCCGAACCTAACAATCTCTGGTATTCAAAGCTTTTTACTCGTTTTTGCTACCAATAAAAATGATCCCCCGTTTTCAAAGCCTTTTCCTAAGTTTTTGCTACCAATAAAAACGACACCATTTTCTAAAGCCGTTTCTCAACGTTTGGGCTCAAAATACAAAAACCGCGTGGCGACTCCTCATTTTATCCTTCCCATGAAGTGAGGTCTCAGACACCAACCCCCCGCGAAAGACAACCGCCTTTCGCATCGCGCGAAATCCGGGTAATTTCAGTTGGTGACTCCGCTGGGGAAAAGATACTTTTTTCAAAACTACCGTTGTTTTCTAAAAAGCCTTCCGTGGGTCAAACTTTCGTTTACCCTTCCTCGTTTTCGTGTGTGTGTGTTCCTTTAAACCTCGAACGGTTTTTGTTTCGAAAGACATTACATTGTCAACTTTTCAAAATCTTACCATGTTTGTGCATCCCCATTCATGTTTGATTTTCATGCTGCCTTTTGAACTGTGCATCATGAATTCTTTAAGACACATTCTGAAAAAAATCTCTGTTTTACTCAGAAAAAGAATTTTAGTGACCGCACACTACGCGCACTTGCTACCTCGGAACACCGCACTTCACGTGCACTTGCTGCCTCGGTACACTGCACACTACAACCCCTAACCCGGGATGGCCTTATCGCTTGCACCCCGATTGGTCACTGCCGGCGCCTTTCGGGGGCGCACGGGGTCATCCCAAACATCCCATCCTAGCCCGTGTAAGCCTTGCACTCTTTGTGTCACACTTTGTCCAAGACCCCGGTTGGTTTTTGGCTTAGCGCTTGTCATAAAGCCTAAGTGTATGTTTTTTACGCCGGGCCCCGCTCCGAGTCAAGCTCGAGAGTTTGAGACCAAAGGTCGTTCCTGACCCGAAGTCTCGCGCTCTTCAGCCTTGACTTTAACGCGGAGCTCTGCCGAAAAATATACCCGAAGGTTCAATGTGACGCCGTGTCACCAAACCTCGTCGTATGTACTGTGCCAGCCACAACTTGGCCAACACCAAAAGCTAAGGTCTCTCGCACAAGCGAGTCAGGAGAGGTCATGCCCAAATTTTGGCACGATCCCCGCCTTAACTTAAGGACGTTGACTTCGACTGTGGCCCGTGCTGAAGGCCACATACGTTGAAAGTTTGCGTGATCGGCCTAGCCTTAAGTTCACGTTTTCCTTTGTCGGTGGAACTCGCTTGCCTTATCAGACCTCGCTCGGGGTAGTCCGTCCCGAGAAAGATGATCTACAATGGAAACGAGGGGCTTATAAGCGTAGTGACGAGATCCACTGATTAGAGCTCTAGGATTAGTTGCGAAAAGAAGACCCGCTCTTTTCCAACCGATTAGGACTCGAGAAAACGCGCTTTAAGTAAACATTAATCGGTAATCGCACATTGCACAAGCCCGAAACCTTGAGCCAAATACCCCTTTCCGAAGCCTAAACCCTTCCTTTCGTTCCACTGCGGCGAAGCGAGAAGTGGTTGAGATTTCCGGGTCGGCGCCTTACTAGAATCACGAGTAACGGCGGCGTCGAGCGGTTCTTCGGTTCCCTCGGTTCCCTCGGCCCGAATTTCCGACATGTCTAGTTCACCGAGAAATCGTGACGGGAAGGACCCCGCCGCCGGCAACATATATGACATTGGAAGAAGCCATCCGGGCTTGTGAGGTTCACAAGAGGCAGAAAGAAGATCAGCAGAATTTCGTGGTACAACTTCTGAATGAGCGTGGTATAGCAGCTATCCCCCAGTCAGACGGTACTTTTGTCCTGGTCGAGGATGACGATTCCCCGAAACCAGTTCACCAAGCCTTCAACCAGGTTCCTCCCCCACCAACTTACGGGATGCCTTCCAACCAAGGAAACAGCCGACCTAGGCTCCACATTGCTACTTCTCAGGGCAACCCTGTCATTTTTGGCCAGCCCAGTGCTACTCCTATCACTCAATACCACCGGCGCGCCATTGGACCATCCCAGATGCCAATATCCCTCAATACCCTCCCGGGTTCGTCCCGTTGCCTATACACGAATCCCTAAACACTGGGGACAAACCCCGATACAGTTCAGAAAAGGCCCCCATATATCCACATATATCAAGCCTTCCACCTCCAATCACTACCGCTCACGTGGTGGCACCCGGCGCCGAGCCTCAAAGTCCACCACTGGACCAAACCTTAGCCTGGATGGTCGAGTAGATGAAAGACACAGAAAGCCACCATGAGCGGCTTCAAAGCAGGAAACGCTCAAATCCACGAGATCCGAGAATGGTCACGCCTCTCCCGCCAAGTTCGAATGCGAGATGGACCGATTCGACGGAACCGAATGTCCTCAAACGCACGTCGATACCTACGTTCTCGGCATGAGAGCAAAAGGAGCAACCCTCCAAGAAATGGCCGACCACTTCCAAAGATACGCTCAAAAGTTCGGCGTTACGGTGGTTTCGAGGGTCAAGCTGCGGATCGTCACACTGGGATCGATTAGTAACATCTTCCCGGAACGGTACCGATCCAACTTAGAGTTGGAAACAAGTTGTGAGGACTTAATCACCACCGAGCGTAAAGCGGATGAAAGTGTTGGGGAATTCTACGGTGAGGTGGAGCCGGAAACTCTCCGAGATCATGGAGCCACTCTCCAAAGATGAACATATGCGGATCTTCAAGTCCTCGCTTAAGACCGTCCATCGAACTCTCATCGGGCTCATCATTTCTTCCTGCATCTCGGGCCATGGTCAATGCCGGTTCACGGTTCGAGAAGGATCTCAAGGAAAAGTTGGCTCTTGCACGCCCATACGAGATACCGCTCGGCGGTTGCATTCAATCCCGCACCGGCCCGCAAGAAAGGGAAAGACACGTCTGTCAACTACATCCATCGGGGACAACGATCGGGCAACGAAAACCCGAGTCCTACAAAGCAACAATTCTACTCGGAAGCGGCACTGCCGTACACTTCGACAAGTTGGACATGCCACCGAGCAAGATGCCGGAAGGGTTAATCAAGGAAGGTCTCCTTAAACCCGTTGCAAATTACAAACCCAAAAATCCCGTAGCTAATGCGGACAAGAGAAAATCTTTGCGCCTTCCATCGGTATCACGGCCATACCACAGAGACAAGTTTGTTTGGGGTTACGATTCGAAATCCGAACTTGATAGAAGAAGGCAAGTTGGAGCGCCCCGTGGGCCCAATACGATCGGAAACCCTTTTCCGAACAATAACAGCGTGAATTCCATTGAGTGGGTGCCCAAGAAGATTGCCACGTAATCCGGTTTCCGCCTCTTCCCGGTCGGGTCCTCATCAAATGTCCACATCGGCTACGATGTTTGGATCGCTCCGCCGCACAGGAGTACGAGTCTCAAGATATGGTCCGGAGCGATCCTTCGCGAAACAGAAGAAGAAGTCCTCTCAACAAAGAATCGAGAGAAAGATACGAAGTCGGAGACACCGGTGTAGGTACACTGAGAGCCTTCAGGAGGTTAGACTACTACGTACCGTACTCCGGCCTGGTCCTCTCTTCCTCCAGGCCATGCGGCTTTAGAGCAAGCGGGGATGGGAAAGCCGAAAAGTCATGCCGACAACGAGCTCGAGACCACTGGGACACCGGAATACCTCGATATTGGTAATCTTATCGCGCCGAAGCCTAACCCTCCGCGGGATCGCCCAAGATTCAATTTGTCCAGCTTTCCGAGCTCGGACCGATAAAGGAAGATCAAGGTCGGCTTGGCACCCGCACTCGATCAACGGCGTGCTAACCAAGGCGGCAACCGCCACAAACGGCCTCAAAACAATCCCGAGGCTCCAAGAAAGGCTTTACCTCGCAAGAGGAAGACAGGAAACGGATGGCTTGATGACTCTCCTTCTCCTGGATAGAGACCGGATCTACGATTCCCGATCGTACGGCGGTATGATCACGTTCCGTGATGAAGACTTACCGAGAGATGCCTCGGGGCACAACGAAGCTCGTATATCACTCTCAAGCTCAACACCATAACACTCCCTGAGTATTGGTAGACAACGGGTCGCCGTTAACGTTCTCCCTCTCGGCATGATGCGAGCCCTCCGTATCAACGAAAGCCATCTCGATTCCGTCAACCCGACTATCAAGGCCTACGACGGCTCGTCTCGTCCCATCCTGGGGACGGTAACTCTGGAACTCGGTTCGAAACCCAAATGGTGCCAAAGAAATTCCACGTAATGGACATTCCATCCGAATTCACAGCTCTGTTGGGGCGCCCTTGGCTACATCACATGAAAGCCATAGCCTCCACTCTCCATCAGTGTGTTAAGTTCATTAATCGGCAGGGAGATCTTGAAGTCATCCGAGGGGATAGTTTCCTCATAGGGAACGAAGTCGAGACAATAGCCAAGCGTGTCCGTACTCAGGCACCGGTGTTACCTCCTTCGAATTAACCAAGGGACTACCGGGGCAAATCTCATCAGAATCCCTCAGAGTCCGGAGATGCTAACTATGTAAACGTACTCGGACAGGCAGACCCTGAAGCAGTCCGATACATCAAGTTCAACTGTCGTTTCCAACATTTGGAAGCAGATTGGAAAGAAACACTGAACATTGCCATGATGCGGGCACATAAACCCCCAATCTCCAATCGGAGATTCGTCAGTATTCTTCAAACCAACTCTCTGGCCCCGCCAGGCGAAGAGATCTTTGTGATAAAGGTCAACAAGCACCGTCATTCTCGTGATGAATGCATGGAAGTCGTATGGGATGTCCTCGATGAGGAACTACCCGTTGCACCCCTCTTCTCCAATGAAGAGCATGATGTTTTCCTAGCTGCTCCAGCAACTCAACCGGACGCAATACTGTGAATGTGTGCCCCAAATTTTTGTTTGTTGGAATTCACGCGAGTTTGAAGACATCCGAGTTATTTGAAAAACGGAGTCGCCACGCCATTTTGATTACCTCAAAACTTTGAAAAAAAGGTTTTATGGGTTCGGAGGTTAAGTTACCCCTTGGGAAGAACGCCATGGCGTTCACCCAAAGTGCCTTGCCGGAGCAAGTCTCCCAAGATTTCATTAATCGTGATTGCTTGCGTGCTTTCTTTGTGTGCATGTGTTTGAGAGTAAGGGGGGAATGTCCCAAGTTATCTTCCGGACGTACAAACCATTTGTTGGTTGTCGCTCGGGATTTCTTGGAATTTATGTATTTGGGATTATGATCCCGTCCTCATCTTATGACTTATGATCATCGCATTTTAAACCTCGGGACCCTCGGGACTTGCGTGATCGAGAGAATGACTCTCTTTTGGTCAAAGATGAGGTTCTTTAGGAAGGAATGTCCTTAGCCCATCAATCCTACGCTTTAAGACGGTCGAGCTCGTATGGAGGCTTCATACTCATTCTTAAGCGATAATCGGAGATATAGGGTTCAAGGTTATCCTTTTCCTAAAGAAATCATGAACCTTTAATGGAAGGAACGATGCAAAGATGAGAACTTTTACACCGGTCCGTTCCAAGGTTGGGGGAAAGGGGAAATGCATGATGAAAAATGACTCTTTAATGAAAAGATGACATTTTGGTTGTAGCAAATGATGCCTTTTGATTTAAAGAAAGGATCTTTATTGCGAATGATGCATAAAGATAGGATTTTTATGCAAATGATGCATTGAAAAAGGGGTTTTGATGCAAAGGATGCATTTTTATTGAAAAAGATTTGATCTTTATATGCAAATGATGCATAAAGATAACATTTTTATTGGAAAATAGGGATTTTAGGTGCAAAGGATGCACCTTTATGAAAAAGACTACATTTTTATGACAAATGAGGTCTTTAATGCATGCAAAGGGGAAGGGGGTGATAAAGAAATGATCTTTATGAATAAATGCCAAGTCCCAAGCAAGATATATGAATGCAATGAGCAAGTATATCAATTAAAATGCAAGGTTAGGGCGTGCGAGGTTACCAATCGTTTCCTTCGCTTCTTCGGACGGAGCTAGGAGGAGAGGTTCGTCTTGGGTCTTCAAGGAGGAGGGAGATGGCTTCTTGAGCTTCTTCTTCGCCTTCTTGAGCCTTCAAGGGTGTTCTTCACGTCTTGATTATATTGCTATGGAGTGAGTGTGTTTTTGTTGTTGTTAATTGTGTGTTGAAATGGGTAGAGGAGGGCTCTATTTATAGGCAGTCTGGATAAGGCTAATGAAGCCGTGCGGCCAGAGACAGCGAGCTAATGCAGCCGTGCGGGCTTATCCATTGTGACTCAGCATTCTAGAACCATGCAAGGTGGCATTATTCTAGAACCTTCCCTCCTAATTAAGAAAAACGTGTTTCTTAATTAGGAAGGATTCCTCTCAGCCTTTATTTAATTAAAAACAGTTCCGGAATGTTTCCTAACGCTGGGAAGGTCTGGGGAATTACCGGAAAACTTACCGAAATTGCCGGGAAATTTAACCGGAAGGCATGAGCCAGATTTGGGTACTTACAGAAGCCCCTCGGCAACGTCACTTGCAAGGCGAGTGGGGTTGTCGATAGAAAAGGATCCGATCTGGCGAATGCCGAGACGGATTGGGTGACCAAGGCGGTCGAGTGGCTGAACCTTTTGGAAGGCTACCTACGTATCCTGAGGAATCAAGCCAGGCCGTAGTTCGGAATTAGGATCCGCCGGGGAAGGAAGAAGAGAAACCGGTCTCTGCCGGGGAAAAAGAAGAGAAAATGACCTAGGAGGTCAAGCAATTGATCCTACTGGGGATATGCTAGGAGTGACCCAGGTGGTCGGATATCTGAACTTCTATGAGGGGGCGCTTTATCACTGAGGAGTGACAAAGAAACAGGGTGACCAAAGTGGTCAAATGGCTGAACCTTTTATAAAAGGCTACCTACGTATCCCGGAGGAATCAAGCCTTGATCGTAGTTCAAGCATCACTAGATAGTTAGGAACGATGTCTAGGATCCTTGAGATTTTGACAATTCGGAGGGTTTGTCACCCGATGAAGCTAGAGCTTATGGCGCTATCTCTTTATGACGGAGATAGAGGTAACTTAAGTTGGGAAACTTGAGCGTACGTCACTATTCGCGGATAGAGGTAGCACAAGTTGAAATGACTTGGGCATACGTCACTATTCGCGGATAGAGGTAGCACAAGTTGAAATGACTTGGGCATACGTCACTATTCGCGGATAGAGGTAGCACAAGTTGAAATGACTTGGGCATATGTCACTATTCGCGGATAGAGGTAGCACAAGTTGGAATGACTTGGCATACGTCACTATTCGCGGATAGAGGTAGCACAAGTTGGAATGACTTGGGCATACGTCACTATTCGCGGATAGAGGTAGCACAAATTGGAATGACTTGGGCATACGTCACTATTCGCGGATAGAGGTAGCACAAATTGGAATGACTTGGGCATACGTCACTATTCGCGGATAGAGGTAGCACAAGTTGAAATGACTTGGGCATACGTCACTATTCGCGGATAGAGGTAGCACAAGTTGGAATGACTTGGGCATACGTCACTATTCGCGGATAGAGGTAGCACAAGTTGGAATGACTTGGGCATACGTCACTATTCGCGGATAGAGGTAGCACAAGTTGGAATGACTTGGGCATACGTTACTATTCGCGGATAGAGGTAGCACAAATTGGAATGACTTGGGCATACGTCACTATTCGCGGATAGAGGTAGCACAAGTTGGAATGACTTGGGCATACGTCACTATTCGCGGATAGAGGTAGCACAAGTTGAAATGACTTGGGCATACGTCACTATTCGCGGATAGAGGTAGCACAAGTTTAGAGTTCTGACAATTCGGAGGTTGTCACCTAGTGTTATCCCGTTATAACGGAATTAACGGAGGCGACTGGGAATAGAGCTTGATTGCTAGAGAGATAAGGGATATTTTCTGAAAAGATGTTATCTTGGTTAAAAGATAACGGAAATTGCATGCCCAAGTGGAAGGTCCAGGGGCAGGATTGTAATTTCTGCTCAGAGCGAATGAGGCCGCCCGGCATGAGATGGAGAAAAAGGAGCCGTACGGCTAGAGACCTGTTTTTTCCAGATTATTTAAAACAGGTTTGAACGGGCATTGGGCATCATTGCCGCCCAAGAACTGCCGAGGAAGAGAGAGAGAAAAGAGAGAATTTCTTCAAAATTCTTCAATTCCCTTTGCTTCTATCGATTGGAATGGATCCGGAGGGCAATCCCATACCGAGGCAAGCAAGAAGGAACATCTCCGCGGCTGCGAGAAGGAGGAGAAAGGAGCTCGTTCGGACGGAGAGGAAGTATGACTTCCTTACGCCTCCATCGGAGCTTTACCCGGGGAGAAGGGAGCATAAATCAACGAACCCGCGATCGGTTGGGGTAAGCATTCTCATTTTGCTCAAATCCGATGATTTTGCTTGATTTTTGAATGATTTAGGGCTTGACCCGAATTTTAGGATTTTTGAATGATTTTTTTTGAATGATTTTGAGATGCATGAACAACCGATGAGGCTAAGAATATGCATGTGCAATTTATTTGATGAAAATTATGAGAATGACTCACTTTTTTCTCGCAAAATGAAGTAAGAATGAGATTTGTCTAAATGAGACGAAGTTCTTGCCTTGTGCTAGAACTAGGTCAAAATTCTGATTTTCAATGAGAAAACATGATTTTGGAAGATGAAAATGATTCATGCATGCCGTTTTATTTGAAAAATAATGCTTATGTGCAAAGAATTGTGATTTTGTGCTTTAGGAAAGCAATGACGCGCTTCAAGCGATGAAAGACACGTTTTTGATGCAAAAGATGCTAGAAAAACTTTTGTGAATGCTTTTCTTTTGAAAATACGTGCACTTTTGTGAATATATGCATGCTTTTGAAATGAGATGAAGGACTGACACTTCTTTTTTGTTGTGCTTGTCTACAGGAGAACAAGTCTAGAGGACCATCTGAGATAGCGGTCAGGCTTTGGCAGAGGATGCCGGATTTTGAGAAGAATGGGGTAAATCCCAAGCAGCTGGTGAGGGCTACTGGCCTGGATGCATTTGTAGAGGCCATCGGCAGGGGTGTCCACATCACCTCTAAGAGCAAGGGCTTGGTCCAGCCCTTCGAGTTCCGGTGGACAAGACACATAGCTTTCACCCGAGCCGGGGAGAGCCGACAAGTGACTCGCCGATTTCACAGCCTATTGCGGCCTACAGCTCACCGGGAGGCCCGTGACTTGGAGAGACCACATTACAGCCGAGGAGTTCCAGGCTTTGGTAGGGTTTGAGCCGATTCCCAAGGGCCGGGGATGGAGACGCGGAATGTCGAGGTGGCAAGTCCGTAACCGCATGCGTAACTTTGCCGCTAATGATGTGATCGCCCAAAGAACTGGCTAGAGCATTCATATGGTTGATGCTATCGGTCACCATTTTTGCTAATTTGCAGGACACGGCCATGACTTGCCTCCTCGACTCTCACGGAGGATGTTGATGGGATAGGGACGGTCTCTTGGGGAGAGGCCGGATTGGCGGAGCTCTACTTCTCGTTGGACATGTACACGTAACAAGGCCGCTTCCATGGACTGCTTTCTCATTTGCCCTTGAGGTAGTCTCCTTTTTTTCTTTTCTCTTTTCCTGTCTTGAGACTTTTATAAGAGAGAGAATGACCTTTTGATGTTTTGAACATGCAGCCTGGTTTTGTGAGGTGATCGGGTTCTTCCCTTGGAACCAGCCAGAGTGATGTCACCATCTTCCCCTGCTATGGTTCGCCGGAGGGAGATGCGAGAGATAAATTCACGGGAAGACCCGGATTACCTTCGATTACAAAATGGTGAGGCCAGCCATCAACAGTGGATGGGCACGACGGAGTGGACTTCTACCTCGGGGCGTGTATCCGGAGATTTTGTCGGGAGATGCCATCGAGGTGACGAGGCAGAGGAGGTGGCTCACCGGGCCGACATGTGATGTCATTTACTTGGGGGACCGCTTCTCGAGGCAAAGATGGCCATGTCCCTCCATTGGACGCCATTACTCCTCAGATCCTCCAAAGACGGATGCCGCAGCCCAGTGGTGGCCGGCGGATGAGATTGAGAGGTACCAGTGGAGGTATAGCAGTGGAGGAGTATTTTGACATGGGTACCCCCTACGCCGTGTTTGTGGAGCGGCGCGAGGACGCCACGTAAGCTAGTGAAGCCGGCGGTCACTCGTGGATATGGGGAGGATGAGCCTACCGACCCGCCGATCCCTCCCGCGCATCCGTCCTATGTGATCCATGGAGTGCCGAGGAGGATGAGGATACTGTCCCCGATGCTAGGGAGCCCCAAAGACACCTTGCCGCCCGATAGCACCGTAAGTATACTCTTAGTGGTCTTATTCCCTTTTTAGCTTTCGATTTTCTCCGCTTTTGCAATTTTCTCGAGATTTTCCGAGATTTTCCGAGATTTTTCTCTTCTTTTCCTCGTGTTCCACTCGTACTTACGATAGGCCGGTCGTGCATTAGGGGCTGGAAGGACATGTGCCGGTCTCTTCGAGGAAGCCGGCTCGCGCTTCGAAGGCGGCCGGATGCACAGGAGCTCGGGCGCAAGAGACGGCACGTCGGGGGGCACAGCTGTCTACCTCATCGGCCTCGGAGTACTCTTCCAAAGTGCCATGCCTCGGGGCGGGGACCCAACGCCGACATTCTCGGAGCAAATGGCCGAGTACGGGCACGATAATGTCCATTTGTCCGACGTGAGCGACCGTGAGGACTTGATGAGGGAGGCTAGCATTTATGAGTTGAGTAGCGATGAGGAGGAAGAAGAATCGGAGGCCTAGGAGGTCTCTAGAATAGATTTGGAACGAAAACAAACAATGGAACAATTTTTATGCACAACTTGTTTATTTTTTGCTTTATTTGGGCGCCGATGGGGCGAAAACATTGTATTTACATTTTATTTACTTTTCTAATTTATGCTTTTTCAATTTGCATATTATCCGAGCCTTGGGGCGACTTTTTTGCTTGGAATTGGGGCTGAAATCTGGGCCAAAATGATTTATAATGGTATATAAATGCTTGAATGGCTTCGGATATGTTTTTGTACAGGTTTTGGTTGAAAAAGTGGGGTGAAAACTCCCTTGGGCAGCAATCTTTGGTTGCCGCAGAATTTTTTCTGCAGAGGGCTAATGTAGCCGTGCGGCATGGCCTCGAGGGCAAATAAAGCCGTGCGGCTAACAGCCTGGTCTCGAACCGGTTATTTTCTCGAATAAAAGCAAGGCTTGGCCATTTCATTTCATTTTCACTCTAGACTTGTCCCAATTGTTCCTGAGCATATTTTGGACCTAAAAGCACCATCCTTGAACACTTTGCGATGGAGAAGCCCGTCGATTGCAAAGGGGGAAGCGAGACCATTTTCTATCCGGTCTTCAATCTTGGGCGAGATATAACTTCCAAAATCACAAGGGATCGCTTGATTCTTCCTTCAAGATCAAATCTTTATGGCATTTGAGGGATCTCCCGCCCGATTGGGACTCGCTGAGAGCCGCAAAGAAAGTTCGGGACGTCCGAGACATGTTTATCGCTTTTCTTACAACGAAATTGTCCCAACGCACGAAGACTTCGTGAGCCTTGATTGGGGGTCCCGAGACCGAGGCTATATCTATTCCGCTGATCGGAGACGTGCCGGTGACGGTAAAGCTTGCATCTTTTCTCGCAGATTCCTTTGGGAGAGGCCGAGAGGATGATGGTAGCCCCGGATAGGATTGACCTTTCGATATCCCGGCAGGTTTGGGTCTCCAGGATATGGCTGCGACCGCGGTAGTTATGGATGCTTTTATTCTCTCGCGTATTCTCTCGTTTTGTTCACCGCCGAGTCCGTGGGGATCTGTCATAGTGGCCTCTTGGACATGGTCGAGACTCGCAGTGGCTGGGAAGGATATTGTCCCGCCGATTTTGGGAGAGACATTTCATGGGATCGATAGGATGGCTCGGGAGACCGCTTTCATGAGGTCCGGGAGTCCGGCTATGTTGACTTTGTGGCTGCAGGAGAGGCTCTGGCTTTGCACGGGGCTTTGCCGACTCGGTGCCCTTGGGTGATTTCTGGAGAGGTGCGCACCTAGGCAAACAGAATGGTAGCCGGGAGCCGATGATGGCTAGGCTATCCACTTCGGACATCCGTTGGTGGATACCACATTGGAGGTTGCGTACCGTGAGGATATTTCAGAGTCTTATGCCGTGAGGGTTCCGTGATTCTCGCCGGTCGTCCTTCTACATACCCCGCTTAGTATCCAGGCGGCTTGGGGCTTTACAGAGCCTTTGAGTGATTGGGAGGACATCCGGACCATGGAGGTGGTGTCATTGGACATGAGAGATCCAGCCAGCCTTCTCTTTCTTCTCGAGGGCTTGGACACATACCGCTTTCCCACCTGTGGCTATCTTCAGGAGCGTGAAGAGCACCATCTTGACCACCGTCTACTTGGACCGGTACGAGAGGGAGATGGGAGCGACTGTGTTATCTTGGAGGATAGACGTCGAGCTTTATTGGGAGCCGATCGTGACTCGAGTAGGACTCGAGGGAGACCGAGGCTAAGGCGAGTTGCCATAACCAATGTGTGATTTGGTCCGAGATATGGAGGCTCGGTACAAGAGGTTGTCCGAGGTCGCTCCTTTGACCGAGTCTCGGAGGGAGGAGGTGCGGACTCGTGCTCGTATAGAGAGAGCGCTCATTGACACGGGGTTGGTAGAGGCTCCAGTGAGGATACCAGAGGTCGGGATGAGGGATACCGACATTATTGAGAAGAAAAGGAAGAAGACTCGACGAGGCCGAGGAAAAGGGAAGAAGACCGAAGAAGACTCGCCGAATGACGACCGACAAGTCTTTTCTCAAGATCCTCTTATTGCCATTTGCAAACACATTAGTTTATTTAGGCATTTTATTGTATTTTAGATCTTTTTAGCAGGTGTTAGCAGAGTTAAGAGGTAGACCGTGCTTTGAACTCATCAAGAAGTTTTTAACTTGTAATGAACAAGGCATATTATCTTAAAAATTAATCAAGACACATTTCATGGAAATTCAAATGTCTTTTTTTATTGTTTATCAGGACATATTTCATGGAAACTTAATCATCCTTTTTATTGTTTAGACCGAACCATATATGGCCGCCTACGTTCCCTTTTACAAGAAAGGCTAAGGGGCTCAGGTCTACGTAGTTCATTCTGGTGAACCAACTTTTTTTTTATGTGCACTGCTTTTTGCCTAGACCGCCCTTTTTGGGGTTTTCACTTAGCCGGGCATTACTCTTTTTGCACTAAGATTTTTTTTCTTTTTTTTTTTTTTTTTTTTTTATATATGTGCAACCCCGTCTTTTGCCTAGACCGCCCTTTTTGGGGTTTTCACTTAGCCGGGCATTACTCTTTTGCACTAAGATTTTTTTCTCTTTTTTTTTTTTTTTTTTTATTATATTAGACATAGTATCTTCGGAGTTTATCACCGTTGACTGGGTGGACAAAGGGATTGCCATCCAAGTCTCGCAAGCTTCATTGCTCCTCCCGACAATATCTTCTCGCACCACATAAGTGGCCGATCCAGACGGGTTCCCATTTTCCTGTGGGGTTGTCTCTCGGTAGGGGGCTTTACTTTCAAAGACTAAGTCGCCCTCTTTGATGTCTCCGGCCTTGACCTTTTATCAAACGCTCCGGCCATTCGCCTCGGTAGGCTCGGGTGTGTTCCATGGCTTTTAGCCTTCTCTCGTCAAGGTGGCTAACTCATTATGCCGGCCGCGCAACCATTCCACTTCATTGACACTGCTTTTCCAGGAGGACCCTTAATGACGGGATTTCCAACTCCACCGGTAACACCGCCTCCATCCCGTAAGTTAGGGCAAAAGGAGTTTCTCCCGTGGCTGTTCCGACAGACGTTCAGAGCCCCAGAGTGCTAGGTGCAGCTTTTCGGGCCAATCACGACCACGGGTGGCCATCTTCCTGATGATCCGCTCGAGTGTCTTATTAGCAGCCTTTCCACGGCTCCATTGGTCCGAGGTCTCAGACGGGGACGACTTGTGGCGAGTAACTCGAATTCTCGACAGCCAGCCTATCGTAGCCTCCTTCGAAGTGTGACCCATTATCGTAAATGATCTCGCTGGGCACCCCATATCTCGCACATTATGTTTTCTTTGATGAACTCGGGCCACTTTTCTCGGAAGTGAGGACCTTGTAGGACTTGGCTTCTACCCACTTTGTGAAGTAGTCGATGGCTACCAACACGAACTCGTGCCCATTGCTCCCGGTCGGGGGATATTTTCCCTATCACGTCAATGCCCCAAGTTGCAAACGGCCAAGGAGTCTTCATGCGCATGTGTCATGAGGTGGGAGATGGTTGAGGTTGGCAAACCGCCGGCACTTGTCGCAGTTCGGACGTGCCGAACAAAGTCTGTTTCCATGGAGATCCAATAGTAACCCATTCTCGAGGATCACTTGCATCGTGGCTCGCATTCATGTGAGGACCGCAGGGACCATTGTGGACTTCGGTCATCAACTCTCGGCTCTTTCTTGAGTGACACATAAGAGGAGTGGTCCTTGATACCGCTTCTTATACGTGTTGCCTCCTAGAATGACATAATGAGAAGCCAACCTTTTCGTGGCTTGCAAGCTTTTGGCTCGATACCTTCTTTCGGTCTACCTTCTTCGTCTCTCGAAAGCCGACTCTCCGTCTTCGAGGAATTGGTAACTGATTGTACCAAGGTTCCTTTATGGGCTCGGGTCCTGTGTCCACTTCACAAATGTATATCGGGGCTTCTCTTCTACCCACTCGAAGGGCTTTATGGCTTTTCCCTCGGGGATCTCTACCAATGAGGCTAGAGTAGCTAGGGCATCTCGAATCCGTTTCTTTTCCCTGGCAAGTAGTGGAAAGTCACTTCTCCGAACCGTCCACCAACTCCTCCATATGGGCATGATACCGTTGTAGATTAGTGGTCTGCGCCTTCCACTTGTTGGAGACTTGGTTGATGATCGTGGCCGAGTCTCCGTAAACTTCGAGCTCCTTGACATTTCTTTCTAAGGCAGCCTCCAAACCAAAGAATGCGAAAGCTTCATACTCGGCGACATTGTTCGTGGCAGAAAGTTCAACTTGAGGGCTATGGGGGTATGCTCATCTTTCGGATCGACCAATAGCATTCCTACACCATTTCCTCTTTTGTTAGCGGCTCCGTCAAAGAACAATTGCCATCTATTTTCGTGCTCAACCGCAAAGATCCCTTCATCTCGGAAATTGGGGCTCAGTGCCCTCTCGTCTTCATTATCGGGGAAGTTTGCTAGATGGTCTGACAATGCTTGACCCTTGATGGCCTTTCTGGTCACATAATTGATGTCGTATTCTGCCAAGAAGAAAGACCACTTCGCTAGACGCATCGAGAGGGAAGGCTTGTCAAAGATGTACTTGATGGGGTCTATTTTCGAGACCAAGTTCACAGGTGGGCTTCGCATATAATGCTTCAACTTGCCGACTACCTGCACCCGCTCCCGCACAAGTCTTTTCACATGCCGAGTAATTGAGCTCGCTCCCCGTAGCTTCCGCCGACAAAGTAAATGGCATTTTCTACCCGAGAGTCTTTCTTTTCCTCGAGCAAGCATAGCCCCAACCGCCGTGTTCGTGATAAATGAGATAGAGCGTAAGAGGCTTCGTCTCATGTGGGGCATAAGCACGGGGATGTACTAAGTATGCCTTGATCTCGGTCAAAGGCATCTTGGCATTCTTCGGTCCATTCTCAGGTCCACATTCTTCTTCATGAGCTTGAAGATGGGCTCGCACATAGTGGTCAA
Source organism: Adenophora triphylla var. japonica (assembly GCA_022495995.1). Taxonomy (NCBI): domain Eukaryota; kingdom Viridiplantae; phylum Streptophyta; class Magnoliopsida; order Asterales; family Campanulaceae; genus Adenophora; species Adenophora triphylla. The sequence goes on along the minus strand of JAFEMH010001819.1, from coordinate 17,250 downwards.
CCGATTGACGAAACGGCCGATGTACCGCAATTTACCCATGAAGCTCTTGACTTCGTCCTGGGTTTGAGGTGGCCTCATATCCATGATGGCTTTGATCATTCGGGGTCAACTTCTATACCTCGCCCGTGACCATATACCCAAGCACTTTTCCCCTTGTCACTCCGAAGGTGCATTTGGCGGTGGTTTAGTCTCATGGAATGTTGTCTCAACCTCTCAAAGAATTTTCGTAGGTCAACAAAGTGTCGCCCACCTTCTCCTTTGGGAGTGGATTATCATGTCATCTACGTAGACCTCAATCTCCTTGTGGATCATGTCATGAAAAAGCGCGGTCGCTGCCCTTTCGTAAGTAGCCCCGGCATTCTTGAGCCCGAATGGCATTACCGTATAACAAGAGGTTCCCCATGGTGTGGTGAAGGCCGTCTTTTCTTGGTCTTCCTCGGCCATCTTGATCTCGGTTGTAGCCTCGCAAAACCATCAACGAAGGATTTGACTTCGTAGTTGGCAAAGTGGAGTCCACCAGGATGTCTATGTTTGCGCAGGGTAGTCGTCTTTGGGCCGGCCTTGTTTAGATCTCGGAAATCCACACAAAGAGCCGCACCTTCCCATCGGCCTTGGTTACGGGCCACGATGTTGGACAACCATGTCGGGTATTCAATAACTCGATGAACCCTACCCGCAGTAGCTTCTCAATTTCTTCTTTGACCTCGTAGAGACCATTCCGGCTTGATCTTTCTCGGTTTTACGCTTTTACTGCGGCTTAGCATCCGGTGCTAGAGGGATTCGTGCTCTACTATCGAACCTGTCTAGCCCCGGCATATCCTTGTATGACCATGCAAACACGTCGACGTATTCTCCTCCGAAAATGCTCGATCAATCCGTCCCTTTCAACCCCCTGGAAGAAGCTTCCAATCTGTGTCTCTTTAGGTTCCTCAATAGTACCCAAGTTCACACTTATCAATACCTCCTGGCAGCTTGGGCCCGGTTTTCCTCTTTTTCAAACCCGCTTAAAGATTTCTTTAATGTATTGTTCGCTTAGTGTGTTTGCATCTTGTTCAAATGATTCATTATTAACCGTTGTTAAGTTTTGAGTTAATTTATCATTTGTTAAGTTGGCAATAAGAGGATAATCGTAAAGATTTGTCATTTCATTCAAAATAAGGGGAAAGATGACATCGATTACATTTTCATAATCCTCGGGCGTGAGGCCTTCTGGATGACTCGAGGACCTGGAATTTGAAGATTCCCGACTCGACCGAATAGACAACAGGGTGTTTGACACGACCGGGTTGAGGAGGACGAGGTACCAATCCAAGCTCCGTGATCATTTGCCGTCGACCGGCTATCGGTCCCGAGAATGTCTCCCAATTCTTCAATGGCATTTCGTCTTAGTTACCAAAGTGCGAGGATCAAAATGACTTTCACCATCGTCTCCAATAACGGCAACTATCTCATCATCTCGAACCGAAGTCGATCAAGTCCGGGATTTGTGCTTCTTCGTCAAACAACTCTTGCAAACCCCACCGATCGTCTTCACCGCCGGCGCGTCTATCCGGCTGATCTTTGGAAGAGCTAACTCAAAGGCGGAGAAGTCCATTGTCCCGAATGCCGACTCTTTGACACCGGCCGGATTTCCTTTGAAGACGTACTCATTCTCGAACGGTAGTGGTGGCCCTGTGGATATCTCGGCAAATCAAGGAACATTCTTCGAACGGGATTGGCCGGCTTTCCCTAACTTTCTCAAGGTTCTCTAGAAGGGTTTTCTCGCAAGGAGATCTCGCGATCACTTTCATCATATTGTGTCCCTCCTTTTATAAAGTAATGGGTCGAGACAGATCGTAAGGATGGAGCCGGACCCCTTCACCTTTCGTGCCTTTAGCTTTTCCGGCATCCCGAGAGTTCGGTTTGTACCCCAAGCCATATCTCGGTAGTCTGCTCCTTCACATCAATGATGGTGTTACGACCTTGAAGTCTTCTACCCAATCCAAGTCCCTAAGATAACTCATTTTTCGCATCATTCTCATGGCAGGAGGGATTTTATCGGAAGTAGTGGTGAGGTCGGTGCAACACACTTGTGCCTTGGAAGAAGCTACGGAGAATCCGGTCAATGCTAACCCTTCATCATCGTGCTTGATCTCCAATATCGGGATATCCCCGGGCTGGTTCCTTCTACCGTGACACTCGTCCCCATAAATGGTGGTGATAGTTCCATCACTCGACCGAAATTTGACGCACCGATGCAAAGTAGAGGCTACCCCGTTTATCCGGTGGATCCAAGGCCGTCCCAAAGCAAGGCAAGAAATGAAATCGAATGTCAATAACTTGAAAATCAACGTCCATGACCCTTTTTCCGAACCACATCTTGAGAGTGGCGATCCCCAAAACCGATCGTGCTGGAGTCATAGGCCTTAATAGTTTGACTAGAAGGCTTTAAGTCCGTTGGCTTCGCATCCAATAAATCCATCATTTTAGCCGGCAAGACATTCATCGTGCACCCGTCGACTAGTACTCGTGGCAATCGACGCTCTTCTAACCGGACTCGTGATGTAAAGAGGTTCGTTGTGACTAGCCCCATACTTTGGCGTGTCCAATTCAAGGTAAAGGTAATGATGTTTCCGTAGTGGATATTTCCAATCATTTGGACGACCTCATCTGGGGTGACATCTATGGGCACCATGGTCTTGGCCAAACTTTCTTCTAGCTTCAACTTATGAGGGTATGAAGAGGTCAACAGGGACCAGAAGGAGATATTGGCTTGGGTACACTTCAACCGAGTTAGGACTGGATCCTCCTTATCGAGTCATGCTTTTTCTCGCTTCGGCTTATAAGGTCTTTTATCTCGTCTTTGGCTCCGAAATGGCATTCCTTTTGTCACCCTTAGCCGCTCAATACTCATCCGTCTGCACCGAGTCATCACATAGACATTGGATTTTCCTTGGTCATTATTCCTACCGGAGGATTCTCACAATTCTTTCAAAGTCGAGGCGGATTCTTACCGGCGTATGGCCAATTTCGCCGATTGATCTCGATTGACGGTGCCGTCGGAAGCATAGGCGGCTTCCCGAATCTCGGTCCTGTGTTACCGGCTTTTTGACCTTTTTCGAGTTTGACCGGCTGATTTCAACTTCACATTCTCCGTTTAAAGCTTTCACAGCCTCATTCAAACTTTTCAAAGTCGCATGCAACAAGAATTATCACTTCCGGAGTTTGGAGCTTGGCAAATGGCTTTCTTATCCGAACCTAGCAACTTCTTTAACAGAGTAGGATCACATTCCTCATCACCGCCAAGCATGTCTTTTCTTTCCCCGGGGGTCAACCTTCGACGGCATCTTTGACGTTAGCCAAACATTTTCTGAAGTGGGAAATTCCATCATCAATAAGGATTTCTGCGGGGTCAAACCTCATGGCGGGTTCCTTTTCCTCAGAGATATTTTCCGGGCTTTTTGGCTTCCGGGCTAACCACTCCTCTATTGTCCCTTCCGGCACTTCGACCGTGTCTTCATCAGCTGTCACTACGGTAGCTCTCGTGGGAACTTTCGTCTTGGCTCTTATGACCAATGAGGGCAAAAGCAGGTCGGGATACTGACGCCATATGAGGGGTATCTCGACTCTTCCTCGGGCTTAGGGATTACCAGAAGACATCATTATCATCGTAGGACATAAAGGGACCGGGGTCGCCTCTAAACTCAGGACTCTTTCCAAGGCATCCATACATTCTTCTTCGTACCAAGTTTCGTGAGTGACTACTAACACCGTGATAGAGTCTACCCTTCCCGATGAGAGTTTGGCTTCGGCGACGCTTACATGTTCTAGATCGGTGGGAGGAGCCCACTTCCCTCTTTTTGGCTAAAGCTTCGATCAAGTCTCTCCATTCACCTACCAAGTCCTCAGACGGAGTATTGAACTTTAGGATATAGGACTCATACACTACCTCATCCTTCTCCGAGCCTGCAGATAGGCCGGCAGACACACTTTGAAGTGATTTCATCCCCTATTCCAGGTCCGTGGCTTTCGCTCTCATCTTGCCCTTCGGGTTTCACTTCCGTTGGCTCCAAGTCCATTCCTTCTACCGAACCGTCATCATCACCGTAAATCCACCCATTCCTATTCTCGTTCCCGACCGACTCTTCGCCGTAGCCGTCTCGAGAGGTAGGCAAATTCACTGTGCGCTGACAAAATTGGAAAGGTCAAACTCGGCACCGGGATTCCAAGGTAGGGAAATTTGGCTCAGCCGAAAGGAGGAAAAGGGTCCCATGGGGATTCAGAGGAAGCGAGGGTGTCGGGACCCTAACAAACTGGGGTATTGGGAAGACCGATAAGGGACAGCTTTGGCAATGGGTTGTATGAGGATGGAGGAGGGCATTGGTTATAGGCTAGCTCTTCTTCCTTAGCCATCTCGGTTACCCAAACCAAGATCGCTTTCTCGTCAAATCGGTCATTCTCGACTCTCGAAACCGAGGATTCTCGCGAACTATCCGAGGATTCTCGCGCTAACAAGTCGCCGACCCGGTGTTCTCACCCACTTCTTTCTCGCCGGGAAAGGGATAGGAAAGGTTTAGACTCGGGTAGGTGTTTAGTCAAGGCCTGTGCAATATGCAAATTAGAATCTTCAAGTTTACTTAAAACAGTTGTCTTTTATTAATATCTATTTGGTTGGAAAAGGGGTTCCGCCCTTCTTTTTTCACAACTACTCTAGATCCCGGATCGCGTAGGTTCCGTCACTACGTCTATAAGCCCCTCGTATTCCACTCCGTATTTCGACCTCCTGTGGTGGATGCCCGGCGAGGGTCCTATAGGGCACGCGGATCCCACCGACCGAGAGTAAAGAACGCTCCTATCGGGTCTAGCGGGTCATAGGACCTTTCAACGCACGAGCGATGCGGATTATAGTCAAGGCAATACCGGGAAAGTCTCGTCTCTCTGCCTTGACGGATCTTTGACAGAGTTTCGCTTGAGCGAATGACGGTTTTTTTGACTTTCGGTAATGTCCGAGAATATAATAGGCATGGGTCGGGCGGCGAAAGCCGGATGACACAAAGGTCACATTGAACTTCGTTGCATACGCAAAGGCGTGAGTCGAATTGAAGTCAATGCCGGTCAAGATCTTGCCAATTTTTTCCTTGTCGGAATTTTGCAGAGCTTCGCTGAGCGAAAGATCTTTTGATTTTTGGCAAAGACTCGGTCTTGACTCTTACGCATTCCGTGTGGGTTAAGGTCAATAGTCAATGCCGGAGTCAAGATCCCACCGATTTTTTCCTTGTCGGAATTTCGGCAGAATTTCGCTTGAGCGAAAATCTTGGCTTCCGTTATGAGCTAAGGCTTGACCTTTACGTGGGTATGCAACTGGGCTATATGACACGGACTAGACCAAAAACCAACCAAAAGTCACGGTTTTTTGAAACGTGTGACACGGACTGTGCATTGGTCGACACTGGCTGCCATGGGGAGGTTGGGATGATTCCGTGCGCGCCCGGGAGCATCGTAAGGCTGTCCGTGATCGCACTGGAACCACCCTCGGGTTTGAAGGACGTGCGTGCAAAAGTGTACAGGATATATCAGGTGCGCGTAGTGTGCGGTCTCCTAAAAATGTTCCTTTTTGAGTTAAAACAGAGATTTTCATAAATGTGTTTTAAAGGAATGATTTTCGGGACGGGGGAAAATGCAACACGTAAGCACGTAAATTTTCTGGGAGCCCTGGCCGCCGTGGAGCCGAGTAGCCCCAAGCTGCTAGGACTTGCCAGATTAACCCTGATTTTTCCTGGTGGAATTGCCACTGAGGTCGTATGGTCAGAATCCTATGAGGATTAGCCGTACGACTGCATGGATCAATTTTCCAGGTTCCACTCCTTTGCGATATATTTTATGCTCAAAGTAAGAACGAAGATCCAAGATGCAAATGATGCAATGCAAGGTAAAGAAAGCAAGCACGATTAATGAAATCGGCGACGGGAGTCTAACCCGCTCAAAGGGAAAAGCTTTCTTATTTTTTTTCAAAATTTTTCGAAAAGGGATACTGGTACGTGGGATTGTTAAACCACTGGTTATCCCAAGCCCCGGGTTAGGGAGCGATACAGGAAGGTTAAGTGGGGTCCACCTATATACCAAGTATCGATTTTTGTTTTGAAAATAAAGCTTTTCTCCTTTGGGTTTCCCCAGCGGAGTCGCCAAACTGTGAATGTGTGCCCCAAATTTTTGTTTGTTGGAATTCACGCGAGTTTGAAGACATCCGAGTTATTTGAAAAACGGAGTCGCCACGCCATTTTGATTACCTCAAAACTTTGAAAAAAAGGTTTTATGGGTTCGGAGGTTAAGTTACCCCTTGGGAAGAACGTTTGGCGTTCACCCGAAGTGCCTTGCCGGAGCAAGTCTCCCAAGATTTCATTAATCGTGATTGCTTGCGTGCTTTCTTTGTGTGCATGTGTTTGAGAGTAAGGGGGGAATGTCCCAAGTTATCTTCCGGACGTACAAACCATTTGTTGGTTGTCGCTCGGGATTTCTTGGAATTTATGTATTTGGGATTATGATCCCGTCCTCATCGTATGACTTATGATCATCGCATTTTAAACCTCGGGACCCTCGGGACTTGCGTGATCGAGAGAATGACTCTCTTTTGGTCAAAGATGAGGTTCTTTAGGAAGGAATGTCCTTAGCCCATCAATCCTACGCTTTAAGACGGTCGAGCTCGTATGGAGGCTTCATACTCATTCTTAAGCGATAATCGGAGATATAGGGTTCAAGGTTATCCTTTTCCTAAAGAAATCATGAACCTTTAATGGAAAGAACGATGCAAAGATGAGAACTTTTACACCGGTCCGTTCCAAGGTTGGGGGAAAGGGGAAATGCATGATGAAAAATGACTCTTTAATGAAAAGATGACATTTTGGTTGTAGCAAATGATGCCTTTTGATTTAAAGAAAGGATCTTTATTGCGAATGATGCATAAAGATAGGATTTTTATGCAAATGATGCATTGAAAAAGGGGTTTTGATGCAAAGGATGCATTTTTATTGAAAAGATTTGATCTTTATATGCAAATGATGCATAAAGATAACATTTTTATTGGAAAATAGGGATTTTAGGTGCAAAGGATGCACCTTTATGAAAAAGACTACATTTTTATGACAAATGAGGTCTTTAATGCATGCAAAGGGGAAGGGGGTGATAAAGAAATGATCTTTATGAATAAATGCCAAGTCCCAAGCAAGATATATGAATGCAATGAGCAAGTATATCAATTAAAATGCAAGGTTAGGGCGTGCGAGGTTACCAATCGTTTCCTTCGCTTCTTCGGACGGAGCTAGGAGGAGAGGTTCGTCTTGGGTCTTCAAGGAGGAGGGAGATGGCTTCTTGAGCTTCTTCTTCGCCTTCTTGAGCCTTCAAGGGTGTTCTTCACGTCTTGATTATATTGCTATGGAGTGAGTGTGTTTTTGTTGTTGTTAATTGTGTGTTGAAATGGGTAGAGGAGGGCTCTATTTATAGGCAGTCTGGATAAGGCTAATGAAGCCGTGCGGCCAGAGACAGCTAATGCAGGCCGTGCGGGCTTATCCATTGTGACTCAAAGCATTCTAGAACCATGCAAGGTGGCATTATTCTAGAACCTTCCCTCCTAATTAAGAAAAACGTGTTTCTTAATTAGGAAGGATTCCTTCAAATTTTTATTTAATTAAAAACAGTTCCGGAATGTTTCCGGAACGCTGGGAAGGTCTGGGGAATTACCGGAAAACTTACCGAAATTGCCGGGAAATTTAACCGGAAGGCATGAGCCAGATTTGGGTACTTACAAATACGTCCCTACGTTTGGATTGAACCGCCAGATAACGACGAATCAGGACTCTCCGGAGTCGAGGACGCGGCACTCCGCGGCGGACCTGCATTCACATGCTCAGTTTTGAGGACGGCACTCCTTCCGATCAGGTCACCTACGACCAAGGCTCCAATACCATGGAGATTGTCAAGCTCAACGTCCAGTACAGGCGGCTATCCGACAATTGGAAGCAACTGGTCCACACAACGAAGAATCCGTCCGACCAAGTGGCTGACGACGACTTCGTCAACATCATCAGTTCCAGATATCCCGACGTTACCAAGGATCCGATCCTTATCGTCAGATTCTGCAATACCAAAGTCACCCTCGACGACTGCCTGCTCATGGTAAACGAGGCCCTGGCCAAGCGAGCTCGAGCTCAAGACTACTTCCGAGTACACCCCGGTGGCAACCAGGCCCGTCTTGATCGGTCAGCTTATACCCTCAAGCGCCGCCAAGGCCAAGGGCAACAACAAAGGAGACCAAGCTCCTCACCCTCGCTACGAGTCGATCAACCTTGGGAACGCTTCCAAGCAGCCCACCCCGAAAACATCTCGTGAAAGTCTTCCCCGCAAGGCGTAGCCGCCTTCCGACATAGGAAATGACCACCTCGGCATCAACATGCTCTAGTTCAATTCTTTCCCAGCCGTCACGGCCCGGATTCGTACATCCCGCTGCCGATCGCTAGCTCTCGATAGACTTGGCGATCGAGCGAGATCACGAGGCTGTCAACATCGCAGAATTCCAATACTCCCGTGGGTCAATCGCGTATATGGGCAAATTTCTTGGTAATCGAGATCAAGGAAGGCCGCATGGAATGTCCCAGTCCGACTTCCTTCGTCAACGTAATCCAAGTATTCTCGCCATTCGGCGATTTGAATGTAATCACGGTTTTGGACACTAGTCAGATGATGCGCACCTACGGAGACTGCTTAGCTCTCGCAAGGAAAGCCCTCATGGAACTAGCCGCTCAAGAAAGCCGTCTTTGGGACGAAAACCAAGCTCGAAAGACCGACAGGGACCGAGCCATTAAAGTGTCACAGGCATCTTCAGACAGAAAGCTAGAGGCCACTCTAGACCAATTCGACCTCAAGGGTTTTGCTCACGGCAACTTCCCGGACTACCGTCTGTTCTCATCCAACCCTCTCGCAGCGAGGGTGGACAACGGTCCCGATGACCTAGGAGATGGAACGACACAAAGCATAACGAATCCCGCCGCTTACCTTCCCGGGGAAAGCAAGTTCTCTGTGAAAGCGACAAAGAAGATGATGAAACCATTCTCTTCCAAGCGGGGCATGAAGTCAACAAAACCGGACTCCCAAGTGGTCCCGGGAGGATGGGAACGGATCATTTCCGCACTCAAATTGAAAGGCCAACTCGGGAGAAAGGTCTATTTAAAAACAAGAGGAGGATGGAAATTCGTCTCGAGCAACTACTCGGGAAATTCCACAGACCGAGGCATTCGTTTATAGAAACGATCAACCGGGACAAAGAACCAAATCACATGGGCAGATGTTCGGGAAGCCGTGTACTCACCTTCCGACATACCCGCCACTCGATAAAACAAAGGAGAAAACTCTCCCCGATGGAGGTTTACCTAGACCGCCGCACGCAGCTCAAAGAAGCACCGGCTATTCTCACATGGGAAGAAACACGGACATTAACTCTCGACGCAGGCTCCGCCGCAAGAAAGTTGATCCGGGGCCAAGAGTGGAGGAAAATTAGCAAACAATGAGTATCGCTGCACTCCAACCTGAATGCCTTGAGTATGCTCAAGAAGAAGGAAAGGAACGCGATATACCGTGAAGAGATCAAGGAGACCGTTCGCTTGAGCCGAGAACTCTCCAACCTCCCTCGGAGGGTCGCAACGCCCAGCCTCGATTCGTGCAACCACCGTCAGCACCGACATTCGAACAAGGCCAACCGTAGGCTACCTCCCCGCAGAGGCACCTAAGGCGGTATCCCGGGACAATCCGTCAAGCCGCTGAAGCTTCAGGGAATACATCCACAGCCAATGAGTTGAGGGAAGATATATGGCCCTATGCTACGAGGAATCCTCCTTTAACTATGGCTCAACTTAGAGCGGCCTGTTCGTAAGGGACCAAACTCCGATGTCGGCGTTCTAACCCGATCGGGTCAAATCCATGCATTACCACCTAAGGCCACTAAAAAGACTGCGGAGCCGTAACCGCAACCTCGGCCACTCAAGACGCAAGTTCCCCGAAAGAGGACCCGATCCTCACTCGCCAAGCGACTCAGCGAACATTTCCCTTTGGTCTCTGCTCACCTCTTCATATCCTCACAAGCTCAAGCTAGAGGAAAGTCCGGCCCGTACCATGGTCCCCGTGGACGCAACCCCGCATGAAGTCATTCGATGATCGGCAACATCCACTATGGCAACATTATCACCTTCACATGACAGGACCTTCCAAAATTTGGGGCCGATCACAATGAGCTGCTTCTACATCACAACCTCCGGACGAAGCGTCGCTTCCCCGCGTGTTGGTAGACGCTGAGGTTCCGGAATGAATGTCTTGCCCGCCAAGATGATGGACCTGCTGACATCAAGCCCACTGCATCTAAAGCCTTCATCCACACCGTCAAGGCCTATGACTCTACTTCCCGTACGCTTCTCGGGTTGCTACTCTTAACATCCGGGTTCGGCAAGCGGGTGATCCCCACCGAATTCCAAGTGTCGACATTCCAATCACTTTCACAAACGGCCATCCCTGGGGCATCCCCGGCTGCATCAAATCAATGGCATGGCATCCACCCTTCATCGTTGCCTCAAGTTCATGCAAGGCAACGAGCTAACCACGCCTACTTCGCGACAAAGATCACCACCGAGGGGACCAAAGCACCAACGACATTCCGGTATTAGAAATCAAGCATAATGACGACATGGCATTAATCGGATTCACTCGGAGACCTCCAAGATCCAAATATGCAACGTGGACCTTCCACTATCTCACGACGGATTCCTCTCCGCCATGAGGATGATGAAACTCATGAACATCATCCCAGATCGGGGCTCGGCAAAAGGCCGCAAGGCCAACACCAAGTTATTGAAGTCAAGGACCACACCACGGTCCAGGGGCTTCCATGTGCCAACACCAGGCGATATCAAGGAAGACAAAAGGCTCGCCCGCACTCAAGGCGCAGGCCTCGTAAAAGGGGAACCTCCGACGCACACCCAACCTCCGGCCTTACAGCTTTCGACCTCGCTCATTACTTCACCAAGGGGACCGACATGCAGACCGAGGGGACCGACAAGGGAACCGACAAAGCAGAATCGGGGGACCGACAAGGGAACCGGAGAATCCGAGGGGACCGAGTGGAACCGACAAAGCAGTAACTTAGGGGACCGGCAAGGGAACCGGCAGCCAGACCGAGGGGACCGGCGGAACCGGAGCCAGAACCGAGGGGACCGACAGGGAACCGATGAAGATGAGAAAGAAGCAGGGATAGTCAAGCACCGAGACTACAGGAAGAATGGAACAATAGCACGGGACCTCAAGCGTTTCGCAGGACTCAAAGCTAATCCGATAAGGGAGCGTTCCTCGACATCACAAACTCTACCTCGGGACCAATCGCCACCATAGCCCAAAGCACGAGCCCACATTCAAGGGAATCCTGGACTTGGAGGAGAAACTCGTGGTACTCTCCATGGGAAACAAATTGTTCGGATCGCCCACCGAGGCCACGTTCGAGACAAGAACTCCTAAAGCGAAGGAACCGTGGAATTCATAGAAGACGTTCTCGGTGGACTTGCTTGCTGAGAGTCTTTTTAAAGAAGTCATGAAGGTGCCAAACCCGATTGACTCCGGGCTCCGAAAACAAAGCATGATTGCCATGATTGGGATAGCAGAGCCAAGCCTCTCAATCCCCGAACCCTCATCAAGCATCCAAAGAATGCCACTCGAAGAATTGGGTAACTTTCACCGACCAAGGGCAAGCCAGCGTAACCGGAAGACAAGCCGGGCCCGCACCCACATCTCCCTAAACCCGGTCTCAAATCCTCTCGAGCCGGCCTCCTTGTCGAGTCCGGCCCCTTCCGAGTCATCCATCGGCCTTACGCCGGAGGACTATGATAATGTAGCCAATCATGTATTCCCTTTCTTGTTTAATGAAAAGTCTCGACCTTTCTGAGTATCCTCTCATTGCCACTTTAACAACCGATAAGTTAACAAACAACTTAAAAGACGTTAATAATTCAATTGATAAAGAAGTAGACACATTAAACGAACAATACATTAAGGAAGTTCTCGAGCGTGTAGTTGACCAAGAGGACAACCTAACCAAGCCGCCGAAGAGGTTATGACCAAAGTGAACCCGGGGGTCGCTGGGTCACGAGAGCCTAAAGAGACACAAGTGGGGGCGGTTTCGCCTTCACGATGCAAAAAAAAGAAGCCCCGATAAGCCTCCTCCGGTGAGTATGTTGACGTGTTCGCTGGTCATATCGTGACATGCCAGGGACTCGATCCCCAATCGTGGAGCACACCCTTCCCCTGGATCCCGAATCCAAGCTGTCCAAATGAAGGCCGCGCAAGATCAAGCCGATTGGTCCTTGCAAGTAAAAGAAGAGATTGAGAAAATGCTCCGAGTTGGTTTCATCGTAGTGATTGAGTACTGACTTGGCTCTCCAACATCGTGACGGTCTACCAAGGCCAACGGAAAGGTCGATGTCGTGTGGATTTCCTGGATCTCAATAAGGCCAGCCCTAAAGATGATTTCCCACCGCCTAACATCGACATGCCGGGTCGACACCACGACAAATTTTGAAGTAAAGTCCTTCGTGGACAGGTTTGCCGGATACAACCAGATCAAAATGTCCGAGGAGGATCAAGCCAAGATCGCCTTCACCACCTCCATGGGGACATACTGCTACACCAGTAATGCCGTCGGTCTAAAGAACGCCTGGGGGGTTACCCCATCAAATGGGCCGCAATGCGACCCTCTTCCATGACATGATTCACAAAGAAATCGAAGTATATGTCAACGACATGATCATTCACTCAGGGATCGACATGCAAAGACATGACAGATCCGAGAAAGTTCTTCAACGACTCGTAAAGCACTCCATGAGGCTAAACTCCGGCAAAGTGCACCTTCGGCGTCAAGCGCTGCAAGGTACCGGGGTACATGGTTACGCAAAGAGGCATCGAAGCCGATCCCAAGAAAATCAAGGCCATCATCGACATGAAGCCTCCTCAAACCCCGATAGAAGTGAAGAGCTTTACATGGGAAGACTTCAAGCACATCAAGCCGCTTCATCAACCGCTTTGACATCTTCTCTGCGAGCCCATGTTCAAACCGATGAAAAAGGAATGCCGACATCAAATGGGACTTCGAGTGCCAAACAAATGTGCCTTTTGAGAAGATCAAGACCTACTTGGCGAGATCCCCAATGCTCCGCCACACGCACATGCGGACAAGCCACTACTCCTCAGTATGTCACGACAAAGAATGCACACGTCAATCGAGAGCAATGCTCGCACAGAGCAGAAAGGATTCCAAGGTTGAGCATGCAATCTACTGCAGCTCAAGCTTCAGGAAGATGAACTCGGGCTACTCAAAGATCGTGAGAAAACTTGTATCGCCTTGGTATGGGTAGTGGGGAAACCGAAACACTACATGCAAGTCGCATTCAAGTGCTCCCGGGTCTCCAAAGTGGACCCCGTCCGATATCTCTTTGACAAGCCATCCCCGTCAATGCGGCTAGCTAAGTGGTCATTCTTCCTCGGGCCGAAGTTCGACATCAAGTACATGGTCGAAAATCAACAAAGGGTAGAGTCATGCGCAGATCGCCCGGCCGACTTCCCGAGCAGGGAACCTAAGGGTCCCGATCCGCACTTCCTGACGACGGAATCTTCTCACTCGACAGCCGCAAACCGATGGCAACTCTTCTTCGATGGGGCAGCCAACAAGAAGGGGAATGGTATTGGAATGCTCCTTGTCGATCCCAAGGACGCAGCATACTCCCATAGCTATCAAGCCGAATTTGAAGCAACCAACAATGCAAGAATACGGCTCAGGCAAAGCGAGGTTTGGAAGCCGCCTCGAGCGCAACATCTCGTAGCCGGATGTATATGGAGACTCAAAGCATTGATCATCAATCAAGTGTCCAACAAGTGGAAGACGGTAGATTCGCCTTCGAAGTACCACGTGTACATGGAGGAGCTCATTGCTCGCCCAAGGACATCTCTTTTCATTATTTGCCAAGAGACAGGAACCGCTTCGCAGATGCCCCGGCAACCCTCGCCTCTCTTGTCGAAATTCCCGATGGGAAAGCAAGAAACCCCTCGTAATAGTGCAGACGGAAACACCCGCCTATTGCCGTGAGATCGAAAAAGAAAAAGAAACGATCGACGAACCCCGGTACAATCGTATTTACCAAAGCACTTCCAAAGCGGAGAAGCTTCCTTCACAAATGAAGATGGAAAATACAAAGAAGGGATCAAATCCAAAAACAGGATGGCATTAAAACGCCTGGCATCCCATTTCGTCATTCTGGGGGTATGTTGTACAAGAAACGCCACCAAGGGCCACTCCTTCTGTGTAAACAAAGAAAAAGCCGCCGAGCTAATAAACGAAGTTCACAACGGAAACCCGCGGTCCGCACATGAACGCCCGAGCATTGACACGCATCATTCTCCGTATGGGATACTATCGATATCAATGGAAACAGATCGCATCCAGCTTCGTCCGAAGCCGCGACAAATTTCAACGGCTTCTCCAACCTCAATCACATCCCTCCTCACGAGCTCTACTGCATGACTACGACATGGCCTTTCGCCACATGGGGAATCGACGTCATCGGCAAGATCACTCCACCAGGAGCAATGGTCACGAGTTCATTCTAGTCGCAGCCGACTACTTCACCAAATGGGTAGAAGCCATATCGGACAAGGTACTGAATTCTAAGAAGGTGGCCGAGTTCAGCCGAGAGAACATCATGTGCCGGTACGGAGTGCCCAACGAGATCATATCCGACAATGGGACGCACTTCGAAGGAGATTGTGACCAACCGCCGACCGACCCGTAGTCACGCGTCACAAGTCTTCTCCTTACTGTACCACAAACCAATGGTGCAAGAGAGGCAACCCAACAAGACTCTCGCCATGATAATCGAAAGATGACCACCGCAGGTCGGGACTCGGCCCGAAAAGCCGCATCTAGCTCCTCTCGGGGATACCGAACATCGCCGAACCGCCAGCTGTGGGAGACTCCGTCGCGCTTACCTACTTTAATGGAAGCGCGTGTTGCCCGTAGAATTGGAAATTCCATCCCTCTGAGTCCTCTTGGAAAATGGGATCAATGAAGTCGAATGGCTACAGAGCCGTCACGACGAACTTGCTCTACTCGACGAGCGCAGATTGAAAGCCATGGAACATACTCGAGCCTACCAAAGCAGAATGGCACGATCATTCGACAAGAAAGTCAAGATACGAGACATCGTAGAAGGCGACTTGGTGCTAAAGGAAAAGCCTCCTACGCGTACCAATCCCCTGAAAGTGGGAGCCTACCCGGATAGGACCGTTCGTGGTACAAAGAATCTTCTCGGAGGAGCCACGAAGCTAGCGCAGACTTGACGAAAACCCTTTCGTTAACCCCGCGAACGGAAGCAAGCTCCGCAGATACTTCGTTTGAGGAAGAGCACGAGTCAACTCACCTTCCCCATACACCGTCCCCTCAAGCAAAATTAAAGTGCTAAAAGATTAATACCCAACCGGATACATTCCCGCTAATGATCCAGGTAAAAATAGTGGTCGCACTTCTTTTGTCTTTGTTTTTCTCAAATTCACCTAAAGTGTCGAACTACGGTGACCCGAGCCCCTTAGTCCAATTGTAAAAGGGGAACGTAGGGCACCATCATTGGTTCGGTCTAAAAAAAAAAAAAAAAAAAAATACAATAAGCATCAATTGCTTCGTGTTTCGAAAAACTCTTTTCATTTAACCTACAAATTCATAACGGTTAAAACATTCTTTGATGAGTTCAAGCACGGCCAACTTCGACTCGCTACACGCTAGCAAAACTACAATAAAACATTAATCAATTAATGTGTCTCGCAATGACAATGGGTGGATACTCGGACAGGTCAACCTAGTTTCCCGTACTAGGTCCTTCATCCTTCTTCCCCTTCCCTTTTCCCCTAAGTGAGTGTTCTTCACCTTCGCAGGAAATATTCCTAGTAGGCCTTCTACCCGGCTCAGTGGACTCTTCCCGACGCTCCGTCAAGCCCGCGTGGCCGTCAATGCAGCCCTTTCTCTAGCTCGTCTCGAGCCGCCTCACTTCGAGCCATCATAACATAAGGCTTTGATTGGCCTCCCGATCAGCATTTGTCTCATAATCAGCCATGGCATCGCCGCATGATTCCTGTGGTTAGCCCTTGCTTCGGCCCTCTCAAGGTCGAGCCGTCTGTGTGATCGCACCCAACACTCACTCCGTCTCCACAAGATAGCCATCTCGTGTCTCCCCTATACACTCTTTCGTACCGCCCGATATCGCATCGATGCAGTAATGCCCTCTCTTCGGTGAAAGAGAACCCCGGCAGAAAGTGACGTGTATTGCCACCACCGGGTGATCGCCATTAGCGCCGAAGGATCTTCCATCCGCAAAGATCCCACCTCAAAGGTAAAGCAAAGATAACTCGATCGGGCCATAGCACCTCGCCCACCCGCATCGTCGCAAAACCAATGATGGAATATAGAAAGACGCCCGAGACACCCCGCACTTCCGACAACCAACAGACCCTCCCCGAGTGGTCCGACAAGTCTCAGAATTTCCAATGGGGAACCCACCATCGCAAGTGATGCGTGCAAAGTCCGGCCATCCAGAGCTCCAGCTTCTACCGACGCCCCCTATCACCAGAGGACGCCGAGAAAAGGACCAAGCGTCACAAGACATCGGGCACCTCAGCATCATCTCAGCTTCTCCCTTAACCACATGGTAAGCATACGGGACTCCCTCCCCACATGCATCGGCACGGCCGCCATCCGACCTATGCCCTGTGAACGTCTCGCCTAAAACCACGGCACGATGTCTCCCCCACTCCGCAAGACGCTCACTGTGTCCAAGATATCGTGATGGCACACACCCGCAGACGTGAATGTGAACAGAGTAGCAATCGCGCACAGAGCAAACGCGTCCCACGAAAAGACGCTCCTCGCCTCCGGCAAATCTTTCTGGCAACCCCGAAATGTCAACATAATCAAGCATCCCGTATCAGGACGCATCCCGTATGCTTCTCCGCCCGAGATACCAAACAAAGACACTAGCTTCTCAACAAAGGGCCATGTCACCAAAGATACGGAAGAACTAGTCGCTCCGTCCTCAGACCTCTCGCAATGGCTCGGAAATCTTCAAACGTAGGAGTGACTTCGTACGAAAAGCCGTACACATTCCTCCGTACGTCCCGTAACCGAGACACGACTCTCAAAAGATCCCA